>KZ678376.1:176144-444761 GCA_003019895.1 Coniella lustricola | reverse complement strand
CCCCCCCCCAAAGAAAACCCAAAAAGTTTGAATAAGAGATAATTGATAACAGCCCAAATACCAATCAGCCGTGAGGCAAACTCATCCTCTCTTTGCATCCCAAGACCCGCTCGCTCTCTCTGCTTTGTACTGGTCCTGTACTGCACTGTAGTAAACCTTGGGTTTCTTTTCCCCTTTGCCTAGCAACTTGCCAAGCGCATACAAAAAGAATGAAAGACCGCCACCAACAAAAGGAAGGAAGGGAACAAAGAGGTTTCGTTTTGTTTTGTGTTGTTTTGTTTGCTACCCTTGAATAGCATTTGCAACAGCAAAACAGAAGTCCCCATTCTTTTCCAGAAGAAGAGAAAGAAGATTCGAACCACCCGAGCCAGATTACGCCGAGGATACCAACCAGACACTCCAAACGTGAAAGAGTATACGTACATGTACACAAGCAAGTTGCGTAGAAGCAATAATCCACACACGCACACATAACACCAACGCACAAAACGAATGCGACGTGATAATCCAAGTACAAACACACATAACACCAACACACGTAGAAAAGAACACACAAACATATCAAGCCAAAACAGGACACGTAAGCGCAGATCAAGCAAAAGCTTGCAAAAGCATTTCTTGGCCTCGGAATTTTTCTGGTTTCCGCTGGCTCGGTCGGTACACACACCCAAAGATTTTTCGAATCCTGGGTTTCCTCGCTATTTCTTGACCCTATTCCTACATATGCCTCTTGTCTGAGCCGCTTTGGATGGCCAATCGCTCGGTGTCCTTGATTGTCCAAAAAAAAAAAAGGGTCCCAAAGCATTCCACCTTCAAACGGCGGTCCAAATTTGTGTATACTTCGAGTCGTCGATGAATTCGATCCATATTCGTAAACTTGCTCGTATCAACTTGAAAGAATATTTCATCTATCCAGTTATGGGAGCTTCAAGTCGTGCCAAATTTGTAAAAGTTCGGGTTGACGGACCGTCCCCAGCAAGACTGCCCAATCAAAGCGATATCGTACTACGTCCGCCTGTTAAGCCGACCGAGCATGTTTTGGTCAATGTCGCGGCTAGCATCCGCATTGGGTGGAGGTCTAGGAGGTGGATGTTGGTCCATCAAAGCGGTCAGACTCATCGGGCCGCTGCCGGATTGCTGAGGCGAATTAGGGCTATCCCGTCGCGGCGTGCCCGTGCGATCACCCTGGTCGTAGCCTCCGGTACTGGGAGGATACTCATACTGGACTCCCGGTGGAGTGCCACCTTGGGAGGGCGAGGCTGGCGAGCGACGGCGGGGATCTGGATCACCGTACGGGTTAGGGGGCGGCAGTCTTGAGCCATGATCGTCCTCGTGAAGACGTCTCCGGCCGCTGGGGTCTTCGGGTGGGGGAGGGTAGTAGCTTGTGCGAGGCGAGTGGCCGGCGTAAGCGCCTTCTGGCTGCTGAGGCTGTGGCGCGTAGACCTGGGCGCCGGCTGGTGGTGGTGGCAGTGGTGCACCGCCAGGTCCAGCTTGGCCCGCGGCCCCTGCCACTTGCGACAGCGGCTGGCCAAACGCACCAAAGAGTTGCGTACCTGGAGCGACGCCGCCGGGAATGGCCGAAACAGGCACAAAGGCTGTGGTCGACGATGAGCTGACTGGCTGAAAGACACACTTGTTGCCCGTCTTGCGGCAGTTGGAGCAGACTCCATCTGAGGTGCCATAACCACTGCAACGAATCTGTAGGTGACGGGGGGGACGGACAATCAGCATCTCGTTATTGGATTTACACTTTCTGGATTTCAAAACTTACCTTGCGTCTTCTGCAGTAACTACAGGCTATCGATGTGCGCTGACGCGGTGCTGCCTGGGCAGCATTTGAAGGACCCGCGCGAGCATACTCGGCGCCGTACGGCATGGCTCCAGGAGAAGGCCGGTAGGTGTAGTTGTACTGTTCTGGCTGAGGCTGGCCAGTTTGTGGAGGAGGAGGCACAGGCGGGTAGGAACCTCCACGAGCCTCGTAGTAGGGCCGGTGCTGAGGCTCGCCATTGTACCGGTGATCGGTGGGAGGCTGGACGGGCGGCAGCTGGTAGTTGCTGGGTGGCGGAGCGCCGTAGCCGTTGGTGCCAGTGGGAGACGCGGCAAAGTTACCTTGAACTCGAGGATCAGGCTGGGGAGCATAGCGAGCACCGTAGGCTGGGTGGCCATCCTGGATGGGTGGCAGAGTGACGTGCGCAGGCGGTGGAAGATGCTGGTACTGGGATCGTTGGCGGTCGTCTTCCTCGCCCGGAGGAGGTGGATAGGCCGACTCTGCATGGTTTTCGTGGTGGGCAGCGCCCCGATGGCCGTTGGGAGCGGACATGGTGTGTGTGAGTGTGAGTGCGAGTGTGCAAGAGGGCTGTGAAGAGGGTGAATGCGGAAGGTCGAGGGCTCGGTGTCGAGGCCCTTGTTCGGTGGCTGTCTATCTTTCTCTTGCCCTTTTGGGTGGATGAGCAAGCAAGGCCCACAGACCCTCTGTTCGCAGCGAGAAACCAAAACGACAGCAACAACAGCCGCGAAACGTGCCTGATTCCTTGGCTTCTATGGTGTGCTTGACTGCTTGCTTGGCCTGGCTCGAGTCGCGGTCGACAAGTGCGACTGGGAACTGGAACCGAGGAACTGGCCCGGGACTCGGTGCACGAGAAAGCTCTCGCAGGAGCAGTGGCAGAGTTGCAGGTGGAACAAAGGTGTTGCACGGCGCGCAAGGCTGAGATGAGTGGCAGGCCTTGCAAAACGTCCAGATGTTCAGGAGCAGAGCCGAGCGTGGCAGCGACGCGCGTGAGGGAGGTGGGAAAGGGTCGGGCTAAGTAATAAAGGTCGAGAAAGGTTGGTGGAATGTGCAGGTTTGAAGAAAATCCGAGGAGAGGCGCGCCTTGACACTAAGTGTGGGGAACACGCTACTGTAACTCTGTACAGTGTGCTGTGGCTTCTTGATACCACCTGGAAAGTCAGTGCTGTGATCAAGTGTCAAGTCCTAGGAGCCCCCTGCTGGATGCCCTGCTGAGCCCTGCTGAGCCCTGCGGGCGGGTACCAGGGACTTGGCTAGGAACTTACTTACATAGTAGTGCCTGTCTGGGCTGGGCCGGGTACCACCAGGCAAGGCAGGAACGGGACAGCCCGATGGCCAGCAAAGAACGTTAGTCGCCTTTGTTCTGGGCGGTGGGGCCCGAGGAGGACCAGCGGGGCGGCAGTCGACAGGGGGCTGGCTGGCTGGCTGGCTGTCTCTTACTGCTGCTGCTCGCTGCTCGCTGCTCGCTGCCCGCTGCCGAGGGTGCGTGCCTGCCTTTGTGGTGCAGCGGGCATACACGCACTGTGTACTGGTCCAAAGTATCTCACTGGGTCTCAGTGGGTGAGTGCGGCTCGGCAGGCGACCTCGGCGGGGAACGGGCAAAAGAAAGTGCACTGCGGTAGACGGGACGACCCTTTTTTGGCTGGGAGGTAGGCAGGTACAGAGATACGTATTCTGTCCTGCAGCCAAGCATTCCGATTTTCAGTACTCAACTACTCCCACTGTCCAGCACACTTGGAGGGTCTCGACTCGGCCCGTCCAGGCCTGTCAAATTCCACCACCTCGGGTGTCCACTGCAGTAGCAGCTTCTGCCCCGAGTGTCCGCTGCCGTGTCCAACAGGAATGCCAATGCTGATACCAAGTAGCCCAGTAGCGTAGGTGTTAGCTGTACTTGGACGGACAGTATCTTCACAGCTAGCAGGGAGTTAGTCAGCATTCTTAAGAGGCGACGTGTTGACATCTCGCGCGGCTGCTTACCTAATGCGACAAATCTTACAATGGAGACCACCAAGCCCGATTTGATACTCCGGCGTGATGTGCTACAGTCGAGACTTGTGGATTGGTTGTTCACGAGGTAGTATATATAAACATATACTTCGCAGATGCAGCACCACAGAGAGATAAAGAGCGATCAGGCATCCGACGCATCGATCGATTTGCATGAACACACAAACTCAAGCAAGACGAGACAGAGATCGGGATACAGGCCCCAGGCCACCACAGTCAGAAATTCAGGGTTGCAGGACACAGACTGAGAAAGAAACAGTCCAACGACCCGAGAAATCAGAAATCATTTACATACCGTCAATACCAGCTTGTTAACTTTTGTCAGGTGCGGGATGCTGAGTGCGGGATGCAATATGCTCAACAGTGCGATGTTACGGCCAAGCTCGGTGTAAGCAGGTTGGGCGGAACCAAAAGGACAGGAGCAAAAACATCCCTAGAGTCTGAGAGAAGCAGAGGATTCTTCTTATATATGTGCACAGTACAAACGTACAAGCACAGCAAGAGTTGAGCAGAAAGGCGAGAGGCACTATCTCTTGGAATGGTTCGAAGCTATCCCCTGTTTCCTGGCCCAGACACATGCTAAATAGCTAGGGCCAAAGAGTAATAGTCATCTCAAACTATCAGATCACGGGCTGCTTAGATATTCTTGGGGAAATTGGATAGGGACTCACAGTCACGAACGGTGCCGCTCCCAAGTCTCGGTTTTCTGATCAGCTGTCCTCAAACTATCTTGACGACTTGCGATGTTGATGAGCATAGGTTCGATGCCTCCTATCGTTTTCTAGACGTCCTGTGCGGACATCGATAGAGGTGGACTGGTCGTTTTAATATTGAATCGTATGAATGCCCGGGTGTTGGGAGGCAAGAACTCCTGTTTTTAGACGTGGGAGGAATCGCCTCGAAATTCGAATGGCTTCTCGTTCCCGTTTTCAATCGCATAGACGTTCCACGAGTGATCTCTCCCGGGAGCCGCGGTTGATATACCAAGAGTATATATGGAATCGATATGCTAAGCTTGGCACTCATTTTCGTTGTCTTTATTATGCAGCAGGAATCCGCAATCAGTACTGCTCACATGACGCGTTGATGCTTTCCCCCTCGTACGAATATCGATGCGCGTTCACGTAAAAGAGGTGAAAACAGCCACAACATGCACTGGCCATCAACAATCGCCAATCATGTGATAGAAATACCTCAAGTACTCTTCTAGCGCTGCTTTCCCTCTGCTTGTTTCACCAGCAGCTTCACATCGGATCAAATCACCCCTCCAAAGCCCAGGCCAATCTTCATTCCCAAAACAGTCAGCAAAACACCATGGCTTGAAAAGCTCCAGCCCAGTAGCCTAAAACCCGTCGACTTCCCGTCCAAACGAGCTCTTAGAACAGTCGCTTCTACCAACCGTATCGGAAGGAAAAATCTAGTCTCCCGCAATCAGCAGTCGGTTGCGCACATAGAACGATGCAAATTACATCATCACGCTGAGCCCTAACCCTGCTGTGCCAGAAGCGGAAGAACGGCTAATTAGCTGAAAAATAGGACACAGCTGAAGCTCCACGCACTGGACCGGAACGCCCAAAGCGCAGACGACTCTGCCGGATGCAGAACATGCATAAGTACAGCTCTCTTCAGTCGGCCAGCCAGCCACAGAAAGATTGATAGAAAGCTTTAAGATGTGGCCGTTACGAACTTCGAGTAGTTTTGCAGCCCACAGGCAGCGACGACAACGGCGGCGTCGGTGCCCCCACTTGAAAGAGTGGACTATGCCATTGGTACATGGTAGACATTGCAATCAATGTGGACTCGAGCGCTATCACAAACTCCCCATTCCAGAGGGGCTCCATGTGTCCTGTCCAGCGGTGCGGCCCTTGTCCCGCTTCCACTATGATGGGTAGCCCTGAAGTATCCACACAGTCTCTGTCTCTTGTCTCTGCTTTACCTCTAGTCCAGACCATGCTGCAGGTCGCTGCGGGTAAGCCCACTATATAGTACATAGCAAAAGGCAAAGACCCACGTCCCAAAGCTGCGCTTTGAGCAACCAAGTATAGTGCACCGTGCCATCTTCTTGTACCATCATGATTCGCTACTTTGGTGCATGTACCCGCAGTAGCCGGTACGCTTTGCTGGGCAGCATGTACCTCCCGCCCACCCCACCGAAAGCCTGAATAGCCCCAAAGCATTTGTGGGATAGTAGAGACCGCCCCTTGCACGCCTGCCTTGCCAGGCCTGTCTACCATTGTCATTGTCTCATCTTGATTTTCGTATCATCACAGCTGCTCATCCTGTGCTCTCACTCACAGGCATGGAGTGTCCGGAATTGCGATTGGCATCAGCTCATCACGGGCGGTCTGTGAAGGATTCACTCTCAACAAGTCCACCCTGTCGTTATTCAAGATGAGCAAAATAATTGTCGCAATGTGCTGCTCAAACGCTCTGCAGCCCTATGTTGGTGTGGACTTCCACTCTTTTCCTGCCTTCATCCCGGTGCGGGTAATTGCCTAATAGGCGAGTACCGTTTCCTGCACACAAAGGGTGGCAACAAGGCCGTCAGCCTGATATATCCTTATTATAGTGACTCGCCTGTCGTGGCGTCTGTCATATAGACATAGCCTTTGAAACAAATCCGCATCCTGAAAATTCGAGGCGTGGTCTGTGCGGAACTGCAGATGCCGCTGTTTTCAAGTTGCAATCGAGCGACCGTCCTGGATGCGCGTACAGTACTGACTGGCCGCCCTAAACACAACCTTGGAATGCAGAGGAAGAGGCCACTCAGCACAGTCTCAAGGACGTCACCTCAACATTAAGGTTTTGTGCCTGGAGCGGATCTTCCCGGCAAAGGCCTTTGCAGTACTGTGTCCATGTATACGCGGACCAAGGCATCAGCCCGTTTGCATTCCATGCCATTTGCAACTGCCAAGGTGCACTCGAGAGTCCTACGAGTCCCCGTTTGCAGATGCAACCGCTGCGTTCAGCCAGAGAAGTCGTGGTAAAAAGGACGACCAATGAACCCTGGAGTCGGCAAGATTCAATAACAGCTTTATGGGCCGCCTCGAATGGTTGGAGCATCTGAGACCGCGCCCTTGAACTAGCGGACCGTACCTTTGGCGTGATATCAGTCCTGGCGCGGACAGTGGCTACCAATCATAGGCAACTTAGTTGGCAGTGTATGAGCATTTGCTCACCACTCCCGCCCCTCCCCCAACGCTTCCCCACATCGAATCACTTGAGGCTCTGGAAGCACCAACGGCGTAAACTAGTAGCGTAGCCTTGCAGGGCTCAATTGCGTCGCGAGTATTGTGGCTCGCTTTTTGGACCGGTTTATCCCCCCAGTTCTCTGAGGTTCCGCGTCCGACTTATGTCTGTACCCTGACACGTCCGTGTTGTCATCAGAATAACTCAGACAGAGCATGGCAGCATTGATGGTCGAGGACGCGCTTCATACAAAGCCAGGAGAGGAGTACCTACAAATGTCGCGTCCTGTTGGCCTTGGCGCTGACTCCCCCATCAACATAGAACCAGTCGCTCGGATCCTGCTGCATACTTGTCCTTGTCGGGTTAGCTGATGCGTATGTAGGCTGCATGTCTTTTGCACACTCGGCAGTAGCGGCTGTTCATTTCAAGGACACGGCTGTGCTTCGAATATGGACCTAGTGGTACTGTGAATTGCGAATTGTAGACTGCGAAACTTGCAAATCAAGATAGTATCGTAACGAGCTCACAATTCGCAAATGCATGTCAGATGCTGACGATGGCTAGTGATCTCTTCGCCCGTTGAGGTAACCGTCCGGCTCCAGCGCCATGGGCCCTATTGGATTGACCATGTCACGGGGCGCATGGTGGGCCGCTGCATTGAAGGATGGGTCCAGATCACATCGCTCCAAGTCGCAAAGATCCAGAGGGGATGCAAGGCACTACACCTGCATGCCTCTTTGGCCACGTCAGAAGAGGTACACATGGCATAGCCCAACAAGCGGGCAGTTCGTCGGCCATGAGTGTAACTCGGAGACACTGCTACAAGGCTCACACTGAACAGAGGCGTCCCACACACTTACCAACTCATGTGATATCGGCCAATTCGAAAATGTACGCAGTCTGAAAGGGTAAGAGGAGCGAGCATGTTTTCTGGGCCGGTGTTGAAGCGGCCGTCCTCCAAGAGCCCCGGATAGGATTTTAGCAGGTCTGACATGCAGAATGAAGGTGCCCAGGATCTTGGATATAGTCCCTGGTCTGGCAGGAACATCTGATAGCCGGTTCACTGAGCGAGCAGAAGCAGGTAGTTTGGCCAAAATATCATTGAAAGACGGCCAGTCTTGGGTGTGGTAACACGGGACGTTAAGAGACTTCCGAGGTTTGAGAAAACGAGAGAAAGGCTTGCATACAATTTATATGGCCTGGAATTCGACTGGATTGCGGTCCTATAAGCACACATCAACAGAGCACAATGTAAAAAGGTAGCGAAGTGGATGGCTGATGAATCCAGTTGCATCGCCGGCAAGGGGTTCCGGAGCTCTAACCCCAGTGCTGAGCATCGACGCAGGCCATTCGGACCCAGCTGCATGGGCCAACTCCACCTGCATGGAATAGTCCAACAGTGTACCAACTGGGCCACGTTTGTAGTCTCGGGTGGGGTCATTTACTGGCGCCTTAAAACATCCTCTTGACAGCAGCGTGCGCCGCGAGCATGCTGCTCCGCCTTGTATGGCCTCACTCCTTGCTTTATTCTCTGACGCAGTCCAGCGAAGGATCAATGAGCTAGGTCTGTGCGAGCTGCAGCGCGCGGTGCGGCATCTGCACGATATCGGACGCGGCCACTGCCGTGAATCATCTTGTGGCATGCGAATAGCAAGGCTGTGGCTTCACGGAGCACAGAACTGCAACGGGTTCAGCTCGGCGACACCGGGTCGGCGCGCTTCTCCATTGTCCCATTGCCACGGTATGGCGTTGCTGCTCGCTGCTCTGCGCGAGACAGGTAATGCAAGGTGATGGAATGTGGGCGGCCTGGCTTGGGGTCGGGTCGATTCGAGTTCGAGTCGAGTCCAATGAAGAAGTGGCCCGCTTGGATTGACGCAAGGGCTTATAGGTGGCACGGCACCTGTTGCGTGTTGCAAGTTGGCAAGGTGGCAAGATAGCTCTTGGATTGAGAGCTCTATCAATCTTGAGAGACGAAAGGTCTCAAGACGAGCTTGTGAGTGCCCAGAGACATGCATCTGATTTGCTTGATGCAAAAAGAGACAACAGGGAGAAACGGTGGAAGACACCCAGAAGATTTGTGCTTGGAATCAGCACCACGGACCGTACCTGCCCGAACTTAATGTTCCTGTCATATTTGACATGAAAGGTCAGCTGCTGCCAATGCTGGGCGCCTTCCACATTGGTCTGGACGAGGGAAACCGATGGGTACTGGGGACTTAGTCACAGGGGTGCAAGCCCTGCGGTAAGCCACCAAGGTTCAGGTACCGACTACTTGACCGCTGTACAGACACTTCAAAAGGTACTCCCGTATACCTGACAGTTACCGAGGTCGTCCATCGACCAGTTTCTTCAAACGGCAATCCTCCGCCCTCGGGCTCCTCTCGTCAATTTTGCACACCATCAGATCTTTGGCGGGTCTTGTACGTTGCTCTAGGACCGGTGTTTTTGATCTGCACGACCGTTAAGCCTGTCAGAAGATAACGACTATTGATTCCGGCGACTACCAGCCAAAGGCAGCGAGCTCGAGACGATGCAAACACCAGCGAAGCCAGACGAACGGTCGTCCTCCAGCTCACTGTCGACTCTCCTCTCAGACGTTAGGGCTGTCTTGCAGACCCTACCGGCGGCCCGCTAGAAACGGGCAAACTCGCTGTTTGTGATCCCACCCCAAAAGCATGACAATGCACGCGTGTGCAGGACAGCTTGCACTGATCCATCCATTTCACAGCTCGGTGCATTTCATGATGCCCTGCTCTATATTCATGCTGCAATCACTTGGCGGCTTGATCAATGAACGCATTGCTTCTCGCATTGTGCAGCCACAGACACTGGACGAGCAGCAGTCCGTTGTGGGCTGGAAGCAGAAAGTGACATGTCACAGTAGCGACCCTGGAGCAATGAAAGTAAAAGCAGGCGCCTGACGCACAGGCCAGTATGCACAGACCTTGTCCAACAGCAGCACACAAGACACCGGAGCTTGATGACTGACCCGTTCCAACGACGATACCCACCCCCCATAGGATGGGAGATACAAGTGACGTTGGCCAGCAGATGGAGGATTCTGCTGACCCAGAACTCTGGAAAAGTCACAAGCGGTAATGCAAGGGAGCGAATGGTCGAGCGGGATGCCGCGCGCCATCCCTGTCAGATGCAAAAGGGTGTGTTTGACAGGCCAAGGACCAGGGTCAACAAAGCCCCATTCGTAGCATCGCCGACTCCACCGTTCACGCGGCCTCTACCCTTGCCCAGCCCACCCAGCATCTGCTCGCCCGATCCTACTGCAAGTACTAAGTATATGCAGAGTGGAGTTTACTTTGAGCGTCGCCGAAGGCAATCCTGCGTGGCCATGTTGCATCCTATGCACACCAACAAGCAGGAGCCTGACTTGAGCGGCATCGTGTAATGGCTCGCCCTCTTCCATTTCCATTACACACCGACGTCATCGCCAGAAACATGAACAGCATGTTGATGGTGAAAACCACAACACGCGCGAAAAAAGAGGAAGGAGAGAAAACAAAATCGCGGGAGAATTCAGCCATTATCTCTATGGTAGACCCATCTCGGTAAGCTCAAAGCCTGGCTGCCTCAATGCATTGAGCTGATATTCCGCCAGTATCTTGCAAGGAGACAAGGTGTGGATATGTTCTACGATGCTCCCTACCAGCAAGACATCCTCCGTCGTTATGTTATTCTCCTGTACTTTGCTTCCCAGTTGTCACTATCAATAACCCAACGCAATCATTGGCAGTAAGCCCCAGAAGCCAAGACCTGGACAGTATTCAAACAATCATTCCTATTGCCCAGTATCTCCCTAGCCAGATACGCTTCTCCACGCGTGCAGTCTCGTGTCGAGGAGGGTTGGACAAATGTGTCGTATGCGCACTGTGCTTCGTTTCTACTACCGACTCTTGGAATGCTTAGTGACCGGGAAAAGACTGAAGGGCTATGCCAAGGCAAGAAACGGCGGCGGCGGCGGCGGGCCAGCCCACTAGCTTCTCAGGTTGGCGTATTATACAAAACGAGTGGTTGCACAGTTGCACTGCATCGTAAGCTACGACTACATTAGACGGTCAGGATCAAGTACTAAGCTTTTCAGGTCGCCTCAATCGAGGGTTTGGCTCGGAGCGGGAGTGCGGTCCAGCAGTGAACGTTAGGCTCCAGGAGCGAGCCCGTATTCGGACATGCAGGCCAAAGCACAGCAAGGCTACTGGTTGAGCTGTGGGCTCTGACACCCCCAATACTCCCAGAGCAGGAAGCTGGAGCACCAGAATATTGCACACGACATCTGGGCAGTCGTTGAGCTTCAGCTCTTGCTTTGCTGCTTGCTGCAATGGATCGCAAGGGAAATGAGCATCTTGGCTGCCTCTTACCAAGCCCAGCGCCAAGCCACCGGGGCTTTGAGCGTGAATAAACGATAGCGACACCGCCCTCCGCTGGCCTTTTGGGCCTCGGAGTAGACCTGATGTCTTTGCGAGCGCTCTGCTTCTGGTTCCGCCTGACCTCTCACTTGAGGCATTGGGAAGCGAAAGCGAATGTGACGGGTCGATGTCTAGCATCTTGACGGCATATACCGCTTCATACGACGGACCCAAATCGAAGATGGGCAATCTGTACCTGGATCAGACCCCTGCTGCTCTGGGATTGAGAGGGGTATCAATGCTCATGCTGGACTCTACCTGTTTCAAGCCTTGTAATCAAGTACGCTTGATTGCAGGCACTCTTATCAGGTGCAGTCACTGAGCACACGTGGATCCATGTACCCCAAGCAGTGCTGAAGAGATCTTGATGACGCTGGAGCCGATAGCCACAGATCTGTTGACATATCACGATAGTGGTCCTCAAGCGTCACGGACCACGATGTCCTGTTGCCATGCGAGATCGATCGAGGCTTGGTCGATTGAACATGGTTCCGCAGCACCGCTGACACCGCAAAGGATCTTGCATATGCTGCTGGCTGAATACGAAGATTTGGATAGCATCATAAGGGTGTGTCTGCCTCAAGATGTTCTCGTAAGGGTTGCCAATTTTTGAATCCTTCGACCGACAGCCAGCGACACGCCGAGTACAACGCCAGACAGGCATTCCGTTGCAGTCGCGTGCCAAACAATATTGTGTGACCTGCCCTTGGCGGAGCTGCAAAGGTCTGGCCCAGAATCCGCACGATGGCCTCAGATCACAGGAGCTTGCACATCGTGGTGGGCAGAACCAAGGGTCCCCGTATTTGGGGTCCAAGACTCTAGGCAGAATGATGATTGCCGCGCACAAGCACTCCCGTGATTTGACAATTTGCCTGCCCTGTAGGCCGTTGGGCGCCAACACTGCTCCTGTCACTTCTCAGTGTCATGGCCACGTCAGAAATCCGCGCGGCAGGGATCTCGCCCCTTGAGAACATCACGTGAAGATCAGGTTATGCGAGGTCCCGCTGCTTCCCGTTTGCTCCCGTTGCTTTGCTTGCTATGCTAATTTGGTGGTCAGGAGCTAGGCATGTAGCTGTTTTCCCTTTTGTAAGAGGCCATCCATGCTGGGAGCAAACGACATTGGCGTCAATGGTTGCAGCAGGCTCAGCGTTATCAAACATCTCACAAGGTGCGACCACTTGCCCGTTGACCGTGACACCTGCAGAAGCCATGTCACCGCATATGTACCGAGTACCATGCGTGGCTGCACCTTGCCAAGTAAGCCGAAGGGGGGAGGGGGATCCAATCCAGCTGCTTCCTGCTCCGCACTCGGGTGTCGCCCTTTAGACGGGACAACCTTCGAGAAGTCGCCTGATCAGCAGAGGGCTTTTGGGCATGCCACCAGCAGCGTAAATCACTACCTTCCAAGCCAATCGCTAACCAAGGATATCCTTCACTTGCGATGGCTTCTCCTGGCTTCAACCACTGGATGTCTGAAGTCGGCCTCCCTCTTTTGACTGCATGAGGCATGACTGTCCGCGCGCTTGGATCCTTCGGGCCCTGTTGCCAAAGGGCGGTGGACAAGCCCACAGGGTTACAACAGCCCAGGTTCCGACGCAACCTTCCCATTTGCATCTTGGTCCGGCATGGTGCTACTGCAGGTCATCCAAGGTTGCATCGGGGTACAAGTATCAATACCTGCGGTCGATATGTAGACCGCCTGCTGTTGCAGGGCCAGGTACTGGTACTCTTGCCCTTTCTCGCACAGTGCTGCAGCGCGTGCACAGTCTCGTTACACCGTTGCAATCCTACTGAACGGCTCCTTCGCGTCAGAAGATGCAACGCTAAGACTGATTGGGCACCAGATGCACGCTGCGTGAAGCTGGAGTAATTGCCAGTTTTCCAAACTCATCACCATGGGTCGAGGTACTCTGGCTGTACCGCAAGCACCAAGCCATGCACTTTGCCCGCCATTGCTGGTACTCGAAGGCTACAACGCAGGAGCAGGTTGCAGCTGCTGCAGGGAGAGGACGGAGGAGGTGTCTTGGGTCACGCATTCCAAGCAGCGGAATAACTTTCCAAGGTCCAACGCAAGTCGCGCGCGCCTGATACTGTCAGATCTTCCCGGCCTCGTCAATCTCACCCGCTCTCTATGCGTTGCGCGGGCCCGAGCTATTGGGTCGAGGCTATCACCGCCTCTCGCTGTTCCTTTGGTGTTTCGACGCAGTGCAGGTCTTGACCGTGAGGGAGAGCAAGGAGAGAAAAAAAAGGAAAAAAAGGGAGAAAGAGAGCCGAGACACACATGGCATTGTCTTACCCACACGCAAAAGCGATTGCGCACAGGAGACTCACTTGACAAGGCCCTACGTCTCGCCCTTCCGAAGCTTTCCTTGCGGTAATTGTGGTGTCATACATGCTGTGCACGGGTAGTTGGTCGTCGTGGTGTCACAGCAGGCGGTCTACGGTTCTGAGTCTCCGCTCTTTTGCAGTATGGTATGTCCCGCTCAGCTCAACTCAACTCCTGTTCATGGACTGGACTCATTGAGAGACAACGCTTTTCGATATGGCTCCCTGCTCGCTCACGCTGCCCAGGCGGGCCAAGGACGTAACATCGATGGACCACCAGGCTAGATGCGTCAGACTGAATGCATGTCGGCTACAACCGCAGCCCCGCGAGGCGAAACAGATGGCACATTTCGGTTCGAGCCTCCCCCAGTAATCCGTCTGCCATTTTCATGCTCGAGCCCCCTTCGACCCCAATTCAGCGGGTGCGACAAAGCTCAGCTGAAATGGGAACCCTACAGTTAGCCGGTGAGCCGGTGTTGGCGACCAAGTTCAAGCAGTGCAAATACCGCTCAGGACAAATGAGGAGTCTCGTCAATCGGTCAATTGGTGGGGAAAGCAAACACTTAGTATGCGATATATAGGTCGTACTCGACATGGATTCGACAAACACATGTACGGTATCCTTTTTCCAATCCACCAGCTAAGCCCCCCCCCCCCCAAGGTCCCTTGAGAGGGCAGCTGAGATATCGCTCCACGAGGAAACTGGAAACACAAACGTGCAGGACCCTAGTCTAGCTTCGGGAAATTCACGCAGTGGGCTTCGTGAGGAGGAGGAGGCTTGCACGGAAGCGAACCACGCGCACAACTAGGTAACGCCCTCTCAAACTCCATGCTCTACTACAGTCTGCGCGTGCGCAAAGCAGGCTGTGGCCCGGGGTAGGGTAGCAAGATTATGGGACAAAGTGAGCGTCTCAACCATGCATCTGTCTGAGACGCAGTCTCTCTCGCTCGCTCTTCTCACACACACACTCTCTCTCTCTCTCACTATGTATTCTATCAAATACTCGCTGTATCCCTGCTTACACTGCGCGCTAACCTGTTCTGTGGATGCCAGATGAAAGGACAAGATTCGCTGATGACATAGATCGAGGATCTGTTTTGGTTTATGGGCGGCAGCAGGATCGCTCCAGAAGCACACGGAACAAATAAGTTGTTGTGACAGCTGACGATGCATGGCCCAGTTCACCAAGCAACGTTGGTAGCGTCCCATGGCTCTGCGGTTGATGCGGCGTCGATTACAGCTTTCACCACGTCCCACAGAAGTGACCCCATATCGCGCGATCCTTCTGCAAGGTTCGAGACACCACGCTACCAATATGGGGATGCCGAGATTGACAGTCTCAATCCCCGTGACCATGCGACATATCGTCTCCTTGCCTGTAACCGATGCGGACTCAGCTGTTGCGCATGCCGCTCAATGCCGAGATTGGGCAGAAATACTCGTTTCTTGTAGCCTGTCAAACCCAAGCTCCCATGCCGCACAGTCTTGTTTGATTCTGACGGACCACCGCCGAAGGATGTATGTACCTCTATGCAACAGCTATCCGGCGGTGAGCAGTGTGTAGGGAGCGAGTGCAAAACAGAGTGGTGAGACGAGGCATGCTGACTTGAGTGCCGGGGTAGCGGCCGCAAAGGCGTGGTGGGTAGGTCCTTGGCTTTCGCAAACCCAACCCGCAGTTCATTGAGGTCAGTCAACTCATGGAATGCTGTGTTAGTTGCCAAGATCTTACGTATTTGCCAGGAGTACTTTGTAGCACGACGAATGACTGCGCGATCGACGCACTTGAGCCATCCTTTAACAAATGGCTACAAAAGATGCAGGACCAAGATCATTGGCTTGAATCTGGGGTCTGCCTCTCATTCGTCAATCGGCAAAGCTTGCAGCTGTTTGCTGGTGCTCGACGCGAGCCCTCTCTGCTAGACATACCACCTCCCTCGACTTGCAATGCGGTACATGGGGGGCAGCGATGTCTGACCACTAGGTAGACCTTACAGAAGCAAGACCGTACCGGACGAAGTGACATTCCCTATGAGATTCGTTGTGAGGTCAGCTTTTGACTAATCTGTCTCACAGACTGACAGTGACAGGCACCAGATATCCTCCCATGTCGCAAGCCTAGACTCAACAAGTTGCTTGGGCACACGTACGATGGTCATGGAATCCATTGTGCTTATTGTCCCTTTCCCGTGTGCGCTAACGAGCCCGGAATATGATAACTGACCAAACCCAATTACTGGCTGCAACATCCGACTTGCGGGAAATCGAGCTGAGCCCGCCAGATAAAGTGCTCATTGGCTCAAGGCGGGCAACGGGCAGACACAGACGTTGCGACGCCCATTCTTTGACCCCTTGCAGTCTCTTCTCACATTGATGCGACTGATTCCAGGTATTGCGCGAGGGAGGCGCGGAAAGCATCCCGCCATCTGTTGAGCGATGGTTTCGAGGCGATTCAGCCCGTCAGATTCTGCGAGTGCAAAGCTGAGCGTTAAGCCATGGGTTTCTTATGTGTACCAAAAGAAAAGAAGATATGGCCTCCAATACGAAGTCGATTGCGAACTGGTTTCCTGATTTCAGGTTCCATGCCAAAAGCATTGTCCAACTTCGCACTAGGGCGTGGCGTCTGGGTTCGCAGCTGAGGGTTGTGGCTTGGCTTGAGCGCAGCAATGATTTGTGTCTGGCGGGTTTTCCCGCCCTTCCGCAACCGATGGACAACAATAATGTCAATGTACACGATGATTTCTGTTCATCTCTGTTCCATTCCGTTCTGGTCTTTGAATTTTTTTTTTTTACTTTTTTTCTTTTTTTTCTTTTTTTTTTTTACTTCAAACCCAATCCTACCGGCAAGATGCCAAGGTAGTTTTGGCGTTTGACCGTTGTCTTGTATATGTACCGTGGACAAGCTTGGCACTTATCTACTACCGATTGGTGCTACTTGTTTTCGCGCACTTCAAAGTATCTTGTTTGGCGCCAATGCACCATACCGTTGGGAATGCAACAGCCAGCCAAGTGATGTACAGAGCGGGTGGCGTCTTCGTCTGGAGGAGTATTCCATGGCCGTACGCCTCTCTCTCTCTCTCAAAATCCCGAGGCTACGTCGCGCTTCATCGTCGGCTTTTTTTCCCCTTTGACAGACGTCATTTTGGCTGGAAGTCACAAAGGGATAAGCGAGGACAGAAGAGGGATGCAGGTCTTGTTTGATAGGGATGAGTGGCTACAAGAGAAGCAAGGCGTGAAGAAAGGAAGGACTCGAAGTTTTTGTTGGTTTGTCGCGCGTTTGTTTTGTTGCTTGGGCGAGATCTCAAAACTGGGGTTGATTAGGCTCGAGTAGCCCAGGCTGGCGCAGGGACTAGATGCGGACGGGCAGGCCCGTGTGGAAAAGGATCGGTGATCAGCGATCAATGATCACTCACAAAACTCACAGCCGCCAGGTGAGGTACCTCGCGACATTGTAGGATCCCAAAGGATCGGGTTGCCGTTTGGGAATGGTATGGCCCTGGGTGAGGAGGGGTTTTAGTTTTGACTTGATCGGAACGGATGGATGAATCGGCAGACCAAGAGGAAGAGAAAAGAGGGACACCTACACGGACTGCATACTTGAACATCGACATGGACATGTTCTGTTTCTATGCACGATTGCGGCGTACGCAGGGGCTGGTTGACAACCTTGTACGTATTCTACACATGTGTACATGGCATGAGAGACGCAAGGTGATAGTGTGAGAGTGTGTGAAGAGCTTCATAGTCACTGCGGTCCACTATCCGTGGGATAATTAGTTGGATGATGGTGATGATGAAGAGGAGGAAGCGGAGCACGACGGAATAGGGACGGTCATAAGTACAAGGCTCGGGCGTGGTTGTTTGGCGCTGCTTTGGGTGTTGTTGCGAAGCATTGGACGCAACTGAGGGGCGGGCCTTTGCTGTATACGCTGGAATAGGATAGGTATGTGTTTATGTGAATGAAGGCTGGTACAGTGACGATTGGCAAGTTGGAGTATTCGTGGGTGTGCTGCACTGTGTGTTTGGCATTCTTGTCTTTTTATACAACAGGAAGGCATGGTATTGTATATAGATATGCGAAATGGCGGGCTCCCTTTGTGGGTTCAAAGGTGAGGTGATGGTGTACTGACTACATGTATAACAGTGTATATAATATGGCCAGTTGTACCCAGAGACTACGAGCAGCATGTACTGTTCAAGAAGGTTGCAGGTAAAGACCTCGTTGAGCATATATATATATATATATATCGTCCCAGCTGACGGCGTAATGCAAATGAGTATTGGTACTGCCGTGACGGAATTCCAATTGTCTCAATCTGAAATTTGGGAGCACTCGAGGGAGATGGTGATGAGAGATGGTATCGATGGATCTGTGGTGAGTTTCGTTTTGATATGTTGATGTGTTGTATCGTCTTGGTCAGTCAGGATTGAGTGTGGAGTTAGTCGCAGTAATAATTGACGTAGATCAGGTGCCGTAATCACACTGCGCGTGTTACTGCTGCCTTAACCAAGGATGGTGAGTGTGGGAATACACTTGTTGTATGAATCGGTCGCTTTGGGTCCCTTGACATCTGCTTAATCCCCACGCCCTATGCTCAGATTCGTGGAAACGGAAACAAAAAGGGACGTGGAAGCGTTGGGCATTGTACAGAATCGGGGTTTCAGAGTCGTGTTCTATTATCGACCATATCACGAACTACGCAAAAGAACGCACGGCGTCACAAGTGCCAGCGCTCAACGTGGCCACGAACCTCCATGGACATCCGCGGACGTGCATCGAATACACAAGTGCCAGCCTCAAAGTGACATGTCACTTACACACTGAAGGGTCATCGCAGAGCGGCGCGGAGTAGAGCTCAGGATACTTGCTTATAGCCTTCCATTACTTAGTCGACTCAAGTATTCATATGTAGGAAAAGGCAGAGAATGGGCAACATGTAGCCAAGTCAGGACGCATTGCAGGTCGGACAAGGTACTGATTTGGGAGAGAGGGGGGGTGGGCGAAATCTTGCAGTGGGAAATTGAAGCAGTAGGTTCACTGTACCTGTACTTCAAGTGTACATGCGCACATGTATATAGGTACTAATGTAAGAATTGTGAAA
This sequence comes from Coniella lustricola, assembly GCA_003019895.1. NCBI lineage: Eukaryota > Fungi > Ascomycota > Sordariomycetes > Diaporthales > Schizoparmaceae > Coniella > Coniella lustricola. The sequence continues at coordinate 425,936 of KZ678376.1, read as the reverse complement.
ACTGTGCGAATGGGCGATATACTTGCGGAAAGGGGATGGCGGAAAGGGGTGGAGGGGTGAGGGGGCTCTCGTTCCTTATCATTCTTCTCCAGAGTACTTATGGAGCTGGAGAGCACGGAAAGTAAAAATAGATTCTGTGCACAAAAATGTGCATAAATGTATATGTATGCTCGAGGTCAGCTTAAGCTCTGTGATACGTGTTTATGCGCAATACACACACACACACACAGACAGAGAGAGAGGGAGAGAGAGAGAGAGCTCGATATGGTGGGCCTCAATGGGCTTTGAATGCTGACTTGGACTGGGGCTTTTGTCGACTATTGCACAGACTTCGTCTTGAAAGCCAAGTTGAGCAAATAAAGGCTGGGTGCATCGGGAATTGATCATCGAGTTTGACTACCGCATGTATCTAGACAACAAAATCTGGAGAATATCTCAGGAAGCAATTCATCCGATTGATTGCCAAGGAACAACATCTTGCCCTCTCTAAGTGAGGACCTTGGAGAATAGCAATTACAGCTACATGCTCTCACTGGATCGTAACAGAATTGAGGATGATTGATGCATCTACCGCTTGGTATCGTACTTGCAGATGTGTGAAGCCAAATTGTGAGGTGGAAATTATTATTCTTAGGATGGTCGATATGGCTCAGCTTGACAGGAGCACATCTGACGTACTTTACGCAGAACTTCATCATGTCCAGACATGCCAACCCTGTTAGAGGTATTGGTGATGCAGGACAGAGCCGGAAGTCTTTAAGTGGTGTTTCCAAGTTCAAGACTGGTTGATACATTTGTGTCTGCTGCTTAGTTATCAATGAACCATAACAAAACTTCGATCTACGCTCGTGGCTGATTCTAGTAACATTTGACCAGTGGAGAGTTTGATTGGTTCTTTGGTCTACTCTGGGGATTCTTATGGTTCTGATCTTGATCTCGTTGTCACTTACAAGTAATTGGATGCGATATCACTGAGACTTGGTGATTATTTTCCCTTGGATTTGTGGACTCTTTCCTCGTTTTATTTGCCCGGCTTCCAATCTAATCTAGTGCTTGCAGCTTTTTTGGGGGGGGGGGGGTAACACTGCAGAGTTGTTGTTTAGACTATGAGCCTGGCCACCATGATGGCGACATTTGACGGTGTTGCGCCACAGTACCAGTATGCTAAATGTTGAAGTGATTCATTATCTGATACCAGAGAGATCTTGATGGTTTGGAAGCACGGGGAAAAAAGGATGGAAAAGTTTCCGAGGGAGACTTTCTTGTCTTGGTCTTGGTCCTGGTTTGTTTTTCCTTTCCCGGCGACATTCGAAATTGTGGGGAACGTCTTTGGTGGGAAAAGTCTCCGCACCGCAATATAAAACTAACGTGCAAATGATGCACTCATCAACAGCTTGTCTTACCGCTCACAATTTGTCTTCAACATTGAACAAGACCTTTCAACCCTGCCTGGCTTATACCACTTCCTTCTGCGGGACAGGTCGAGTTTCTCTTCAACAAAGCGTGATCGAGCGAGCAACAGCTCAGTCTACCTGCTACACCACAACTCCTGTTTGGGGGCTCGAGTAGCTAGGTTTCAATATTTTGGGACGATTCAAGAACCGCAATACTCTGATTCCTATCTGTGAAAGAGACCGAAATCCAAAATGGCGCACAAGAACGAAAAGACAGAGCTGAACAGGGCCTTTTTCGAGTTGAGTACCGTCCTACAGTATTCCCTGACTGGCACCGTCCACAGAGCCATGAACCATCATCAAGGTGCCATAGAATTGGGGTCAAGCGAGGTGGCATTTCAACAGTAGTGTGAAACACGCGTTGACATTTGCGTTCAATCAGCGATGAGGCCGAAGGGTACGATGCAAAGCACGAGAAAACCGCGGAGGAAATCATGCGTCGGGTCGCAGCGCGGCGGGACTTCATTGGTATCGGATGGATCGAGGACGAGGACGAGGACGAAGATGATGACGAAGATGATGATGAAGATGCCGAGGTGCAAAATTATAAGGCCGAAAAGAGCCCGTCACATTCCGTGAGAGTGCTCGACTACGCCTGTGGCACAGGCAATATGTCAAGGGTAAGAATTCCTGCTTGAAGCACGACGAACATGTTGGAGCCCAACGGCCTCCACAAAGACTGAAAGAATCCACTGCGAGCTATCGAGTTTCATCAGATACTTATGGCAATCGTCTTGGGCAAAGCAAAACGAGCAGGGAAACAGAGACTCATGAAGCAAAGGTACTGACTGGCATGCACATGGACGAGCAGGCTTTTGCGCCGTACACGACGCAGTGCGTCGGCATCGATCTGTCAGAGAAGATGGTGCAAGTCTACAATACTCGCGCTCGTAATCAGGTCAGTCTCAACCGTTCTCGCTGTGCGGTGCAGCCTGAGCACCACTATTCACTCATTCATTTACCTCCCTTTCTGTCCGTGCCGTACCTGCTGCCATCGAGTCCTCAAAAAGGACCCTTCTTACCAAGGACTGAAATCTCGACTGACATTGGCACCATAATAAAATTCAGGGCTTGGACCCTGAGGAAATGTCAGCCTACCACGGCAATCTGTGTATTCCCAAAGACCCAACCCCAGCAGCCTTTCAAGACCCCGTTCAGTTCTTCAACTTCGACATGGCGATTGTTGGTCTGGGTTTCCACCACTTTGACGATCCGCAGCTGGCGGCCTCGCGGCTCGTAGCGCGCCTCAAGCCGGGCGGGGTCCTCGTCATCCTTGACTTTCTCCCACATACACCCTTCAGTGCTGCACATGATGGTCAGGATAACGATCACCAGGATCATCACTCTCATGCTCATTCTCACGGCCAGGATGAGAGCCAGGGTAGTGACAAAGAGCTTGAGAAACACGGCCATGGCCACGACCACAGCCACAGCCACAGTCATGGACACGGACATGCTGCGCACACAGTCACACATCACGGCTTCAGCGAGGAGCAGATCACGCGCATCTTCACCACTGCCGGCGCAGCCAAGGACTTTGCCATCGACAAATTGGGTCAGGTAACGATGGGAAGGCATATGGGCAAAAGGGAGCTGTTCATGGCTAGGGGAACCAAGCCGTGAAGCAGAAGTTGTTTGTTCTACTGTTGCAAATCGAGTCTCTTGAGCCTCGTCTTTAGGTCGTTAAAGTATCAATACTTTATTTGACTGCCTGAGATTACTAGTAGCGCTTGCGCCTGAAAGCAATATATCCTTGAATAGATATACTGATAAGAATCACATGAGCCTCTACGGCCTCGGTGAAGCATTGCTATTGGTTAGATCAGCTCCCTTCAAACACATCTTTGGCGCAGATTTTTCCATGGTGAAATGGACGTCGCTTCAGACTCTTGCAATAATGCACGTGAAGATATACTGACTGATTACTAGACATGTATACATTGCCCCTGAAATAGCACATCGAGCGCAATAGTGTTGTGAAGAATGGGGGCAATACGATACGCCCTCAAGTGTTTCACATAACATGAAGCCTGTACTTTACCAGCCCAAGACAATGGACCAACCTTTACATGCCCATCAGAATTCACCCGCTACACGGTTCACCACGCGTAAGTTTGCAGATAACGGTAAACTCTCCCCGAACATGACTTTGGCGGCCATAATCAACATATCTCGTGCGTAATAGATAATTGTCGTTGTACAGAGCTCCGTAGCTTCATTGGTGTCTTTTGCGAAGACAAACCAAGATCGCTTGACATCAACAGTTTCGAGATACATACCACTGAACCAGACATACGAATATGATGGCACCATTCCATTATACAAGGATTTGGTCCCTGGATATTCGACAAACAATTAGACATCTACGCAGAGCGTGGAGGCAGCACGAAACTTATCCAACCATACTTACTGCTACGAAAAGTCACTCACTCATACCCACAATCTGACACGACAAACTACACTGGCACTTTTCAGATAGTTTGTCCGTTCTGTATGTTTGCATTCGAGAAGTCCCGCTGAGCAACGCATGGACTTTGGAGAATAGAGTATTCTCCGACAGCACTACCGAGTAGGGTCTTTGATACGCTCAGTCAACAGTTCGACGCTCTTCATACATCAACAATACTGCCCACCAATACATCCATGAGGCCCCCCCTCCCCCAAGATAGATCAGTTACGTTGGAAAATTATATCCAACATTCTGGATCACGGGCATACCTAACTTCACAATCGAGTGCTACAATGTGTCTTCCGTAGCCCCTGCATCGAATGATCCCAAGGACATGTTACTTCTTCATCGAGGACGGTAGTATGCTATGAATGTAGAAAATTCATGCACATTACCACAAATTATACATCAAGCATGTTCAATTTCTATATATATTCCCAGATATTCAGGAAATCAACTTCGCGAGGTTAGGTAATATTTGCGTTCTCAACCCTATCTTGTCTTAACTTTGAACATGATAGAAATCGAAAATGCACGAGAAGGGACCTAAGGCACTTAGGTATCAAGATACTGTCCACTACACCACAGATGCAGAAATAACGCAGAAGTTACGCAGATTGTGCGCACATGGCTGCTATTAGATTTCACATAATGTCATCAAGCCAGCCTGCCCAACGCATGGCAAAGTGACAGTCGAATTCATAGCAATAGTCTGAAAAGTAAGACTGCATAAATACCCCAAACCATATGAGCGGCCCCGCACGAATTTCAATTCCTTATTTTCCAAGTCTAGTTTAGTTATCTTGAGATGTTGAGACTAAATAGAATACTACTGTTGTCAAGCATGGAAGTTCCATGCTCAATCAGAACCCAAAGACTAGCAGCTTCTCTTTGCGACCGTGTAAACAATTATCCTGTATTCAGAACATATTTTTGTATCCGTAGATACTTAAAAGGGGTATGATGAAGAAATATAACAAAATCATGACTTTCCCAACCAAGCCCATATTATGATGTGCACCTTTGTATGACAAGCCTCTGAGCCTTAAACAGAAGACGAAATAGAAGTATATCCGAGGTCTGAACGACAACAGCCAAACAACTCAGCCCTTTGAACACCAATGCTTTGCTCTTTCATGCAAGATAAATGCTCCAGCATATGCCACGCCGTAGAACGAATATCAGATGTGTTGGTTCGGTATGTTTCATAACAGAAAAGCAAATATCAAGCTCTCAACGCCTTTCATCCAAATCTTGCACCTGTTCTGGTGTGCTTGCGCGACTTGCCTCAATAGGGACTTCCTCCCTAAAGCTCAACTGCCCGGTGCTGCAATCACTCTCCAATACAAAACACCGCTCGGCAAAGATGCCTCGGTCGTTGAGACTTCTCCAGGCTTCGTTCAGCCTACGCACCATTACACGCTTCCATCCGCCCACATTGATGGTAATGCTCCGCCACGCTGGACCTCCAACAGCATGTCTTGTGGAAACCAAGAACTGCAGCGTCGACATGGCAACTTCATAGTCTCGGTCTACCTGTCCCTCGAGTATTGTTTCGTAGGGTCGAATAACAGTTTGAACGTGCAAGGTGAGCGTGTGTAGCGCCGGAAAGCAACAAATAGCGCGTAGGAAGGCCGGCGAGTCGGTGTAGGCAGTGTCCATGTCCAATTCGAGAGTGTGCAAGTGTTGCAAGTGTTGTGATAAAAGCAGGACATCTGCATGGTACAAGGTTGGGCACCGCCGGTCTTCTTCACCAAAGCCAGTGTAGTCGCGCAATCGAAGCGATGTTAGAGAATGTGCGTGACTCAACAAAGCATCCACAGGGAATTGGGCCGTGTGCACGTTGATGGAGAGCGTAGACAGTGCGCGCACGTAGTTCTTGATCAGAACATATAGGGCAGCAGTCGCCTCCTGTCGAAGATCCGGCAGGTGGGCGCTAAAGTCCTCGCAGTGCAAGGTGTGCAAATTTGCAAGATCGAGATAATTGACTGAAGACATGAAGCTGAAAACTGGTACGGAAACGAGTTGCAGCTTTGTGATACGACTGAAGTCCCAGTGGCGCGCAACTTCTTCGGGACTGTGGCGCCAGTCGTAGGAGCGAAGGCTGAGCTCACGGAGAGGGGGGAGTCTCTCGGCACCTTCAAAAGTAAATTGCGTGCCCTGGCCGCGATCCTCAAAGTGAAGTGTCTCAAGACGCCGCGCCGCCAAGAGGAGCTGCTTGAGAGAATTTAGTCGAGTCACCAGGGGCGGCGTCGGATGAGGCATCTTGAGGGAAACAAGAAGAAGGACAGGAATTGCACGGAGGTAGAAGTTGTACGGCTCGGAGTCGAAGCTGAGGAGAGGGAGGTTTTCGACATAAAGTCGGGTGTTGTGGTGTCGGGTCTGTTCTGGGTTGAGGATATCCCAAGGCACCCAGTAATGCCCGGAACGGAGTGATCGGTCTACATAGCGCCATCTACATGGGACGAATTGGTTAATTGGAACCAATCAGGAAGTAAACAATTGAAACCAATAGCAACATACCTCACAGTAGATAATTGATGTATTCTCTCCAGGAAAGCCTTTGTCCTGCCTGGATTAAGATTGCTCCTTACTATGACATGGTTTGTGTGGGCGTAAATATGCTGGAGAACTCTAGGAAAGCCGCGCTCAAAGTCGGGATCGAGCACACGATCGGTCAGGGCGAGCTCGTTGTAGGCAATGGGAATTGCCAAGTGGTCAAATCGGCGGGAGACTAAACGAGCAGTTGCAATGCTTCGAGCGTCCAAATCTCGAAGCTACGTGGAATCAAGTCAGTTAAGAAACAACTGGCGCGACCAGTCGGAAAAGCATATGTTCGAAACTGGCTGGATATCGGCAACACACCTGTTCCAATATCAGAGTCAAAAGCTCAGTGCTTAGGTCGTTCAAAGACCATCTTGCATGTCCTTGCGGCCGCGGTAATGGCTGGTGAGACAAGGGCTGGCCGTAGCCAGATGCGATATCCGACATTCGCTCCGCCGTCTCACGGAAGCACACCACCGGATTTCTGGAAATGGAACAAAGGATGGAAGACATGGCGAGCTTTTTGCGTGCAAGAGAGAGAAGAGAAGACAGCAAAGGACTGGCGTTTTATTCCAATACCATTTGAGATTGCGCTGGATTGAATTTTGGCACCGTACCAGATGATCACAGGCAAGCCCCACCCCCGCTGAAGCAGACGAGACGACAGCCGTCACTGTGCTGAATTGAGGCGTGGCGTGGCAGCAAAGAAGCAGAGTAGCAGCGGTCCGGTGTATGTATTGAGAAAGCGCCTCCCCAAGGTGCGGCTCGCTTACTAGTTTGGTGGTTCTGGGACTATGCTCTTTTGGGAGAAAGTCACGAAGTTGAGGCCGGAGCCCAAGTGTGGGTAGGACGGAGAGTGGGCCTTGGAAGCCGGGTACCGAGCAGTGTCCGGGACAGGACCAGATTGCTGGATCCTGGGGGCTACCGTAAAGGGATTACTGTGCAATATTCGAGCCAACCACAGGGCGCGCGCAGAGGTGCCGTCCTTTTGTATAAGGTCACCGTGTGCAAAAGGCAAGCCACGAAGCCGTCGGGCTGGGTGCGTCTCGTACAACGTCGAGACGGCGGTGTTGCTCTGGCAATACAGGTTGCAGGTGCTGCTGCAGCTGGCAAGTACCGTGAATCAAAGATGGCGAGAACATGGATTGGTTGTTGCGATCGACGACGAGGATCCTCGGGCAAGCAGAACCGGGCGGCTGTGACGGCTGTTGCAAGCGAAGGAGGGTCTTTGCATGCACAGTCTGTACGTCAGATGCGTCACGGCGTGGGAAGGTTGCAGTGACAGAGGACGCAGGGAGCGGATCTGATTCTGCAAAGCACATCCAGGGTTAGAAATGGCATAGGGAGCTGCTCATGATCTCGGGTGTTGAATGAGGTTATCTCGGCATCTGGAGCGACCGCCAGACGATCAGACAAGCGGAACGATGGGGCTCTCGTAGACTAGGCCAAGCCGGGTGCCAGCGTACCAGGAATTTCGCGACAGGGACTTCTGAAAATACCGAGCCAGAATCGCAGTGCTAAGGAGTTGATGGCAACTGAAAATACTGATGCGAGGTCCTGGTGGTGGCTACAATGGCTGCAATGACAGGCAACCTTGCCAGCGCGGCGATGGGCGTCGAGGGCGTATTCCGGGGCGACGGCGGCGGCGGCGCAGAAGTGGAAGGGGGCCGACTTCAGTGACCTGGCCACGGCAGATGTTTGATGTAATGAGCTGCGTCTGCAAGTGACCAAGAAAACGTGTGGAAGCGTCTCAGGACGAAATTGGTTTTGATTGTCGATGCGAGACGCAAGTTGAGGACTGCACAATTGGAATAGAAACCAAGGTTGAAGTGAAGCCAGGACAAAAGGAGTGACCGTGCCTTGGACTGAAGGAAGCTACTTGGCGGCTGTACAGCCAGGAAGGCGGTCGTGGTACTGGGGTCCTTCGAGCCTAGTCACAGGCAGAGGAATGATTAAGTGCCTTGGGTACGTACCGCGCCACATGTGACGACTCGTTATCGAATCCATCAACGGGAGCGCAGCCAGTCCACGAGCCCAGCGGAGAGTGTCGCAACACATTCCACTTACGGAACTCGTACGCGCACACGCACGCATGACAAGCCTGCGATCTTGGCCTCAGGACGCAGCAGCAGGCTGGAGAACAAGGGCGAGAACGAGGGCGAGAACGAGGGCGAGGAAGAGTAATGCACAAAAGCATACGCGTAGTGTATCGAAGGACCGGGCAGCAGTTCTGCTTTGGGAGATTGAAGCCGCTCTCCTGCCGACTAGCATCTATAGGCCATCTTCTTCAAGCTTGACGACACTGAAACGCACAGACTTGGCTTGGCCTAGCGTAGCCAAGCGTGGTGCCCGTCCGTGATCTGGCAACTGGGGTTTAGTGTACATTTCGTCCGGGCAAAGCCTCAAGGACCCCAGTGACCAACTTTCCAAGCACCTGCGGAGGAAACACGGCATCAACAGTCTCAAATGGCCTTACCTTGATAATATCAAACAAGAGAGGCCAGCCGTGCCACAGCCACACAGTAATCACCGATAGCCAAAAGGCCAAGTGCCTGATCTCTGCGGCTGCAGTTGCAGATCGTCTCAGGTTCAGATGGACGATGACTGCGCTTGGGTGAGGGTGCGCCGAATCCACTTTGTATTGGAACCAGAAATAGACACGCGCCAGCTTGCATACATTGAACCAAGTGCAGCACGACTACCAGCGGTGTAGGGAAGAATAATTGCTGTGTGAATGTAAGAGAGAGAGGAACTCGTCAATATGCGGCTTGACGAGGATGCGGCTCATTGGCCCTGTGCGCCTGGCCGCAGAATCGACGGACAAGGCTTCAGCCTTTCGCGACCCTGCAAAGCAAGTACCCTAGGTACCGGGTATCGAGGTACGTACCGAGCATATTCATGACCACCGGCAAAACACCGCCTCAAAGTCTCGCATTTGCACAAGAAGAAGACAAAGAGGAAGAAAAATCCTGATCCATACTGGAGACCCTCCTCTCCTCTAGCAGTGGAGAGCGAAGAATAGCGCCGTCCCACTCGCTTGCTCCTCCTTCTCCTCCTCACGCACAGCCAAGGAGAATCAAACAATGGAAACAGTCGGTCCCAAGAAGTCCAATCTATTTGGCATTGCGATTGGCTTCGCAAGTTTCGCCCAAAGAGGGAAACGACTCTGTAGCACAAGTGGAGTCTCTGCTCCGTTTCTTTTTAGCCTCATCCCGTCTGCACCCTAGCCCCTGCTAGCGGGACTTTCAGCAACAATCCCCTGTACTCCATGTACTTTGTGCCCTTCCACAGCAAGCAGCAGCAAATCCTTCAGAATTGATAGATCTTCTCCCACAAAATTCGCGGGCCGGAATAATCGTGTGGGGGCCTGACCAGGTGGGACTGCCCGCTTTGCTAGGAACACTAAAGGGAAGAAACCACGGACGCTGACCTTTTCTTTGCACATGACTTTTCGACCGCCGTCCCTATGGATGTTACAAATTATGGAAGCGGGGAACGGACAAGTCACTCCGCCTAACTCCGACCATGCAATTGCAGCTGGCACAGGCTGCTTGATCGCGCTGCGTGATGACGATTTTGGTGGTTTTTCGTTGTTCTTCCCTTTTTACGTTGGTTCTTTCAATTTATGATTTTGTGGTCTCGCAATTTTTCATGCTGCAACGTCTCAGTCAGGGCATGTATTTCGGTATCTACAACGTCTTGACATCATCCAAAACTCTCATCTGATCCTCTCTTGTATCAAGTCGCAACACGAGACGAGCTTTCAGCAAGACACACAAGCTCAAGGGCTACACCGACTTTCATTAAATCAAAGCGCAAGCCCAAAGAAAATAATTGTTTATGAATAAATGAATAAGTAAATCCCCCCCCCCAAAAAAACAAAGAAAAAGATCGGTGATCGAACAGCATACAAAGGGGACAAAACAAAAGCAGTCAAGTCTCCCCCTCCCAAAAAGTAAGACAACCAATAAGTATCAACAAGAACGCAATGGGTGTGCTGTCAAGAGTTAAATCCACAACCCCTGCGCTGTCTGCCATCCATCACATTTTCCGTACGTGTGTTGCGAATGAAGGAAAATCTCCGATTGTTACACCAAAGAACAAGCTAGGAACAAAGGTTGGTTTCTGTAATAGATGCGTCGGGAGGACAGGACTAGACCGCAGTCGCTTGCTTACCTCAAAAGCGCTCGGTGCTGCCACTGTTTTGAGAACGTCGTGAATCGCGGCGGCGCCAGTGTGGCGCTCTTGATAGGAAGCAACTGGGCGGTTATACGGTACTTTCGCACGTACAGTACCGTGTAATAGTGCAGACAGGGATATTCCCTGTTCTTTTCTTCTGCCGAAGAAGAGCCCTGGCGAGACGTTGGGGCGAGACGGCCAGGATACGTGAACCATGGATCGAGCCCTTACAGAGTACTGTAGCTGAAGCCCGAATGTTGTGCTTCTGATAATGCACACATCGCAATAGGGACTTAAGCGAGATATGCAGCCTGGTGAGCAGAAAGGAGAATATGATATCAAGCCACATAAGCAAATACACAAAGCTGCCTCCTGTCTAATGAATAAAAGCAAACCAGACTTTTGGCACCAGCTGCCACAGCACCGGGAAGGCACGAGGTGGCAGGGATCCTCATATGCGTCTAGCGTAGCCGAAGCAGATCGACCTTCGCTTCTCGAATACGGTGCGCCGCTATGTTGAGGAAGGAAGTTGTGGCTGGTGTTTGGTACTCCGCAACCTGATTCTCCCGTCGCCTATTCGAGATGCGTTTTACTTGGCCAAACGTCATGCTATCAAGTAATACGTGTGATGCGAACAGCAGTCAGTTATGGAAGACGGATGATATAAACACAGAAAAAGGCTGAAATGAACTCCCGCAACGAAAGATGCAGGCTGAGATATCTCTCACACACACACACACAGAGGCATGCTGAAGGGTGCCGGCTGTAGACTTGCTTGCGAGTCAGACAAATGTTACGATGGCAGTGCGATACCGTCGTTTGATACTGATGTGTGCAGCTGCAAGCGAGTAGAAGTGCAGAATGCATCGTGCTGTGGGAATAGTTGCTACAATGAATTACATCAGTCAGCTCCGAAGACTTGCAAACCAACAAGCGTCAAGTATTAGCTCCAATGGGAGCAATTCGGCGAACGGGACAAGGGCCAGTCACTCGGTACTGACTGACCTCTGTGGCCTGTATCAGTTGAAGCCCTAGAAGTTGTGAGCACTTTATGCAGCACGAAAAAAAAAAAGATTCTTGGGGTGTGGCTTCTCGTTCTGTTCCAATTGGCATGCTTGACAAGTCCGTCTCTTTGGAAACGATCAGAAGCAGCCAAACCTGACGAATGTAGCCGTATACTCTACACAGGCCTGTCGGTTCGACCTGGGGTATGGAGAGGAATGAGTTGCGCAAAATCCTCTTCACACTAGCGATACTCGTGGACTGGTCGGTTGTTGCCCATCGCGCAGCATCGTAGACTGAACTGCATAAGCAAGGAAGTATCAGATATATACGTAGACTCCACGGCGATTGCCGTGCAACATTGGAGAAGAAAGGGTGGGGGAGGAGGGGCATAAAAGCCGATGTTACATTGTAAGGCGGAGTGAAAAGTATAAGGCCAAAGGTGGGAAGCCTACAACCCAAGCTCTAGAAGCCTTCGAAATCGCCGAAGGCCGGTAAACAGCCAGTAAGCTGGGACTTGAAGTCTCGAAAAAGGCTGCAGCACCCAGGCACGTTTTGCACGTGTCCAGCAGGAAGGCGTCACGCGCAGAGGAAACCGTAAGCGGCAGCAGCCACAGAGTGGGAAACTAGCGCGGCACGATGAACCGTTTCCAGAGTAGCCTTGCGATTGGCCTGAGCAAGATGCGAATCCCACGCTAATCTGGCAATTCTGGAAGGCACAGGGCTCTCCACCTGCTCTTAAGCGTTCCTCCATTTTTTCCATTTATTTTCCACACTCGAAGTACTTCGGTACCTTTTCGTCCTCACCGACACACGACAGAACAGCACATATCCTCTCTGCCATTGCGCGAGCAAGCAGCTGACACAAGGTGCATGCAGGGGAATTTCGGATACGCTGCACTGCGGCCAAAGACTCGACCAGACCTTTTTCCACCAGCCAATACACATTCGAAGGTGCGGACTCAAATCGCAAAGCGAGCTCGACAGCAAGAGAGCGATGGACGATCTGCTATGCAGCGCCCTTCACGGCCATGTACATATGCAATGCAAAGTGTGGGACGCTGAACCCTGGTTGTGGACGACTCGCGAGTGTTTGTGGACGGCCCCTCTTTCTCTCTCTGCCTCTCTCTCGCTTTGCACTTATCCGCTTCTGGCGACTCTTGCGATAGCTCGTTGACCCTGAGGTGCTGCCTATGGTATACTGCATTCTCCTATGGACTGGGCAAGGGACGCCCAGAGATATTCTGCGCCACTGCAGAGGTAAGCACAAATTCTTGAAGACAGGTCGGTGTGTTGTCTCAGTCTATAGGCTTTCAGAAGAAGTCGTCCCGCTAGAGATGTTGCTGATTCACATGTGCAGGCACGTCACTCTGCGTCGGCTGTACATCCTCCTATTGTTTCTGCTCTGACGGAACCCCACTCACAGTTCAACAGCTTGGGCTTCTAGACCTCCACCAGCCTAACCTAGCATGCTTGGGGCCTGTCACTTGCACTGGCGCTTTGTTGCGATTGGACCGACCAACTCACATAGCCTGTCGAATCGCTGTACAATAACATGGGCACTGGAAAAGGGACAACAGCACGTCTATGGCCATTGCGCGTACGAGGATTTCATCCAGAGCCAACCTCGGTCTCGAAAACCTAGCTAAACGGCTATGCGAGAAATTCTCAGCATGGATAGTCATCCTCCTCTCTCCAGCTTCGTATTGGCGACCGCTCACACGTCCAGGAACCGGTAAATAATCCCGGGCGTTGAAAGTACTTCACCCTCATGACTGAGCTGGCGCCCGTGGCAGAGAATCGGCTCCGATTGGGAAACAGCCCTCGTTGAATCCCGCATAGGGCTGAAGACCAGACGAAATAAGATTAGCCATGATTGAGACGAAGATCGGTCAGCGGATGAAGAAGGGCCAGAAGCCATGAAGAACACCGCCGTTGGTAACAAGCAGGGTCTCCCTCAGCTGCCAGGGACTGGCTGCCGAATTACACACTGAAAGTCAGTGCATAATTGTCGTCTAGGACGCCATGTTGTAATGGTGTCTAAGACAGGCTCGGCTGTCAGGCGCCGTATTTTTGTTTCGAATTGCCGATCTGCTATTGCTTCGACATTCTGGGAATCTGCTGGCATGTCCACTGCCTTTTGGAGAAGCTTGCGAGCTACTGTGCCAGCAATTTGTAGATTTGAACATTTCGAGGGCAGGGGGTGGGGACTACTTCATCACAGCACGATGATATCAAAGGACGGCTTGTGCTTGGGCTGTACCTGTATAAGTTATCAGTCATCAGCTTCAACTGAACAGCTTCCAACTGCGTCCATGGGGTCTTCATACCTCTGAGAGCAGAGAGTAAATACCCGCGTCCAGCGAACTGCACTGATCACCCTCGCTTATGTACGTGGCAATCGATGGCGGAATGGAGAGCAAACAAAGAGAGCATACAGCCATCACGTAGCCCTGGTCACTGGAAGGTGCCAAGAACTGAGCACTATTTCCAGACGGCCTTGCATTTGGAGGTGCCGCGCTGTTGACTCAACAGGAAATTTGTGTACAGTGCGATGCCTGGCGAGCACCTATTGAGGCTAGACTTGCGACTGGAGTCACAAGTGGGCATGGCCTCACAGTCCATTTGGCGACTTCTGACTTAGTTGTTTGCCCGGCTACGGGCGTGGCAGAGGTATGCTGCAAGCGGAACCGAATTTGTGAAAGTGCTCAGAGAGGTCAGACGGTACTATTGGCCTGTGACGGTAGCTTGTTCATTGAATCGACTTCACTAGCAATCCTTCCTTCTGCTCTACGAGCTGATCATCGATCGCCCTTCGTCGCTCAATCAGCAGATTAGCCAGCCAGCCACTCTCACAATGCGAACCATCGAGACTGAATGGTACAGGGTGTCGCTCCGTTGGCCTAGTGTAGTGCATATGCGCGCTATGCCTTGTACACAAGAGCAAGGTGCTGCATACAATTGTACTCTACCCAGCCAACTGCTTTTTGAAGATAAAAAGAAGCTAGACCTAATGAAGGAGGTTTCTTTCGAAGCTCGCGTTTTGCCAGCTCATCGATCGATCTATACATCCATCCATCCACTGCTACTCGGCAACGCGTGTCCGGTCCAGCGTCCACTTATCTTGTGGTAACGGGAATCAAAACTCGATCCACGCTCTGAGAGATATGATATCTCGGGGAAGAGGAATGAGTGCTTGCGTGCCAGCGGCCTTTATGATATCGTATGTACAGGACAGTTTTGTTACTTTCATGTTTTTCCTGGGTTTCACGCGAGGATACCACTGTTCGTGTAAGACTGTTCGTGTAAGACTGTTCGTATACATTGTGTATGTGTGTATGTACGTACGTGATTCTTCATCTGGCTGTGTAGTGGCTTTCTGTGGATGCGACGGCGGTATGAGCTGGGCCGAGGAGGACACACCGCCCCTCAAAAAGATAAAACATAATCTTTAGATGATGAACAATAGACTTTGGAAGACTGGTGCTACAGTTGAATATCTTAGAACCTCGGCAAAAGATTGTCCAACAGCACTTGCACGCAGCTAAGTACATGTCTGCTCTTATCAACAACCTTGAACGTTGAATATTCAATGACAGCACTTAGTTGGTACGATCGCCAGGTAATCAGACACCGGTACAAGATCTCTGTCGTCTCCTCTGCCGCTGCTAGACTAGAGCGAGGAGATATCATTGATCATTTTGAGAAGCTAGTTCGTGTGAGCATGTACAAGCATGTATCTGCGATGGCACAACTTCACACGCCATGTGTTGTGTTTACATGATTTCACTAACCTCGGTCAACTGAATCGTTGAGCGGTGGACATGGATTAATTAAAATACAATGGCGGGAATGCATGAGGTGATGAGTCGGTTTTGAACAAATAAGATGTCAAGTCTAATCTGGATATGTGTATAGTCAATGTTTTCGAGATTCAGATGCCACGTGTATGTTATAGGTTATTTGAACAACATGAAATAGGTAAGCTGGTGTTTGTGATCATTGAGAGGATTGTGTCTTGTTTATGAGGGTTTGGGAATGGATTGGGCTGTGTGAGGAGCATAAACAGCGGAGGGATGGGCTTTACATCGGAAGATCTGTATGGGATATACTGGAGTCGGTCTTGTGTATTAATCTCAGATCAACAAAGAGACAAAGAGACAAAAAGACAGACAGATAGAGAGGTCTTTAATTATACATCTAGAGTCCGTGATCCAAGCCCACATGTCGCCCATACCGCAACAACGATGTTACAAGCTTTCTAAACATTCAATCGAGTAAGCTTACCCCTACCCCCCTTACACACTGTATATATATATATATATATATCTTTCCAGTGTATGCATCGTCCTCTTAAGTATTCTCTGCGCCGCCCGCGCTAAGTTCCAAAGTAACCTCCATCTCCGCAGTTCAGCTGGCACTCGTGCATCTTCTCTTACTTCTTTTTCTCGCTTCTCGTCTGAGAGGGTGCTTCATTTCCTCATATAGACCAGTCGATATGTAGGACTATGTGATGATCCTCTGTCAGTTATTCCCTGCTCGCAAGGCAAGGCGAAGAGAAGTAATGGTAGAAAATCAAAAAGCAAGGCAACTGTTTGATTAGAGCCTCTTTGCAAGGTTCGGCGTTGCGAGATGTGTTGTCCGATCGACGGCGTCAGGATGAAAGAATTCCTTCTCAAACCTCCATGAGTGGGTGAAAGGATTTTGCGGCTCGAACGTCTTGCGAAATGTGACTACCAAGTTGCCAAAGAATAAAACTAATTAAGCATTATTCGCGGTCAAGCATGCATATATTTTCACATTTACTACACAAAAACCCCCCAATCTTGTTATTATGTCCTGTTCCAACACGAGCATACCATGGCACCAATGATATCTTTTGCAACTTCAATGCAGATTAGAATCAAGTAAACGTTTCACCGTTGTCGTATTACAAGCCAACTATTAATTGGATTAATATATCACCATGTGGGCTACAGGGACGTAAATTGTGCAATGCGATGTATCATCGTTTGCTTGCGAGGTTCGATCGGAACAACGAGACAATCCCAGTCTTCAGCACGTATGCAAGTCGATGTTTGGCATCATATACGTGTCTGTCCTTTCATATTGTGCGACTGGCATCTCATGTGTCGATTTTTTAAGTATCCACCTTGGCTCCTTGATCAAAATCTCGGAAAGGCACCTACCAAACCATAAAGTAAATAGGTTCTTTTGCTTAGGACGAATCTCTTCAAGTTCATCAGCAGCAGCAACTTCATCGATGAATTTTGAGAATATTGACGAAAACTATTTGAAGAGTCATCCAATTCAAAATCACCGGTATACAATGTCCACAGTAAAACATTTATCTCAGCCAAGAAAGCTTTGCGAAGAAGAAAGTCGAGAAGTACAGCGAACACCATGCAAAAACGCATTGCGCAATAAAACCTATACTGATGTCGCTAGTTGGTTACCTATCTATTCATTGGCCTACTTGTATACAATTTCTCAATAATGAATAACCAGAATTCAACTGACCTTCCAGCAAATAACTGAGTCATAGTATGGAGAACTACGCGAGAGAATCTTCTCTTGCAATCAAGCGTAGTACTAAGCCAAAAAAAAAAAAAGAGGGGATTATATTAATGCAAGGACATAAGCATAAGCAACAACGCAATATCGTCTTTAACCCTGTTGACAAGCTTCGCTGCCCAGCGGTCTCCAAATCCGACAGTCCATATATGTTCGTACTCGACGCTTAAAAAACCACCAATAATTTAAACTTCTGTACCTTTTCGCCAAATACCAAGACCCCATCAGGAATGCCTCACCATAATGACAAATCAACCACTCATCCAGTAGCCACACTTGAAAACCCCCAAATACGGGCATAGAAACAAAATAGATGAGCGTTGGAATATCTAAAGATGACTTGTGTAGGTCTATAACACTCCCGGCGTCCCCGTATGGCCTCTCGTCATTTCTCTTCGCACTCGCAATGTCCCTCCATACTATCATGAATAAATTGTGATTCTTCCAAGACAAGGCTTCTTACTTTCTTCGTCGACTCACACCAATACGGATCTCTTCCGGCTCAGGGAATGAAGGGTCTCGAGACACCTCTCTCTCGCACCGCCAACATCTTGTTCCGAATATCATAACGCTACGTTACAGACTTGCCTATCTTCCATTCCCCACAGGTTGTTTTCCAGCTGACGAGGAGCCGCCACCTGCTAACCCACTACCGCCACCAACACCGTATATATCCTCCTCCTCATCGTCACACCCCCCATCTACACCTCCTCTTCCACTATATGCCGCGGCCCTAGCTCCTCCAGCAGCAAAAGACGATGACGAACCACCGCCGTCTCTGCTCGTACCGTAAGCCGCTGGCACAGAGCCAAGCCGCTCGTTGTTGTTCGACGGTTCCGGCGACCCCGTGCTGGCGCCGTGCATCTGAAGCTTATCCATCGCGTCGTCCTGGCGCCCTAGATAGCTCTGCGTCGGTTGGCTGAAGCCCGGGTGGAAAGGCTCGTGCTCAAAGTTTGGCTGTTCCATCATCGGTGCGGAATCTGGTGAGTAATGCTTCCTTGATGCTGATGCTGCGCTGACTGGCTCTGGATCCCGGAAAGGGTTGACCTCTCCGTCCTCGTCGTCCGATACAGGTGAGACGAGACCTGTTAATGCGCTCGTTGGCGCTGGCCGACTTGGTGGAGGGCCTGGTGGCGCCGCATAACCGTCTTCCAATAATTGCGACTGTCTTGCCTTCCCCTTCCCATTGTCTCGTTTTCTTGGTGGTGATGGCGCTCCAGCAAACGCACTCCTGGCGCCTGAGGCAGCTGCTGATGGAGGTCCTGCTGCTGCTGTCGCCGATACTGGCGGTGTTGGCGGTGGTGGAAATGATCGATCCATGCCATTTGCCCCGGTCGATACGGGACTTGGCTCAAGAGGCCGTCCATCAAGGCCGTGTTCCTTCCTCGCACTCAAAACCGCTCGCTTTTGGTTGTTGAGCGCCTGTTGCAGCTCCTCATTCACATCGATGAACGTTTCCATCGTCTCGTTGTCCGGTACTGGATCTGTGGCCGTCATGTAGCCTTGTATGCTGCGCGATGCGCTCAGACAGCGATCCGCAAACTCCTTGATCAGTTCATTTTCAACGACTTCTGTGGACGGCGTGTTGGCGACCAGCTGTGTGAGTAGTTTTGCCGAAGTCCTCGCTTCTTCCAGCCGGCTTGCGAGCTCTGCCGGGTCCGGTAGGCGTCTGTTATGGTGCGATCTTGCAAAATAGTCTCCCGGCCGCTGGCCAACAGGCGGCGGAGGGGCACCTCCCATCATGGGGACTGGTGCAGGTGGCGCGAGTCCCTGTTGAAGATATTAGTAACAGACTTTCGCCATAACAAAGTTTGTGGTACATGTATAGAAGGAACCTACGCCATAAGCCTTGTAAGCCTTGTCCTTCTCCTTTTTCCACATTTCTATACAGCCTGTCAAACCCTCGTCCCAGCCCTTTTGGTATTCGAAAACGTCCAACACTTCCATGAGCATCTGTCGAACTGACAAGTCACGGCCATTTCGCAACAACTCTTTGAGTGTATCGACAAACTTGTCGTCCAGGTTCCTCGTAAAGGTCGCCCCGGGATTATCGGACAAGATGCGCGTGAGCATCAGCGCATTGTATTGGTACGAAGGGTTGGACCAGTAGTCTTTCTTGAGGTATTTGCGTATTAACCGGGCGCATTCGGCGGCTGCTGCGGGCGAAGACTCGGCAGACTCGACGATCGGCGGGAGGAAAGTTACTTCATCGCCCTAGAAATTGGCACTTGTCAGTAATGTTCTCTTGTGCCAGTTTGAAGTGGAAGTAGCAAGTCGTCAACGCCATATGCGACAACGCCTCCGTCAAGAGGAAGATATCTCGCACATTCAATTCAATACCCTGAATCGCAAACTGCAGGCGCACAACGCGAATACAGTACGACCAGATCAAGAGTTGCACAGCATGCAAACACTACACCTACATTCTGTTGTCCTGGACCACCCGACTGGCAAAAGGCTTTCTGTCGTAGGCTCCATTAGCCCAACTTCGTCTCTCTGTTTGTATGGTATTCAAATCACAGGCGTTTGCCTGTCAAATGTGTGCTTATAGCATCGCGTACCACACTCCTTGCAGCAATAGCCTCGGGGGAACCAGTCTGCAGGTCCACGGCTGAGTCGTTGCCACCGCTCTCATTGTCCGTGGTCGGCTCGGTATTATCTGTATTTCGCTTCTTGATGCCGCCGAGCATCTTACTGCCTAGTGATTTGAAGGAAGGCATCTTTGGATATGTTTATTTGCTTGGAGGGAGGCGCAGCTACGGGTTGTTCGCTGGGTGTCAGTTGCACTGTAGTTTGACCGCGTACCTGCTCGTTCGTTTCGCAAGGGGAGGAAGACGACCGACGAACAATGAGGGGTGAACGAGAGTCCGAGACGAGATCGTGCGTATGTGGATGATTCGATTGGGTAAAGGCGGCCTTGCCTAAATAAACCGACAGACCCCGGAGGGGGCTCCACAGTCGACTACGTCTTGGCGTAAGACGGTGCAGCTGCACATATACTCGATGCACGCTCGTTTAGAAGTTGCGAGATTGGGACACAGCTCGAAGGTCTTAACGAGAGGCACCGGAGATGCTCACAACGAGAAAGGAGGGTATCGAAGATATCGTGGATAAATGCAGAAAGAAAGAGAGGAAAAAAAACCACAAATCAAGCGAGCAAGAGCAAGAGTATGAACAGTTGCGGTATTATGAAGGAGGTCAAGTGGCGGAGACGGCGACGCAGTAAATAGGCAGCCGTTGCCATCACTCATCGATGCAATGCGGCAAGGTACCAGGTGCCAGGTGCCAGGTGCAAGGTCTTGGGGGGCTAAGAACGGCCGCAGCAAGGGTCTCCAGTCCAACGAACCCTGACGCTACAAGCACTGTACACTATACTCTGTAAGGGCTGAACAGAGTGGACCAAGATTTACCAGGAACCACCATGGCAAGGGTTCAGCTTTTACAGACAACTCTGGTTTCAACCACGGTCACCACGGTTTGAGATTTGTGCTGTCCATTCTCACAGCCAAGT
Source organism: Coniella lustricola (assembly GCA_003019895.1). Classification (NCBI taxonomy): domain Eukaryota; kingdom Fungi; phylum Ascomycota; class Sordariomycetes; order Diaporthales; family Schizoparmaceae; genus Coniella; species Coniella lustricola. Next base: position 405,223 of record KZ678376.1, on the reverse strand, counting down.
GCCAATGTATACGTAGAGAGATTTGTGGGCTGTAGATCTTCTGGAGGCCATACGTCTGGCTTTTGTGTTATATTGCACATGACCAGCCGTGGGTTTGGTGCCAAGGCACACCACGGACTTGCACAGCCTCCTGTTGAGTCGTCCTATGTAACCTCATGCGCCTGCAGTAATTGACCACGTACCGATTTGGTACATAGTACCTCGTGGCTAAGCAAAAGTGCGGCTTTGGTTGGCGTGTATGTTATGCATAAACCAGCGCCATGCCAGAAGACAGCTGTCGACTCGGCCCCATATCACACAAGTCTGACCAGAGCTACATTCGCGGTCTGTAAATATTTGCAAACGTCTCGTCTCTGCTGAGCCGCGTCAAGCGACGACTGCCCAACATGTCTATTAGTAGTCTCAAATCGCTGTCCTTTTCCCGTAGCCTTTCTAAACCCCCCCTAGGTGCGCACTTCCACAGCCTCCACCAAAGATAATGCCTCAATTAACAACTCAGCTGACATGAATCCAGAAGCTCTAAATAATATTTCTCCTACTGCACGTCCTCAGCTGAGGGTAGTGGAACAGCGCGGTAGAGAAGGATAAGAGCCGAATGTGTCTCTCCACCACCGGCCAGCGTCTCGATCTTGTCTCCGGGTACCTCCGAAACCTTGTCGTCGTTGAACCACCACCAGTTGCCGTCCTCTTCGCCCGTTTTGCCAGTCTTGGGATCCTTTGGCCCAGGCTTCTTGACGTATGCCGTGTAGTGGCCACTGTCTGCGCTGGATCCCTGGTGGGTCACGACGCCACGAAGCTCGTAGATACCAGATTGGTTGGCGCCGTGGTCCTTGGCAAGATCTTGGTTGACCAGACCCAGCAGCTCCTTCTTGGCGCTGCGGAGTGCCCTTGCCTTCTCTTCCTCCCACTCGGCGTCCGTCTTGAATGACTCCATCGCAACATCACCATCAGCATCGGCTGCCGCCGCCTTCTTCTCCTCCTTCTTTCCCTTGTCCTGAGTGGTCTGCGAGCTCTCAGCCTCCGCAGACGGGTTTGTCTTTCTCCTCTTGCGAGCACGCTCGATGTCCTCCTCATCTTTGACAACCTCGCGGAGGCGGTCTCGGACGGGAATGAGCTTGCTCTTCAGGTCATCCGTGCAAAATTCTACAATGTCGAGTTCCTTTGGGAAAGTGACTTTGCGCAAGATCTTGGCCTTCTTCTGGGTGTCTCTGCGCCAAAAGAATCGGACGAATTGGACAGTCAGGTACTTGGGCAGTCGAGAAATCTTGGAGGTTTTCGTGTACTTGGCGTCCCTGCCGAGCACTGCAGAGTTTTTGGTGATCTCTTCTGTCAGACCACTCAGGATACCATCGCGCAAGTGATTTATCGAAGAGTCGATGTGGCAGTTGAGTTTGAGATAAGTCTCATTGCTAACGACCGGCTCCTCTCCGCCTTCCGGGGCCTCGGACTCGTCACACGTTAGAGTCTCTGTCATCTGCAGAGCCATGTACTTGTCCACCCAAGAAACACTTGGAGAGTCGTCGGTGCCTGGCACGTTGAGGCTCGTTCGTATCTGGGAAAGGATGTTGGTCCAAGCCTCCTCGGCATCCTGCTGTGCGTAGCCCTGGCCTGTTCTTGATCTCTCTGCAAACTGGGGGTAAACTTGGCGGAGAGCCTGGAGAAAGGAAAATGGCGGGAATCCCTCTGTTGTCTCGCTCATAGACTTGAACAGGCTCTTGAGCTGCGTAGTGAGGTCAAATTGTGGCAGTCCAGCAAAGGCACTGCCGCCCCCCTGGCCCTTGAACTCGTATTTGACCAGTGACTCCTGGAGCTCTGGGATAGCGCGGAGAGCTTGTAGGGTTGAGTTGAGGTAACAGGTGTTGCCGAGATTCGTCAGGCCGCTTGGGATGGCTCCTTCTTGTTGAGCTACCTCGGCGTCGGTCATGTCTTCCGCGAACCTGATCTTCTCCTTGGGACGAGCCAAGTCGGCTCCGCCAGTGCTGGGCGTTCCCATCATCATGATCGTCTGCTTTGGCTTCAAGCCCAGCTTTCCCATGTCGGCGTCATCCTTGAGCTGGCCGCCCTTAATCAGAACCTTCTGTCGCTCTGGCTCGACGCCAGTCAAGCTATAGAGGATCTCTTTGAACTCGGCGCCGGTGGACTCTGGCTCGACATCAACATCGTATTTAACACCTTGGTGCTTGATTATGACTGGGTAAAAAAGATGTTAGTATATGGTGACAAGACCTCAAGCTCTTGGCAAATGCGATTTGGTGCAATCCGCGATCCATGAGTTGTGTGTGCTGGAGCTATTACGTACTGCTAACAGCCATCTTGTTGGCAGTCTAGTCTTGATCGTGTATATTGAGCGGGAATGTGGTAAAAAAGATTAGGGAAGAAGTGAGGAGTGCCGCTGGAAGATTGCGTCAAGAAGTCCGCGGGAGAGGTTTTGTAAAGTTGGTCGCCACAGAAAACACCAGATGCATGGAAGGCAAGGGGAGAAAGTGAGTAACACAGGTCCGACCAGCCGACGTAGGCAGCTCTCCGCCAGCGTAATGGCGGGGCAGTTGGCGGGAGGCGGGACAGGGATTAGATCCAAATGCCCCAGGTGCCACCTGCTACTTGCAAGCTTATGAGAGCTGTTCCTGCCAGCAACTGGGCAATCACAGGTACCAGAGGTACGTACCCTGGTTCCTCCCATGGAAGGCTTCCGCCCCACACCTCACCCGCGCCCCTGACGTCTCTCCTTGAACCGTACAGCTCACGAGCCGGCTCCTCCAAGAACAACTCCCTGTTGGAACATCTTGAGAACGCTTGCTTGAGCTCGCAGTCCTCCAAGATGGTATGTTAGACCACAGAAAACCTTATCTGGGCTTTGGCTAACCTTCCTCCTTCGTGCAGTCGCAATCCCTCCGACCGTACCTCCAGGCCGTCCGCAGCAGTCTGACCGCTGCCCTCTGCCTGTCCAACTTCGCTTCCCAGACCGCAGAGCGTCACAATGTGCCTGAAGTCGAAGCCCGCACCTCTCCCGAAGTCCTCCTGACGCCGCTGACGGTTGCGCGCAACGAGAACGAGCGTGTCTTGATTGAGCCTTCCGTCAACTCTGTACGCATTAGCATCAAAATCAAGCAGGCGGACGAGATTGAGAACATCCTAGTACACAAGTTTACACGGTTCCTGGAGCAAAGAGCCGAGTCTTTCTTTATATTGAGGAGGAAACCAATCAAGGTGAGACGAGGGAACGACCTGGGCTATGGCTGTGGCTGTTCTGCAGCCAAGTGCTTATAGGTCATGGCGAATTCCTCCTTCCCCTGAACCATGGAATGCTGACAGACGATGTAGGGATATGACATTTCGTTCTTGATCACAAATTTCCATACTGAAGAGATGTTGAAGCACAAGCTGGTGGACTTTATCATCCAGTTCATGGAAGAGGTGGACAAGGAGATCTCAGAGATGAAGCTCTTCGTAAGTGATGCATCGCTGAGCCCCTGTCCTGGACGGCTAATTAATACGATTGCACAGTTGAACGCAAGAGCACGATTCGTAGCCGAATCGTTCCTGACACCTTTCGATTAAATTATGTAACTTGAAGCGCCGTGTCTCTGCGCCCGCTGGATTAAGACAAGCGAGGTTCTGCAGAAATCAAGAGCAATTTATGGAATCAGGAGTTGCAGGGAGTCTTAGGTATTTATTGAAGATTGAAAAGACGGCCAAAGTGAACTCTGCATAAACTAAGGCATCAACGTGGGCCTCAGCCTTTTTGCGAGTGTGGGACCTGTTCCAAGATAACAATGCGTTCCACTGTCCACATTCTACAATGTGTTGCTCTGCTGGCTTGCAAGTATATCAATGCAATGAATTAATGCCAAGTTTCTGTCATGAAGTACGGATAGCAGTCGAAGAGCTGTTCTGTGTGACATGCCATGGAGGCTCGTTTGGCTGTCAGCTACCTCAACGGAAGGGAAATAGGTGGTTTCCTTGAGGTATTTGCGCGTTGGATCACGATCATCGAATCTGGAGCTTTGCAAAGTCAGCAGACAACGCGCTATTTATCTGGCTACATGGTCAGCCATATATTGATGGGCATCACTTCCTGTCTAGGACTATTTTATTTCTGGCTATCTTCTCTTCGTGCTCAGAAAATGTGATCCTCACATGAATACACCACTGTGCTGGCTTCATGCAATCAACGAGGAAAGAAAGGGCAGATATGGAAGTCTACTACACTACTTGCACGGAAGAGATGCCCAAGTTGCCAGAGAAGGGATGAATCGACAAATATACCTAGTCACACCACTGGAACAAATCTAACCAATATCCACGAGGCAGCAAGCTGCTGCTGACTTCCATCAGCCTCTTAAAAGGACCCCCAAAAATCCACTTCCATGGAAACAAGTCTGCCGTTGTTCTGCTTAACATTCTGGAAGCGCAAGCGTATCTAGGTTCACATCTGGTTCTGCTGCATGAATTAGCCACACACTGCTCTCTTCGCTCCCTCTCTCCCTTTCCTTCTACTCTCTTATTCTGCAAGTCCATCTTCATCTCTCGCCCATCCCCCCTGTCCGTACCTTGACAAGCTACACGCCCACTGTCAGACGCAACGCGACTTTGATAAAATCCGCTGCACAGCAACGAGAGGCCTCTCTTTTCTTCTTTCACTATTCTCTACCTTTTACCCGGTTTCTTATTCTGCTTCTTTTCTTCCTTCTGCACCCACACAGACTGCCACAGTTCACACTCGAACTACACGTCCTTTGTGGTCAAATCGGTGTGTTTCTTCTCGCAATCGTCGACTTCCGCTTTCACTCACTTCTTTCCCTTCCGTGTTTCCTTTTTCACGCAGCTGCTATTGTTGTTCAGGGTCCTGCTCGTCGTTATCACATACTCTTGTTTGTTTGTGGTCTATCGTCAGCTTCTTTTGCTGGACAACGTAGCCACAGCCGGTCCTGTCGAACCACGACAGCTAACGCAATTCACGACGAGGCTACTATTCGACCAACCAAAGAACGGCTTGACTGATTTGCTCAGACTTACGATATCTACTTGTCCGAGCCAAGGTATGTGATTGATTGTAACCCCTCAAGTCCACAGCGTTGATATGGGCTTCCTTTTCGCGAGGCTTGCTCCGCAGGCTGAGCGTTAGCATTACGCTCTTGATATTGTTGAGGAGTATCTCTAGCTTTTCCATCAGCATCTTGAAGCTCGTCTTGTATTCTTGGGTCTTACCTCTTTTACCTTGCAATTTGGGCCCAAACTGATGTTAAACGTGTTATAGGGAACAGCTGATACGCCGCATCACAGTCGCAAACATGAGAGGCAACCAGCAGAATCAGTACCAAATTATGAATAACAATAATAAGTTCAACACCAAGACGCGTTTAGGTGATTGGTCGTCCAATACTGGTTTGTCACCTGTCGAAGAGGGACATGTCCACATCAGCAACGGCACCAGCAACGGCAACACCACCACCAACAACATGATGCCGGGCGCAGATGATCCTTTCATCGACCAGCGAGCTTACCTGGCCAACAACAGCAGCAATGACATGCGCGTCTCCGGCTCAGACGTCTCTTCTCCTGCCAGTAACAGCGCTGGCTTTTCTTCGCAGACTGGCGTCCACCCCATGGGCGCCAACGAGCATTTGCAGCCCCATGGCCTTCGAGGCCAGACTCACTCACAGATGGATCCTTCCACTCCTGAGTTTCAGCCCATGACAATGGCTCGTGCAGACCATGGATTCCCGGAAAACAACTGGTTCGACCATGACCAGGACACCTCCGATTCAACAATGAACGGCTCTTTCAATTGCACTGTTGGCGAGACTCCCGTTATGGCCATGCACGGTGGTCAGAGCACCGCCGAGGGCTTCAGTAATGGCTCCCAGCACTCGCAAGTCAGTGAGATATGCAGTGTGGAGCGTGAACAGCAAGGTCAAGCTGTTCAGCAGCCTTACGGCGACCTCACTGCCAATGAAAATGGCAACGACAACGGCAGCTTGCCTGAAGCACCCATGAATGGTATTAGCAATGAGTTCATGACAGGCGGCATTGGACAAGGACAAGTTCATGTTGGTAATCAGAACAATTGGAGCAACCATAGCTGCGGTCAGAGTGACACCGACGAGAGGACCATGCTTGCTCTTCAAGCTCATCTGTCCAACGCTGAGGCCGAGCAGCACTTGGCGGCCGAGACGCAGCTGCCGCAATCCAGTAATGGCAACGATGGGTACTGTCAACTTGCAGGCAACAGCAACAACGATGACAACAAGAAAAATGCCTTCGTCGCTTGCATACAAGGCAGCTCTCTTGACCGTCAACGACCCCAAGGAACACCTCAGCGCAACATGTTGCATACTCCCATGCGTCGCCGTGGTACCGTGAACTCTGACTCGTTCACTCCGTCTTCATACCTCAACAGTCCCCTCAGCAACCTTGCCTCCTCGCAGACTAGCTCGCCCTTTTCTGGAGCCAGTGGTCTGCCCATTCGCACTGAGCCACGCAACTTTGCGCCTCGTTCCGGTCGTCACATCACCAAGGATCCCCCTCCTCGCTTCGGATTGAAGGGCCTCCTGGAAAATTCGAGCTCAGATATTTCCACTAATGGCGAGAGCTTGCCTCACTCTCAGTCTTGCGGAAACTTTTTTGCTCCGACTGTAGGCAGTCACAGCAGCGTTCCTGTTTCAGATGGTCAGCGATGCGTTCTCCAGGCAATCGAGATGCCATCCAAAGCAATGGTGTTGCACAGCGACATTGGTGTTCCCGAGTACATTCGCAACCTGCGCTCCAAGGAACTGAATGAGCTTACTGGTGGACCCAGAGGCCTTCCTTCTGCTGATATTGCTCTCAACCTCGACCACTTCCCTTTCATTGAGGGTGCTCGTGGTGCTCAGCCGAGCCCAGTCCACGGTGTCGTCAAGCTCAAGAGTGTAAGCCGCGCACTTGATCCTTCTCAAGATATCCATAGACATGACGCGACTAACGCATTTGTTGTAGATTCCGCTCGGCACCAAGCGATCCGAAATTGTGGCGATGCTGGGCCGTAATTCCAAGATTCTGAACGACAACCAGGAGCCCATCCACATTATCATGGAGCGTGTCACCAGCAAAACAGGCTGCGCTTATGTCGAGTTCTTGAGCACCGAAGCCGCTCTCAATGTTGTAGAGCGCCACCAGAAGAACGCCCTCAATGGCCGATTGACTCGGCTCGGTGATCGCCCTGTTGATGTAGAGCTGTCCAGCCAGGCCGCTCTGATGCGGGATCTTTTCCCACTCGCAAAAGGCGTTTATTGGGATGGCCCTCGCCCAATTATCATTGAAGCACACCCTTCTCAGCCCTGGCAGTCTTTCAAGGGTTTCATCACTGAGGAGGAAATGACCATGCTTGTCAAATATGTTGAGATTCCGCAACGTGTAGGTTCAAAGCCGATATCATGGGCTCGATTCCTGGCCATCCAATGCTAATTGAGTTTGTCTGTTCCTAGTCCCCTTTCACCAGGGACTGCCCTCAGCGCCCCTACGAAGCCATCATCAGCGTACTGCGCAAGTTTCCTTGGTATATGACGGAGTGCATCACCACGAAGCAGCGCCATGCAGTGTACTCCGCTTGCGTGGCTTTGCTGCGTCACCTGCAGTTCACGATGCGTGACCGAAAGGATGAAGGCTTCTTGAACCAGCAGCTATATCGGCGTCTGTGGACGTCTGCAATGCTGTGCCACGGCTTCACCGTCACTATGAAGGACAGCATTGCCTTCATTGTTGACCTGAATGAGCAGCAGATGCGTGAATTTAATATGCCTCGTTTTGGCAACATGTGGATTCACACGTACACCATGGTACCCAAGCCTGGTGCTCCACTCGACGTGATCGAGGTGAGTGTGATCCCATGCCTGCTGCTTGCTCATGTTGATCTCGGACATTGTACCCGCGACAAAGCAAAGCCGTGCTAACCGTCGTGCAGTGGTACATTGCCGTCATTCGCGAGGAGAGTAGCCGAACTGTGGACCAGTCTTTGCCCAATATCCAAGCTGAGATTCACCGCGAGTCCCAACACACCAGTCTTTACTGGGGTTATTTCTTCAAGGAACTGGATCGTCCATACGGCCCGGCCTTCGACAACATGACTCTGGCTGACATGGCTAACCGCGAATTTGCCGCTGTCGCAACCATCCTTCGTCGTGCTCTGCCCATGTAAATGTCGTAAAAGGAATTAACATCCTGCGCGTGGTCTTGGAACGCCGGCCCTCAAGATGTACGTACAGACAGATGCTTGGGCCGACGATTATGGTCTCCATTCCTTGCTTGTTGTATCTTAGTCTGGGGGTTCAGTGGGTTCGCCTGTAGCAAATTTCTCGGGCTCTTCCGCTCTGGATGTTCGGGATTTGAGAACGCAATCCTCCACCGTGCGAGAGGATGAAGGCTATATTGTGGTTGAGTGTTGGATGGAGTGACAATTTCGAAACGTAGAGAAGAGCACACAGCCGCAGAAGCTGACGTTAGACAGTCAAACTTGTTCTGCTCATATTACACAATTGCGACATGAGTTTGCCCATGTCTGGATAGGCTTTGGCAATCGAAGCTTCCTAATCTGATGCTACAGTGGTGGCGCATTGGTACGTTAGATGGGTTACATCATAGTGACAAAGCCACAAGACGATGAACGAATTTCGAGGACGGAAAGTATCGACTGTATATGTGTGAACAGTCCCACGATCAGTTGAACCCCGAATTGAGATTTTCCCCGATATCAATGGGAGGTTCGTAGTCGTTCATCATCGCTTTTGCCGCCAGTCACAAACAACGAAGACCCGTATCACATTTCTTTCTCTCCAATGAAGGATTGGGGGCGAAAAGCATGAGGCTCCATCTATATGCAGCTTAGGTAATGCAGTACAGCTGGAATTTTTTAGCGGAAGTGTCGCCCGATAAGCGCTTATCGACTGAATTTCCCAATTCTAACCGTCATCGCACTCGACTTTTCTCTTTCCACATCTGGCAATCCACAGCCGCAACGCCATACAAGCAATACCACAGACGAACTTAGCATCTTGAAGGAGTCCTGCTAGCTATTGTCAGCTTCTGCCACTCGATTCTCGACGCATTCCGGCCTCTGGACGGCTATGGCGCAAAACGCGGCGCCGGCGACGTACAGAATGTCGCCGTCCGACAAGCCAGACGCAAGGCGCACCCACACAAGTGACGAGCAGTTCTCTCCTCTGGCGCAGTCGAGAGAATTGGGTGATGCGATGCTCGAGCCGCGCTCAAAACCCCAAGGACAACCAGCCACCTCCACAGCAGCATCCAGATCATGGCACTACATGGTAGCAGGAGCGTAAGCCATGACCCAGCTTTTCTACTTGAATATAGGTTTTCTCGAGCCCTGCATCCGCTCTGGCGAATTTCTGGCCTCAGTGAGCTCTTAGAAATGGTCTCTGACATTGCTTCTGGAATGCTATAGCATCGGTGGCATGACAGCCGCAACCCTCACCGCGCCCCTCGACGTTCTCAAAACCCGCCTCCAGTCCGACTTTTACCAAGCTCAACTCCGCGCATCGCGTGCCGCATTCGCTCACACCCACACAAACATGAACCCCTTCCGCGCAACAATATTCCACCTCACAGAAACCCTGCAAATCCTCGGCGCTGTCCACAAGCAGGAGGGGAGGCGCGCACTTTTTAAAGGCCTTGGCCCCAACCTGGTGGGCGTTATTCCAGCGCGTTCCATCAACTTTTTCGTCTACGGCAACGGCAAGCACTTGATTGCAAACTACCTCAATGGTGGCCGCGAGGACGCCTGGGTGTTTCTGGCTGCTGGCCTGACAGCGGGTATCGCGACGAGCACGGCTACGAATCCCATATGGCTCATCAAAACGCGGATGCAACTCGACAAGAATGTTGCCGAGCGTGTAGGCGAGACAGCAACGCGGCAGTACAAGAACAGTCTGGACTGCATACGGCAGGTCTTTCGCGACGAGGGTCCGCGGGGCTTCTTCAAGGGCATGAGCGCAAGCTACCTGGGCGCATCCGAGTCGACTTTGCAATGGGTACTGTACGAGCAAATGAAGAAGTCGCTGCGCCGCCGCGAGGAGCGCATCGAGGCTAGCGGCAGAGAAAAGACATGGTGGGATACCACTGTGGAGCACACAGGAAAAGCTGGTGCGGCAGGAGGTGCTAAGCTGATCGCCGCAATGCTGGCCTACCCACACGAGGCAAGTTATTATTGATCCAACGTGTGATGGTGTTTTTGGAACATGGAATGAACTGACGAGACTTTGAGCACAGGTCGCCAGAACTAGATTACGACAAGCGCCGCTCGCGAATGGCCAATTAAAGTACACCGGTTTGATGCAATGCTTCAAGCTCGTGTGGAAAGAAGAGGGCCTTGTCGGTTTGTACGGCGGTCTGACCCCTCACTTGCTGCGAACAGTGCCCAGTGCTGCCATCATGTTTGGCATGTACGAGGTTATCCTTCGACTTTTCGACACGCCATCCTAAATTCGAAACGAATGCCCCGATGCGGCAACCATATTTCCGCGAAGAAGGGCAGCAGCATGCACAAGCGATGCTGATATAACACGACAGGTTTTCTGTAAGAGAGGGCCCGATGTTGGGCATGTATGATGGAGGAGCTAAGCGCTTAAGCGATGTAACGATGCAGCACATTCAGGAAGACCTAGGCGAGAAGACTTTCAACTTTTCTCACATGCCCCCTATAGCGACCTTTTGGGCAATAACCCACACAACTCAACCTCCTTAAACATATCTGTAGGAACCTCCATTATACTTGTACTCTAGCTCATGAGATATGGCAGAAAGGTGTTGGGAATCTTATCTTGCAAGGTTCCATGGCGTAAAATCAGGCAGGCATTGTAGAAAAGAAAGAAGCCCAGATAGACGATCTTCAAGGTCAATAGCAAACTCAAGTGGACGGTTGTATGTTTGCACACCAGTTTCAGTGTATTGGAGGTCGTAGTGCTTGCAAATTTTCAAATCCAAAATAAGCGAAACATGTCACTGAAGTCTCTTCTTGCCCAACAAGGAGACGGAGACCTAAAGTCAACCCAATCATAGAATTCCAAGCAGGGCCTTTTCTCTAGGTGAGAATCAATCCCTAGCTGGAATCAACGCCTTCCACACATTCCACACATTTTTGGGATCGATAGCACAATAATCATGGCGAAAAGGTACCTAGATGTACCAAGATCATTTATCACGCAAATCCAAACCTATCACCCGTCTTCAAAGTATTCAATGGCACAGCAAGCAGCAGTTTATTGAACTTCTGTGAAGCCAGCGTGTCAACACATGAGATCAGTCAATATATTGTACCCAGAATTTGCATAATCATCCAAGCGCAAATGGTTTAGTGGTAAAATCCATCGTTGCCATCGATGGGCCCCCGGTTCGATTCCGGGTTTGCGCACACTTTTGTGTTTTTGCACAACCCCGTCAAATCAACCAGCTTAAGCTAATTCGGACACCTTGTGAGACACCTGGTTTGCGTACCATAGTGCTCAGTTTTGAGTCTTGGAATCAGTTTGACTAAAGAATCAGCAGCACACAAAATTGCTGTGCTGCATCTTAATTTCATTCATCAGATGTTTGTATATATTAGAAGAAATGGTCCTTGTGTGCGCAGAAAACACACGATGACGAGCCAGTGCTGACTTAGACTGCATGAGAGTACGTCGTTTGCTGCCACATACACTCTCAAACTGCGAATTCTCTATACCATACTTCCTCTTAACTTAGCTTCTGATTGATGACCTCGCTTTTTCTTCGCCTTTTTTGTCCCAAACCAAGAAGTAGTTGAGAAAAGTGAAACACTGACTATCAAATCCAACGTGCTTTCGCGCGAAGCATCTTGATGGCCCCAGGAAGAAAGAAAGCCAGGAAGGAAGAAGCAACGAGCCCCCTTATCCGCACAACACATGGTATTTGCATAAGAAGAAGGAGGGCAAAGCGATTGAGAAAGGAGAAATAATCGTGATGAATGAAATAGTCATAAAGTGCGCAGGTACTTCTCCATCCGTGCTTGTCTTCCTTTCCATGCCTCGCTAGCTGCAACTCTACCAGCAGAACCATGGCTGAGGTTCTACAGACACAAAAATTATACGCTTCTCATCCTACAACAACCCATATAAGAGCTTGGCTAGAGCATTCAAGGCACGGCGATACTAATGGGTCACACCGCAATCCATAGTTGTCAATCACGGCGAAGCCCATTCAGCGCCGCGGTTTCTGCCCATCCATTGGGCAATCGCTTGCGTAACTTGCGCCGCGAGGTCAGTGGATTTTGTTGGCGGTATGACTGTTGCGAATTTGAGGCTGAAAGCGAAGATACTGATGAGGAAGATCCCAAAATCAAACGAGCAAAGGTTGGGGCCAGTCACCACGCATTGCGGTCCCAGTTGGGATCTATGTTTTCATGTTAGCTCTTGCGAGGAGCAGGCAATCAATCGACGCCACACCGCCACGAGCAACATGGGGTTGGGCAGTAAGGAATCAGAGTCTGCATACCTTGCACAAAAGCCGCCAGCACCTTGCTTCCTGTCTGCAGCAGCGGGTGTCCAACCACAATCTTGAGGAACTTTTCCAACCCCTGCCTTCGACCCTCAATCACATCGTCGCTGAAGCGGTTGGTGAACACTTTGCCTGGTAGCGGAGGAATGGTGACGCGGGCGCTCTCGCGCTCGAGTATATCGCGAAAGTACTCGAAATCGGAATAACGGCGACGGACGGTAGATTGGCGCAGCTTGAACGCGGGGATGTTGGTGCGGCAGACAATCTCATAGTCGGTATACATGTGGCGGCCGATGCCGTGCGTTCGAGGGTTTCTAACCTAGAATATTTGCACGAGTTACGTGAGCATTAGCACGCCAAATGACATGAAAGGAGTTCGAGGAGGCCAGTGTAGCACAGATGCGTACCTCAATCTCGAGAAAATTCTCGGGGGGACCGTAGATCTCGTCAAACGACTGCTGGCGCGTGTCTGGCAAACTTGACATGGACGACATGATTGGTCTCGGGAATCTAGACGAGGACGGCGAAGTCGCGGCGCTTCCACCACCTAGACCGGTCGATGGCAGCGGAGACTTGGGTGGCAACCCGGCAGCAGAGGAGCTACCAGTGTCCTGACCACCGCCCGCGGCACGCGCGCCGCTTCGCTCTCCGTTGGAAGCCGTTTTGACGGTGTTGCGGCGGGCAACTGAAGGGGGTAGCTGAAAGATGACGAAGGAGCTGTCGCTTGAGCCCTCGTGCGGTATGCGGAGCTCTGAATGCGTGGGCTAGCTACGTGTGTGTCCGAGTTCGATGGCTAGAAGGAGATCGTTCTCGAGGTGACTGTCGACGAAACAAGGATCGAGATGGGGTGGTGAAGGTGGAGGACGGAAGTTGGCGAGGGAGTGTTGTCACGAGGGGCGCAGCGGGAGGCTGATGAAAGGCAGGTGGGGAACCAGGAACTTGTTTGGACGGCGTGGGATTAAAGCGCGGGGAATCTGCGCGCAGCCCGGGACGTGCTATCTTTCATGGCACTTGCTTTCGACTGCACTGAACATGATTGCATGGTGTGGCTAAGCACTAGGCGCGTTGTGTAATAAACTGGAATAGCATTTCGATGCATGGTATTTATTATTTTCTAATCGATTGGCATTCTCGCGACTGTGACTTTAGCGAGGAAATGCCACAAGCAGTGTCTGCAGTTATAATCAGAGAGGCTCCCAATGCGCTCGGTGATATGGCGGCACGCCAATTAGCACAGTGCTTGCCGAATCCGCATCCTCAACTGCTGGGGCAGATTATCTAGGTATTGTTGCATTCGAGTCCCGTTCCAGCTTAAGTCTCATTGCACCACCGGTGCAACAGCTGCATACTACTGTGCCGTGTCACCCCATCCATCAGATTTACCGTCAATGTTATTCACAAAGCCTCGTTCAAGCAGGTCTGCGAAACGCATCTGAAATCTGCCATTCTGGTTGGTATAAGCCTTGATTTGACGGAGCAGCAGACGACAATACCTCACCTGTGCCCGAGAACATTCAGTGTTATGCCTTGTCCATGCCTATGCCTGACCCTAGGCTTGTCCACCGGACCACTTCATGGTGAAACTCACGGCCACCACGTCGTGCTGCCGTGCTTATCTGCGCAGCTGCCGCCATGTCCCGTCAGATCCTCATCTCTTTTCGCCCGCAAACTTCTGGTGAATCGCTCTGATCTGCTCTTCAACGTTTACCGATTGTAGGTGGTTGACATGAGTCTGGTTCTTGCCCTCTGGATTTCCATCAAATGAGTTGACAGCAATCTTTTTGCGCCTGGCGGCCTCTTCTTCAGATACAGGCATTCCTGTGGCGTCAAACACATCGCTACGCTGACTGGCAAATCTCTTCAGATTATTAGCCACATCTGCAGTCGACAAGTTGGTGGTGGCATATCGCGATTCCGCTTTTGCCTTTTGTTCTTTCCATCTCGGATCCAGGAGCTCGATACGCATGTGCTCTTGCAATTCGCTGTAGGGAACTTGCTGGTTGCAATTTGGACAAATGGCCATTTGCTGGCCTGCCTTGTTCCGTGACGCAGCTCTGGGAACAGGAGCATCTCTGATCTTGACCGGGCCAACACCTCCTCTGGCTTCTGCTTGGGCTTGCTGCATTCGTGCCCTGGCCTGCTCACGTTCCGCTATGCGCTGTGTTTCCTCTTCTTCTCCTGGCCTCATCCTACCCGCCGCTGGAGGCGTAGGCGTATGGGTCGGCGGCATAACTGGCTGATATTGTTGTGGTGTTGGTACAGGAGACGGGTGGACTGGAAGTGTTTGCTGAGCCGCCGGCAATGGGCCGTCATCGAATGGGAAGGCCTCCTCAAGGCGCATATTTGAGCCAATGGCAACCTTGTTCTTCTCTTCGAGGGAAGCATACTGCAAATCGTTGAGTGTTGTTGGTGGTGGCAAGTTGGCCTGATCGTCGGACTCGGTGAACACAATTGTCTCCACCACCACAAAGTCGTTCCAGTCGATTCGTGCAAACTCCAGCTTTTGTTCCTCCTCTTCCTCTTCTTTCCTGATTCTCTCGGCCTCCTGAAACCTTGCCCACTCAGCCCTCTGCTTGGCGCGCGCCAGAATGTGGTACTTGTCATCGACCGTCTTTTGCAACTCGGCCATTCGTTCCTGCTGAGCCTTGGTGCCTTCGCCCGTACCCGTCTCCCGTAGTAGTATAGAATATTGGTCAATCATGTGCTGAAAGTAGTTGTGGAAGGTATGATTCTGGATGAGGAACTGAAATTGCGGATTGCCAGCCTCGCGCTGCGCCAGCGTTGTCATGAATTGACGGCCATTTCGCGCAACGAACAAAGCCGTTAACCGAAGAATCTCCAAGTCTTTCTGGTTGATACGGGGCATGCGCGCCGAGAAGAGAAAATCGGGCGGCTGTGGTGGGCCCTTTGGCTCTTCCTTTGGAGGTGCAGCGCCAGCCTCGCCGACGCGACCAGCAGCCACGGCGGTAACATTGCCGTCTTTGTATTCTTGTTTGCGCCATTCGTAATAGGGGTTATACGCGTCGGATTGGCTCATCAAAAAGCTAAACTTGGGGTTGGCGCCATGGCTCTCGCGGATGCGATCCTCGAAACTTACACCACGGCGGGCCACGAAGCCGGCGGTCTTTTCGATGGCCTCGCGAATCTCACCAGGCGGCGGAATGACAATGCCAGGCGGCGGCTTGATCTTCTCGAGCTCTGCTGCAGCTGCTGCCGATGCAGCATCCCCATTTGTAGTCGCCATGGGTCAGGGTGGTGTGTGAGGACGTCGAGGTTGTGGTGTTTAAAGTTCAAGAGGATGAAAGAGAGAAAGAAGGTCGATGATTTGGGGCAAGGTCGCGGCCAGCCAGACCAGGATTGCGCTTAGATCTCGCAGGGATCTTGAATACTTGGGCAGGCAGGATTTACCCTTGTCAGTATTTTACTATTTGAACCGGGGCTAGTTTCACTGGGCTGCATGGTATCTCAAAACGGACCTACCACTTCTCAGTTTAGTGCGACGAAAGCCCCAATCGTCCTAAAGAATGAGATCCATGGAGGTGAGAATGTGGCATGTAATGTTCTTAGCGTCAAGAGATGTAGCTGTGTGTTCTCGCTTATGGCAGTGATATGTCTGTTATGGAAGCTCCTATTAACACTAGTACGAGACAACAGGACCACGAGACATGTCCAGTCCGACATTTGAATGCATGCTCAGATAGCGTTTTTGAGTATACACACAGGTTGCATGTTATAGGTGTGTACTTGTGGAATGTGGATCTCCTTTGCGAAATTGCCGATGCCCGGTGAGCACATAGTAGGCATAGAATTGACATTGTTTAGATGAGGCTTTATTACATAATCTCCGCACAAGAGGAAACCAATACAGAATGGTCAAGAGCTGAAACAATACCCGCTCTATAGCACTTCAGAAAAATCAGATGGTATTCGAAGGTATTATCTCTGCTAGATTCATTGTACATAACGCCACTTTGTGAGAGTAAGAATATCCACGGTACTGTATAAAACCACGACGCACATGCTGATTTGATAGCAATGAGATGAGCATGCTGTTGTTTCAACACAGGCCGGAAACAAGCATGTGGTAGGACCACAGAGCCACAGGACCCTCACCCTTCCCCCAAACTGCCATCCAGGGCCCCCTGTCTGCCACTCTTCCAGACTGCATCTCAGCCCCATCCATCCCTTGCCAACAAGCTGTAGCTAGCTTAGCCGTACGAAGGCAGGCGCAATCAGTAAAGTGGCCTCTTGGAGCTTGAGAAACTGTGTTCGTCCACGCCAATTATTTTCACCCCCTTTCTCTCCCGTTTTCTTTCCATTTCATCCGATAACTCACCAACGCTGCTCTGCCAGTCTCAGCGACGACAGGAAACTCAGACTTTCAAGGTGTCTGGTCCTGGCTGTTACGCACAGTCAAGACGCGCCCTCTCTCTGCTCCATTCTCGTCTCCTCGTTTTCCACTTCACCTGATGACGACCACCTTGTAATGACCCACTTCACTTCTTGACGCTCGTTCACCTACTTCTTTGCCATTCTACCACTTTCACGGGCCAGCATTGCCAAGCTCCTCCTCCCGAACTACGGTTCCGATACCACGACACCGACCGTTTGCCCGCCCGCTGACCCGATCGATCGATTGCGAACTCGCACAATACTGATCCGTCAGCATGGGTCCTCCAGCTGGCGCCAAGGCGCAGGCCTCCGCCGTTTACACCAACGGCAAGGCAAAAATACACGATGACTATACCTCTGAAGGCGTCGAGGACAACGATGTGTTCTTGCTCCCCGTCTCCGACTACAAGGTCATGAGCGCCGTGACCATCCTTGGCGCGATTGTTCGACTCTTTCGCATCTACCAACCCGACAGTGTCGTTTTCGACGAGGTCCAGTACGTGCCACTTATGCTTGCTTGACTGGCGCATTCTGAGCTGACTTGTGCTTTTCTCCCAGCTTCGGTGGCTTCGCTTCGAAATACATCAAAGGCAAGTTCTTTATGGACGTTCATCCACCGCTGGCCAAGCTTCTGATCACGTTGTTCGGTTGGCTGGCCGGTTTCGACGGCGACTTCGACTTTAAGGAGATCGGAATGGACTATGTTGAGCCCAAGGTTCCCTATGTCGCTATGCGTCTGTTCCCGGCCATCTGTGGTATTCTTCTCGTCCCGACGGTTTTCCTCGCCCTCAAGGCCGCTGGATGTCGTACCTTTACAGCTGCTATGGGGTCTGGCCTGATCATCTTCGGTAAGTCTTGACTGCGTTGCACGTTTAGGGCCCACGCAAGCTAAGTATGTCTATAGAGAATGGTCTGTTGACCCAAGCACGCTTGATCCTTCTCGACTCGCCTCTTGTTCTGGCTACGGCGTTTACGGCGATGTCGTTCATTTCCTTTACGAACCAGCATGAACTGGGACCTACCAAGGCTTTTCAGCCAAGCTGGTGGTTCTGGCTGGCCATGACTGGTCTGGGTCTGGGTATCACTATCAGCATCAAGTGGGTTGGTCTCTTCACCATTGCTTGGGTGGGTGCATTGACCCTGCTTCAGCTGTGGGTTTTGCTGGGAGACACCAAGACTGTAACAATTGTAAGTCCTGATATCATGTTGTATCTTGTCTGACCGGTTGGCTGACCATACCTTTAGCGCATATTCGCTAAGCACTTCATGGCACGTTTTTTCTGCCTGATTGTGATTCCAGCCACTTTTTACCTTGCCATGTTCGCCATTCACTTTGCCTGCTTAGTTAACCCTGGCGAGGGCGACGGCTTCATGAGCTCCGAATTTCAGTCAACTTTGAATTCAAAGGGAATGCAGGATGTGCCTGCGGATGTCTTGATGGGCAGCAAAGTTTCGCTTCGTCACGTCAACACACAGGGCGGTTACTTGCACTCCCATCCTCTGATGTACCCGACAGGAAGCAAACAGCAACAGATTACTTTGTATCCTCACAAGGATGAGAACAACATTTGGATACTTGAGAATCAGACTCAGCCTCTGGATATCCATGGCGAGCCCATTAATGGCACCGATGCCTGGGACAGACTGGACGAGCCTGTCTACGTCAAGGAGGGCGACGTCGTTCGAATCTACCACATTGCTACACACCGCCGCGTACACTCCCACGATGTCAGACCACCTGTCACCGAGGCTGACTGGCAAAATGAGGTCTCAGCTTATGGATTCGAGGGATTTGAAGGAGACGCCAACGACTACTTCCGAATCGAGATTGTCGACAAATATTCCAAGCCAGGTCTGGCACGTGAGCGGCTGCGCACTATTGAAACCAAGTTCAGGCTTGTCCACATCATGACGGGCTGTGTTTTGTTCTCGCACAAGGTTAAGTTGCCAGAGTGGGCTTCGGAACAACAAGAGGTTACATGTGCTCGTGGCGGCACATTGCCCAACAGTCTCTGGTACATCGAGCACAACGAGCACCCTCTTCTGGGTCCGGATGCGGAGAAGGTCAACTATGAGAATCCTGGCTTCTTTGGCAAGTTCTGGGAGTTGCAGCAGGTCATGTGGAAGACGAACGCCGGTCTGGTCGAGTCTCATGCTTGGGACTCCCGCCCCGGCTCGTGGCCTATTCTCCGACGAGGCATCAACTTCTGGGGTAAGAACAATCGGCAAGTTTACCTCATCGGTAACCCAGTCATTTGGTGGGCTTCATCATTGGCTGTCGTGGCCTACGTTCTATTCAAGGGTATTGCTGTACTGCGGTGGCAGAGAAGCTGCAACGATTACAAGAACACGACCTTCAAGCGGTTCGACTATGAAATTGGAACGTCAGTGCTGGGTTGGGCGCTCCACTACTTCCCATTCTACTTGATGCAGCGTCAACTCTTCCTGCACCACTACTTCCCAGCACTGGTTTTCGCCATCATAGCGCTGTGTCAAATTTTTGATTTCTTGACAGCCCGTGTCCCTATTCCCGCCATCCGCGAAAACCCAATTGTCAACAAAACAGCAACAGTCAGCTTCCTCGTTGTGAGCGCAGCGGTCTTTATGCTGTACACTCCTCTTGCATACGGTAACATGTGGACCAAGAGCGAATGCAAGCGCGTCAAGCTCTTCGACACCTGGGACTTCGATTGCAACACATTCTTGAACAACGTAAGTAGCTTTGCACCGGAACTGATCCCTTCTAAAAAATTACCTCAGAGGCAGAGACATCGATCGTGGATGGACACAAAAGGCCAGAAGGCATGAGCTAGTGCTCCAAGTGTCGTTGGCACTATGTCTGAGCCTGAAAACAGTGAATTTGCGTGGACCGTGCGAACCTGGAAGTCTCATAGACGGCAAGGAGGCTCTGGAGCTAGCAAACGCCAAAGTATTTTATCTACTTCCGTCATTACCTTACTTTGCGGCATTGCCCTCGATACTTTGTCGACAGACAGTTTGACTGACACAACTATCTCCCTAGTATGACCAGTACTCTGGCTCACCCAAGGTGTCCGTGACACCCACCAGTGCTCCATCCATCTCAGACGCGGCCGCGGCAGTCGAAAATGTCGCTGTTGGCGATGATGCGCAAAAGCCGCTACATGATCCAGATGAGTTCTTCAAGAATGCAGGCATTAGTGGTGCGCCCATTCCCCCCGGCCAGCGTCTAGTCAAGCGCGAGGAACGTATCGAGTACCGTGACCAAGACGGTAACATTCTTGACGAGGAGCAGGTGAAGGCACTTGAGGGCAAGGTGGAATTCAGGACGCGCTACGAGACCCGCACCCGTGTGCTTGATGCCAATGGCAACGAGCTGGAGGTTCCCATTGGCGAAGAGGAGCTGCGCAAGGGTGGCGTTGCGCCACCTCACCCCGATGTCGAGGGCGTGGATTCCAAGACTATCAAGGAGCGCGGCGAGCGTGATGAGTCTGTTCCTCCGGCAAAGGAGAGTGTGGACGGCGACCACGAGGCGCGGGCCAAGCAACCCAAGCCTGCTAGTGAGAAGAAGGAAGCCAGCAGCCGCTAATACTGCTCGGCTTCTCTGTGATGGCCATCATCCACGAATCGGTGCGGTGTTCTTTTTTGTCTCTCGTCGCTTCACGAGAAGACGAGGTGATTTCGGTGTTTTAGGCGATGGGTTTCAAATACCAAATGTCTTAATATTCTCTCGTTAGTACGGAGGCTTGTTAGATGGGAAATGGGAAAATTAAGGGAGGACTTAGGGCCATGAAGTCCTTTCCGAAATGTGAAGAGACACAATAGGCACAATATATGTGAGAGGCTTGCGACAGCAACATGGTCCTATGTCACGTCATGGAATAGTGGTGTCTAAGCAAAGTAGACGTTGATCGACTAACAATGCGACTCTCGGCAAACACATTTCCAATTTGGTTTTCAAGAAATGCGACTGTTAATGCTGGGAATTTGTAATTCGATGTGTTGAATGCGTTGACTGTTTTTCTATTTTTCATATAGCCTGACTCTCATGTACGACAGTGTTGATGTTGCTCGTCAAGAATCCTATGTCGATATTCCATATCACTACAACATTGCATACATGTACCTGCAGGCTACAGCATCACGGTGCTTCCTGGGGCATAGTGGATCCGATTTCTGGTAAAACTTTAGCTCGATGTATCTCTACAGTTTCCTTCATTTAAGTTGTCAGGCATATCGTGTCTCGGTCACATCTGACACGGTATCTCCCCAGCTGGCTCGCAAGTAATGCTCACTGTCGTCCTCTACCACCTTGATCAAACACGAACTCATTCCACTCCCTATATCGCAATTTCCGTCTGACCACAGCCACAAACGTCCCCAGCGTCTCGCAGGGTTGTCATCGAGTCTCGATGCCTGTACTTCGTGGCTTCTCTGCACAAAATCTCTTGTAAATCGTCTTGGCCGTGGCATTTCATGATGTCTTCTCGGGAAAGCAAACACACCGGGACTGCAGGCCTTGGTTGATTTGCTTTTTGTCCTCTCGCACACGGATGTTTTTCTCGATTGTTGAGTCCTTTCGTCCATGTCTCTGTAGCAAGTAACAATTTTAAATTTTTGGTTTTTGGTTTGGCGTTTCCCGCTGCTACTGCTGCCGCTCGCCGTTGCCGGTGCCAGTGCCGGTGCCGGTGCCATCGCTAGAGCTTGAGCCAACGACTCCCTCATTCTCGCTCAGACAATACATATTTCTTTGTTGCTCTTTCCCCGGATGCCCACAGCGAGACCCGTTTCAAGCCTCCTCGGCCGGGGCAAAAGGATTGGCAATCTCCTCGCTTCCGTCCGTCGGGCTGATCAACACAATCATCGTGCCGCGTGCAACCGTCAAGCCCAGCGGCCGCGTCGTCTCGTTGCCGGAATCATCGCGCATCGTCTCCTTGACCTCGTCCAGCACGAGGTTCATGAGCGGGTCGTAGCCCTTGAGGGTTCCGGTGACTGCGTGTATGCGTGTGCGTAAAGCCCGTGGTCAGCCTTTGGACATATATATTCCTCCCTGTCTCCTCCCATGGCTGCATCCGGCATCACAAATCCCTGCAGGTGAAACCAAGAACTACTCGGAATCCTTCAAAGACTGTAAGACAAAAATCAAGAACAAGTAACTCACCCTCCCGACCGCCCGCAAACTTGACCCGGATCTCCTTGTCCTGGTACTTTGACAGGTCCAGAATGTTCTCCTTCTTGGGCCTCTCGGTGCGCTCTGCACCGCCCTCGCCGCCAGCACCCGCACCACCCCGTCCGCCGCGGTGATATCCGCCGCCTCCGCCTCCGCGACCGCCGCGGCCGCCTGCGCCTCTAGCACCGCCGGCGCCGCCCCGGTGTCCGCGTGTGCTGTCGGCCATCGCTGGTGTGTGTTGAGATGGGTAATTACGGCTCTTCGGCCTCGGTCGGAGTATCCACGGGGTTATATATGTGCGTGAGGTGGAGCACTCGGAATGTGGCCGGTGTTCGTCCTTGTCCTCGGAGCGGGCAACTGGTCGATGATGCTATCAGTCGAATTGCGACGAAAGGAAAAGAGAAACCCGGGAAGAGCAGAATTGGATATTCTAGCCCTTTTGACAATACGAAAGAAAATGCAGGAGATTGCAAGTGTGATGCGTGTCTTGATCTTTGCGTGGGTTGAGGCGAACGGGCAGGTTTGGGGTTGGTCTTGGGTGGTCGTTGTTTCGTTGCAAACGCACGAACGCGAACCTTGAGACCGCGTTTGTGAAGCTTTAGAATGGATGAGCTTCTTCTTTCCAAGGTTCTCATTCGCGGGGACTGGGGTGTGGGGAAGGGCAATTGGATGGGAGGGTGGGATACGTAGTGCGGGCCTGCTGTTCCTGCAAGTATTCGCTGGCTGGTGGTAGGCGGTACGCCAGGCTCAAGTACCTGTAGATGGGACGCTACAGGGTAGTAACTAGAGTTGTGGTACTCTTCCAGCGGGTACTAGCCACTCACTACAGCGCCAGTTGTAGCGCCCGAGCTTGGAGTTGGCGGACGGCAGCGGTAGCGGTAGCGGTAGCGGTAGCGGTTTTCTAGGGGGAAGGACTTTGTTGGAAGGGAGGGACGGGCGGAGCCGTTTCGGAGAGCCGTCCCGCAAGCCTCCCAATGTTCTGTCCTCCTTCTACAACGACCTTCGTCCATCATGCAACGAAAGCTTCTCCTTGAGATGAGGTGCATAAGAAGGCATAATATATAATGGACTCTCTTTTCATTGCCAGAGTAAGATCCTCCTGCGACAACACTCTGGGAGGCAGCCATTGTGGCTAGTGCAAAGTATCTGGCCTTGCCTTTTCTTGTGTTATAGAACTACCCATGCCTAGTACAAGCTCATACTTGTATTCGATTTATATCATCGAATCACGACACTTCACCCTGAATACGCAGGCTTCAGAGAAAAATCCGAGAACGAGCGCCTCAACACTGTATGCGCAGATTTCACAAACAGGTTGCAATGGAATCTGGCTCATGCCGATGCGCTTCTCCACTCCCAAAGTTGGTAACAAAAACAATGACTGGTTTGAAGATGGCAGTACTACTATCCCATGGACCGCATTCAACTCGGAATTCCCTGACGATCAACTGCGGTATACTGTTAGAAACCCCCACACCCCCCCCCAAACAATTTTGGCAGCCCTATCTGTATGCTCTTCTTTCCTTGCATCTGAATCTACGTCATGGTGATGGGACAGAGTGCACGGTATGTGCATGAAGCTATCTCTATATAAATATGTTCGCACATTGGCGCGTAGCGATTTAAGAAGAATCAGTACTGAAAGTGTGTGCATCAGGGGAGCTCAAAAGAGCCAGGACAAGAAAAAAACCAAGACATAAATTAGGACGTGTAAATGTGCTTCTAGTATATTTGTTAACCTTCTGCAGACGCGACGTCATGTACTTCCTTGTTCACACATTAGAATGGAACAAATCCCTGAAACGTTCTCGAAAATGATTTAGTCTAGGAGGCTTGAATATAAACACGTGCACGGACACACTAGCTACATTCCCGAGTGCTCTGGGTCTGCTGGCCGCATCCGAAGATCAATCCTGACACTTCGCACGCCTGCGACAGATACTAGGCAAAGATTGACATTGGAGCTGTGACGTTACCACTTTTTGGCTTGATCACAGCATAGCCACTTGCCACCTGCGGCTTGGACACGGAGATACAGTTACGATGGCATCGTGACCAATGCCAATTACTGGAAGAAGCAACCACCTGAAAGGCTTCCTTCCAATTCTCTTTTCCGGGATCTGCATGGGAGGTCGACGAAGCGCCGTCTACCACAGACAGTCCTGTGCGGGAGCTTATCGGAAACGGCAGGTCTGGCAAGCCTGGGCAAATCTGAACGAGTCTTGGAGGCCACGAGCCAGAAATCCACCAAACGACCTGGCGATGCGTAACTCGGAAGTCGTCCGGAAGGGCACTAACTGCACTGCACAACTAGCCTCCGAGAACCCACCCACGGCGAGGATCCGACCCAAGGCAATGACAGAGCGGAAAGGCAATCGCACTCGGATCGTGCAGTAGACCCATTTTCTGGAAATAAGAGACTCCTCTTCTGCCTCCTCCCTCTCTTCCGCCCGGGTGACATCCCAGCTGCCGCCCATCAGCGCAGCGACAGGGGGAGGGAACTTGGGGGCTCCCTCGTGCCCCAGGGGATTGAAGGAGGCTGCCCTGCAACATGGGGGACCACAAATGGGCTGATTTGAGCGTCATACTGCTGCATGTCCAACTAGAGAGCGCGACAATAACGGAAAGGATGATCTCGCAGGCCTGTACAAGTACTACATGGCAATACTTGTAGTAGAAGTGTGTACACTATCGTAGTCCGTCTTGCTCAAGCAAGAACACGACTAGAGAACTCGATGCTGGGTCCATGTTTTGAGTCAGTCCCGAGGAATTGCCTGCCAAGCAATTCGTCTTGTAGGCGAGAAGAGATGATTTGTGGCTGGGTGTTTGGTAGTAACAGGGAGCCAGAAGCAAATGGACGTTGGGGCATATGGATCTGGATTGTATTACATCGACGATGCTGCCGCGTAATAGCAAAAGATCCTGAGAGACAGGCGCCTTCGCCGCATGCTTCCGATCAACCAGATCCTTGGGTCTGCTTCTATGCGTTTTTCTCTCCTTTTCCTGTCTCTGTTCGCTGGCCTTTTGCCTGACCCTGTCTGATCAGCAAGCTCCAGAAACCTGGACCGCCCTTCGACCTTCTATCGGCCCCGCACCGGGGAGGTTTTCTAGTCCGGCGGAGCCTTCGCTTGCATCGGACGCCACTATATACTAGTACTTGTCAGAACATGGCGATATACATTACAGTACTATGAACCAAGCTGTACTCCTACTTGTGTCATTCTCTCGTTTTTTGGCATCGTGACTTAATGGTTATAGCGTCCGACACTACTATTGCATGTGCGACAGGGTGCGTGCGAGTCGAGTCAAACGGTGGTTTGTTGGTCGAATGCAGCGCGTACTTGGCGTGTGTGATCAACGATCTGGTATGTGGTACTTTGCACACAGTCTCGTGCAATAATCTGTAGGCTGTGCTTAGTCGCCGGGAAGTGGAGGGAGAGGAGGCTGTTGATGCGCCGCCGCCGTCCGCCAAAAGATGAGACTGCCAAGGTAGGTTAGCGCAACTTCTAGCAAGTACAGACCTTGTGCATATGCTTGTACAGAGCATGTACTTGGACATTACTCGCCTGGGTAGACTCCAGCATCTCCACCTGCCGCGGAGTTGCAAGCAACAGAAAGCGTCAACCAGCTCACTATACTCAGATGAGTGTCCAGCTGGGTAGTCAAAAGATGGGTCTTCTTCGAGGGCCCTGTTGCGGGCGCATTGGAAAAATGTGGCCGCTGACTTACGTAATGTCCACCAGCTGTAGAGGGAAGTGCTTCAGCACTTTTACATTTGGCTAGTGCCCAAGGTGTTCTTGCCCGCTCCAGAGCAGCAGGAAGACAGGTACATATCCCTCATAGAGTTGGTACATCAGCTGGTACTTTGGTCAGCAGAGACTTGGGTACATGCTCCCCATGCAGCAAGCCCCAGCTCCCTGGTCCCCTGCCCACCTCGACTTCCATCTAGAGCATTGGGGCTTTCTTCCACACATTGGATTGTACATGGCGAAACGGTCACTTGGTGGCATGCATCTGGCAGGTGGCGTGTGGCAGCCCTGGCCTCGCCCCCGGCCGCCGCCTCGCCATCTCAACCGAAGGAAAAGCGAGAAGAAAAAAGACAGTCAAACAGCACAGTCCGCTCTCGACTCGACAGACACACGCGACAGCCCTCCTGGACGCAGCGCCAAGAGCAGAGCGAGAGGGGCGCGGGGTGGCCAGCGCACACCAAGCGCCCAGGAGAAGCTATGACTACATAAATGCCTTAATCCCGAGCCTGAGCCATCTTGGCCCTCGTGGCGCCGTCCTGGTCTGCGCTCGAATGCTGTCCTTGTCTTGCCTTTCCACAACTGCTTCTTTTGCTCTTCTGGCTGCTGGCTGACCGTGTACCCTTGCTCTCGAGGTCCTCCAGGAATCCACACTTGCTGGCCGCAGCACCATCGGCGCGGTCGACAAGTCTTCGAGCTGCCCTCGCTCCTCGCCTCGCCTCGCCGTCCGTCCACTAGAAGCTCTGCCATTGGATCCCTGCCGTCTAGCCGACGGACGTCTTGCCAAGCCTCGTCTGCTTGCCAGCTTTACCCAACACTTTTCCACCTTTACGCATGATATTGTGCGCCTGGATGCTCTGTTGCTTCCACACCCCACTGCGCTGTCCAGCCGGCCAAGCCTTTATCCCCCTTGGAAATTTTATCTCCTCTTTACCTACATATCATCTCGGTCTTTCTCGGTAACTTGATTCAGGAGCACGCTTTTTGCCCCTCAAAAGACACTTTGCTCGACCGCACTTTGGTTCTCGACATCCACCGGTACGAGACGCGACTTTTGCCCATCACAGACGGACGGACACTACCACACTCTAGAAACGCACTTCTAGCGTCGCCTGAAAGCGCCTGCCCGCGCGGCTTCCGCGGATGAATTAAACGCGAGCAAAACCAATCGACAATCTCGAGGTCTCTAAAGACATAATTGCCTGCGTGTCGCGGACTACGGACTGCCCACATGAAAGCTATTCATCTGGCGGGCGCACCAGGCTTCTTCCGCTGCAGTTAAGTTTTCGCAACGACCATTCGCGAACTGACGTGGCTCAGTGCGGTCCTTTGCTCTGGGCCGCAGCCCATCGACATGGCGCACCCAGAGCCTCCATCCTCTTCCTCCATCGTCGACCGGAATAACAAGCGGAAACGCGATACCGAGGATGCCAGTCAGTCTGCGCCCCATGACAGGACTCCTCAGCCTCCACCGCCACAATCCGGTACGTTTTGACATCCACATGCTTACTCTAAGGTCGCAGCGCGCCCATTGTCGCTCTGACCTCTTCGCTGACCAGCCCACAGGCAATGGCGCCTATATCAATTATCTGGCCAAGGGTCCTGCCAGCTTGCAGCTCATTCAAGGGGATGACGGTGTATTTCTAGACACTTTGCGCATGATTGGCGAGTACGAGGGTGTTCTCAGCCGTCAAGAAAGCCTGGCTGCCAATCTGGGAGCTCACCTGACCGGTCCAACTCTCGTCAAGGTCATGGAAAACTTCTTTGAAGGTCCCATCACAATATCGCAAACAGATCGCCGCAGTACGCCGCCCGTAGTGGACTGGCTCGACATTGTCCAGTTCGCCAAAGCAACACCGTCCGAATTCACACTCACGCCTTCGGAGCATGGCCATTCCTGCAAGTTTTACCTCAAGGGTGCTCATGTCGAGGTCACGGAGCAGGATTGGCGCACGATTGTGTCAGGAACCCTCGACCGATGCAACTTGCCTCCTCCCTTGCCGGTCGAAGAAGACGAGAACCGAGAGCTAGTCACGCTCGACATTCTAGAGCAGCGACTTCACATCCTCATCAAGAAAGCAGATGAGGTGGCGCGCAAGGCAAGGCAACTGAATTACCATCTAAGTGGTCGCAAAGCAGCCATTGCGTCTCGCCGAACATCCACACAGTCGCCTCCCGCTTCTCACGCGTCCTCGTTTACGCCCCACAACCACGCTCAGCGTTCGCAGCTAGCACGCCCTACTTCTGCTTACGATCTCAAAGCCGATCTCTTATTACAGTTCACAGCTGCGTCTTCCCCGCCGACGCGACCTACACCAGTGCGCTATAGTCATAACTCCATTTCTATGCCCACAACACCCGTGATCCAGCAGGGACTCCCACCAATGTCCACCGCTAAACCGCAGCCGCTGCAGACAACACAGACCAGCAGCCGTGCTTCTCCCGCTGCAGTGTCCGAACACTACCATTCTCACCAGCACCAGACGCACCATACAGAAGATGTCTCTGAAGCATGGAGGCAGCTGATTACTGCGCGGACCGAGAAACTTGAACGAGGACAGCTAATCCAGCCTCCTTGCGACAGGTGCCGACGACTCAAAGTCCAATGCTTCAAACATCTGACGGCCTGCCAAGGATGTACCAAAAAGCATGCGAAATGCTCTTGGAGGACAGTTACGGAAGAAGAGATGGCGTGGTTAAAAGTGGAAGCAAGCAATGGGATCCCCGGTGATACTGAAGGCGGTGGTGGTGACGATGGAGCCAGCCGAAGCGCAGGATATACGCCGGACCCCCAGTCGGCACGCTCGGCTTCTACAATTGAGACGCGAGTATTTGCTCCGCTGTCCAATCACAATATCTCGACCGCCATTATCACCAATAATGCCAACACTAACCCGGTGGCCACCGGACAACCTCAGGTGGCCGGCAACGAATACTCTGGCAGCGTGGGTGAAGCGCGGACGGTAGTAGCGGAGATTGGTGCAAGGGATCGGTCCATTCCAGAGTATGGACTGCGGGAACAGCGACCTCACAACAGTAATAGCGATCATCATCGACTAAGCCAAATGGCTTCTGTGGCGCTTGGTACGGAGACGGGTAGGGATCCGCATCAGGAACACCAGCAACACCAAAGTAAGCATCACTAGCATCTGCCAAGTTTGACTTTGCATCGCGAGGCGGAATCGAGCGCTTAGATGTTGGATGGCCATGTACCGTGCCTGATCAGCTGAGGATTTGCTAGGACGACCACTGCAGCTGTATACATGGCGTTAAATAGTAGTCGTGGTGCAGGTCTACCTAAGTAATACTACAATAAGCTCATCGTTTCGATGAATAACAAATGAGCATGTGTCAATATTGCATCTACCTATGTAGATTATGTAATGTCTCTTGCCTGATGAGGGTATCATATATATCTGGATATATCGTGATCCGAGTTATATCACAGTCAGCGATAAGCTCAGCGCGAATTCGTCAACGCCCTCGTCGATATGATGCTCGAAGCGGGTTCGAACCCGCGTATCAAGAAGAAAGGCGGGCTGACGGCGTACCAGCTCGTGGACCCGCGCAATAAGGCCCTGAGTGAGTTGATACAAAAGCACGAGTATGGCTTGTTGAATAGAGGGGATTTCGTGGCGGGTGGCCGTGGTGCACAAGAAAAGTCCAATGTTTCCTGGATTGCTTTTAAGCAAAATCAAAGCTACCTATACCCTCACAATCTCCTATATGTAGGTAAGTCTCAGCTTCAACGGTAGACAAACCAGTTCCTACGAGTCCAAGGTCACGGAAGAGGAACCTGAGAGGGTGATAATGCCGTATCTTACTGTCCCGGTCAGAAATGGTCAATGGTAGAGACCCACTTTTGGGCTAATAGTTGCAAGAGGAGTAACTAGATTTCAGTTTGAAGGGCCACCATATACGTGGTAAAGATGGCCGATCGTCTGTTCCATGTCTGTAGTCGTAGAGCCCATTGACTCACAGACTAACATTTCTGTATTGAATGAGTAGATCTTGTATAATATTGATTTTTCACATAAGCATTGTCGATGCTGCAAGGTCGAGACGAGAAGAACGTATGCAGGATTGAGTAAAATACGGTAGTCATATCACGATCTTGACCATATCTGAGATGGTCTTTGCGTACCTTAATCTGCTCCGTATCACGGAATGTCATCGAGGATGCTATAGGGAACGGATAATACTCTGGACGGAAATTTCTCTGTGGCTCAATTACTAGTGAAAGGAGTAGGTGAGAACCAGCCTCTTTGTGTCGTGTTGATCGTAAGTTGATGTGCAAAACTGACTTTTCCATACAGTACTTGTCCCTGCGGCGCTCGGCTTTATACACAGAAAAAATATGACATTGGCACCTTCTCAGGCCCTGGACTATTTCCTTCCCTGTCACTAGGTAAACATGTTCAAAATACTATCAGCTTTGAAGCCGGCCAAGAGCGACAATTGATTGATGGCCCATAACGGGCTGAGTTTGGCTGTCTTGGATAGTCAAGTGAGAATTTAGACAGAACTCGGGCAGTTCTTGTTTGAAGGTGTTGAGCTTACCTCTTCAAGATGAGACTTATGCGAGCAGTGAAGAGGATTTGATGTTAAAAATATGAGAACTCAAGATCATCGTTATATGTAAGTCCGTAAAATCTGTATTGGTCGGATTGTATTTTTGAAATAGGAATTTGTGTTTGCGCGCCTGGTGCGAGTATTTGATTCTGCTGGCAATGTTCGAGGTGCCGATACCTGGGTGTCATGTCAGGGCCAGGCGTCGCTCTTGGTAAACAATACCTCTCGACAAGGCGGTGCCAAGGGTACGACGTGACGGGACCAGTCGCGATCAGACTCACGGCGAACATTCACAGAGCAAATCCGAGTCAAAATAGTGACTCTTCAGACCGAACGTAGTTGTTGTTGTCTGAGCAGCCTCAGTGCTCATTATGAACATGGTCCTGATTCTGCGGGATCTGCTAAGGCTGTGTAATACATGCAAAGAGCATGATAGTCGAGATGGAATTTGCACTCAAGCTGCAAATCGGATCTTGACAAGCCGAAGAGTGAAAGAGTCCAGCACGCTTGCGAGGCAGATTAATGTCCAACGATTGTCCAAACGCGTGACTGGTTAGCTCTAAATATGGCACATGATACGAATCATTGTGGATTTGGTAAGAAAGGATTGGTTTGGTATAGCTTTCCGATTCCGGATTGCTGTCAATTGCCAAGTAGTTTGACCCTAACCAACAATGTGCTCTCTGTCTATAAGCGAGATTCTCTTGGCCGTTGATTGCCATATCCGAGCTTCAGCACGACAATAATTTTGAGCAATTGCTGACGTGAATACAATCTCACTACAATACTCTGGTCTTGTCTCTTGACAGAACCATCTCGTTTCGAAGTTTACTTCAACATCACCACGCGATAGATGTCTTATCATGACCTCAACGAGTGCAAATAGCAGCCCCATCGTTAAGCTCCGGTGTTGAGCAGCAGGTCCGTTCATGCCTTCATCAATCACCGGATCCGAGAACGCATGACGCTGGTGGTCAAAAGTCACCGAAGCTTGACAAGCGGTAAGTGATGCTGTCATCCGAAGTTGGGCCACCATTTCGCGCATGTGATGGAGCACAATAACGTGTCAGTGCTACTGGGTCCAAATCGAGGTCTCGCTGCCGCACCGCGACCTGCATCAAGAAAACTCGCAACTGCTTCGTTCCCATATGAAATGACACATCATCCCTTCTCAGAGCGGAAACAAGATCCACAATTGATGAGATATTGTTTCAAGCAGAACAATTAACTTCGTGCTGGCGTTGGTATGTGCCAACAAATGTCCACGATCTTGAGAGTCTGACATTCTTGCAAGCCAGGATAGTTTCAAATCGATAATACGTCTGCAATTTATACTGATGTCAAATTCCTCAGAGCCGGTCAAGATATGGCTGTTTTGATCGCATCACCCTGTCTGGCAAAGATTCGGCACCTATGCTGCACGATACCTCCCAAAACATCACTTTGAAAAACCCAGGACGATCGTGGTCTCTAGATCCAGATTTGCAAAAGATGGGCGAACATCATTGCATACAATTAGGCACTCCTACTAGACGAGTGGGACGAGTGTGCTCATTGCTTTTCTATGTGAAGTATAAACACTGTAAATGATACTGACTTGTCCCCCTCATGGAAAAGAAGTATTCTAGTATGCTTTCAAGAACAAGTGAAGTACTCGGCTTCAATCGGCAGCTCTTGAAAAAAAAAACGCAATTCAGGACGAAATGGCCATGTCACTGTTTGCGATAACAGTTACAAACATAGAGCTTTGGATATGAGTTGAAATCGAAAATCGGGTTTTCCGCGGTGGTCAGGCCACATATCTAACATCATAGCTCAGCCCCCGGAGCAGAAGCTTGCCCGACACCAACAATATTGGTGCAATCTTTGCATCCTAAAGAAATGGTCGCTGCAAGGGACTCGTATATTCTGTGCTTTCCTTTTGACGACTACCTCATATACGAGAGTCTTTGCAATTTAGAGGGACCCTTTATCTGGATAGGCTATTATTTATTGAAAGTGATGCTCAAGACTGCAACGGCAAAAACGGCAAAATACCGGTGGCCTCGAACATCGCTGTCTCCCGAGTGTCGCTGTTGGAAGAGTTTGAAAGTCTTACAACAACTAAGCGTCTCTATCCGCCTAGCAGCTGCAAATCTACAGCAGAGTGTTAAAGTGTATAATATAGTGAGCTGAGTACAAGATGACCATGCTCTCAACGAGCTCGAATGCTTTGTGGTCTGGAACAGAAGTCCTAGTCTGTTAGGCCTGACCTCAATATGCCTTTGAGGTTCGATACCCAGCTCAGTATCCCAGCCAAACAGAAAGGTCGAGCTACTGGTTGCCTAGAGTCAATATAGGCTACGGTCTGGAGATTCTCACGATATGCTCATATCTGAAGCGCGGTTTGGCAATATTGCATTTGGTTACTATAGATCAATGGTTATAGATGGAGCGATGGGTAAAGGCACGCCCTATGTGTTTGATTAGTAGATTGTAGCACTGTACGACTCGATCGACGTAAAGCAGGCGAGCAAAGACCAACCACGCCATGGCACAGTTCCACTCCTGGGAACTAAATCCGAGAGGAGAGTCCAAGACCAGCACACGAGGAGCCGTATCCATCGAATGCGAAGGCAAAGGACCAGCAGGAAGATATAGACACAAAGAGGTTGAGGAAGAGCACAAGTCATTTGGACGGCAGCTTCGTAGGTAGTGCGGGTTACTTGATGAGCTGACGAGTGCACCATGAAAACGGTCGTGGATAGTATAGCGCGAGGGGAAATAGCAGAGCCAGGCCAGAAAGCGGCCGGGATGAATCTGGCCTGGAGGGTTGTTTGTGTTCCGGGCAGGGCTTGGTGAAAGGACTTGATAAAGCCGGCATGGCACGCTGTGTCTGTGTCTGTGTCTGTTTCTGTGTCTGTTTCTAGTCTCTGTACCAGTCAGTGTCTGTGTCTCTCGACTTGCTTCCTTCCAGCCTCACTGGGCAACTCTCTGGATATCATACTCAACTCTCAGTAAGCGCAGACCTGACCAAGGCGCAAGCAAGATAGAGAGAGACCAGTGCTTGCTAGACCTATTCTTGCACCGTGCATATCTGCGCAAGGCTAGGCAGCGCTTTCCAACCTGTTCGCCCGCGTCGTCGCTGTCGTCGCCAACCGACCAGCAGCCTCTCGCGCCTCGCCCTGAAAGTACATAGCAGCAGCTTGCGCGCCCCCACCCCAGCGGCAGCATCCCTCCACTCAGCGAACATCGCCGACCACCTCCGACGGCAGGGAAGGAGATTTGATTTTGCACTCGGCCGACCACCACGCAACCACCGCCTCAACACCACCGACTTCCTCTTCATTCTCGTCGCATCCGGACTGCCCGAACAACCTAGCCCATCTCAACCCAGCCTAGTCCGCCAATTCAGCCATTCCAACACCACAAAACCGTGATACTGATCAACATTTGCTCGTCTGGAAGCGCCCCTTCCAATCCCCCTGCGCACTCCCAGCACGCGTTCTCTGTCCTCTTGGCCCCTTCTGCAATTCTGCGGTTCTGAACAGAGTGTCCCCTCCTTCAATTGGCATTTAGCCGCCCGCCCTGGACCCGGACCTGGACCTCTCAACCGAGGCAGACACGCCCCGTCTGCCGTCATCCACAGGCCAGCTTCGGCTCCTGTGCTCAGCAACGCAACCCAACAAGGCAGCCTTAGTCATCGCCGTGGATCCCTTTTCGGTTTCCAGCCCATGCACGCGCTCTCTGCAAGCAAAAGTCACCAACACTGTCTCTCGCGAACTTAGTGCAAGCCGACTCGTGTGGACCTGCGCTAGTCTCCAGCCCGACTTCGACGGACTGGCATTCCTATCTCGCAGTCTCGAAACCTCCGCTTGAGCCTGGCTGGATCTTCTTTCCTTGTTCCTCTCCTTGGCGAGGTTCTGCACGCCCCGTCCCATCCTGTCTGACCGCGTCTCGACTCTTGACTGGCCAACTCCAAGACTATCGACCCGTCAACAACGACACCAAGACGCGTCAAACTCCTTTCTGGCTCTGCATTGACCTGCATCGGCCATCTTCAGCCCATTTCTGTCGCGTTCACCGTCTCACGCACTGAAAATGGCCGATGTGCTTGTGGAGATGGCTCCATCCGAGGAGCCATTGCCGCTTACTCCGGCACCAGCGTCCCTCGACGACACACTGCGAGAGTTAACCGAGCTTCCTGCCCTCGCCATTGGAGCGAACAGCGAGTTCTTCGAGCCCGAGCCTGCCACCGATGGCTCGTCAACCCTTCCGTCCTTCAGCTCAACCCCGCCAACCAGCATGACCGATGCCGCCAGCATCTCGTCTGATATCTCCAAGCACGACCTGATCGCAGCCCTGACACCCATCGAGACCACCGAGCACAAGATCGAGCAGACCGTCGAGGTCGGCACCCCGCAACCCGATCTTCCAGAGCCCCAGCCGTCCACCGCCGAGCAGAGCGAGGTTATCACCCCCAAACGCGCCCGCACCTCGCGCTCCACCACCAGAACGCCAGTTTACAACCTAGCCAAGCTGGCTGGCACCCACATACATGGCAAAAGACGCGCCAACGGCGACCATGTACGCGAGAAGCGCCGACGAATTACACCCACACCCATGGCGGCCAACGAGCAAAGTGCAATTGCACGCACTGGCGACGCGTTGGACGCGGCATCGTCTGTTTCCGTGCAGCTCTCGCCCAAGAATGGCAAGCAAAAGAAGGAAAAAGGTGTCCCGGCGGTCGCGCCACGTAGATCCACGCGTGCCACAGGCGAAGTCAGCGATCCCATGCCCTCAGTCCCTAGTGCGGGCAGGCGAGGTCGAAACATAGCCGCTGACACTGCGAGTGTGATCCCACGAGAGCTCAGAAGATTACGGGACACGAACGAATTTGTGGGCATTGAGAAGAAGCCAGTGCTACACACCATCTGGAGCAATGGAAAATACGTCGACCCAAACGACTTGGACGAGAATGGCGAGCCGATTCGTAAAAAGGCCCGCAAGACTTCGCCAAAACCTGTTGAGCCACCTGTGCCCGTGGAGCAGACGAGCAAAGAGACCACGCCAGCCGAACCCATAAAACAAAAGCGCGTCAAGAAGTGGTTGACAAAGGGCCTGTATGCTGGCCAAGATACGCCGGCAGACTACACCACGGGTCTCAGCACTGCCGACAAGAAGAAGCTCGCGCAGATACCAGAGCTCAAGTCGAGTGGCAAGGTCAACAAGGTGCTCCCGTTGCCCATGTTTGGCGGCCTGCGACTTCTGATTAATGGCCGGGATTTTAAGCTGCCATTCGATGTGTGCAATCCTCTGCCTCCTGGGCAACCCAAGCCTGATGAGTGGCGCAAGATGACCAAAAGTACGGTGCAATCGCTTGTCTTGAGACCGTGAAATGATGTGCTAACAAGAGATGCCAGACCGATTTGTTGGCGACGCTGGAACGTACTGGCGCAAGACTGACCACTTCAAGGACTACCAGTCAAAGTGTATCTGCAAACCAGTGGATGGCTGTGCTGAGGATTGCCAGAACCGCATCATGCTGTACGAATGCGACGATACTAACTGCAATGCTGGCAAGGACTACTGTCAGAATCGGGCTTTCCAGAATCTCACAGAGCGCACAAAGAAGGGCGGCCGTTTCCGCGTGGGCGTGGAGGTGCTCAAGACCTCTGATAGGGGCTATGGGGTTCGCAGTAACCGCTGTTTTGAGCCTAACCAGATCATTATGGAGTATACTGGCGAAATCATCACCGAGGCTGAATGCGAGCGTCGCATGAATGAAAAGTACAAGGACAACGAGGTGAGTTCTTCATGAAAGCTTGTGAGGCATACGATATGGACCTGATCCTTTTTCTAACACGCAATGGTGATAGTGCTATTACCTCATGGCTTTTGACCAAAACATGATTATTGATGCTACAACGGGCAGCATCGCCAGATTTGTCAACCACTCGTGCAATCCCAACTGCCGCATGGAGAAGTGGATTGTACACGGACAGCCTAGGATGGCCCTATTTGCAGGAGAACGACCCATCATGACTGGCGAAGAGCTGACGTACGACTACAATTTCGACCCCTTTTCAGCCAAGAACGTTCAAAAATGTCTCTGCGGCAGCGTGAACTGCCGTGGTATCCTTGGACCCAAGTCCAAGATGCCCAAGGAAGTGCGCGAGGCTGTAAAGGCCGTCGCAAAGGCCGGCAAGCGCAAGCTCAAGGCGCTCCTCGAGGGCGAAGACGAAACTGCCACGACCGCGCCGAGTAAGAAGCAGAAAGTGATCAAGGCCAAGAGCGCAAAGGCTGCTGCTGCTGCTGCCACGGTCAAGAAAATGCTGGCGGGCAACATCTCAGTTAACGCCAAGGGGCCCACACCGAAATCTAGCACTGAGGCCAGCAAGCCCAAGAAGCAGACGGCTTCGGTATCTGTACGCAACGCAAAGCTCGTCAAGGCCGCCCGTGTGTACAATAAGAACGGCAAGCAGCTACTGCTTGCAGATAGCATTGTTTCGACCTCGACGACCGTCGCTGCTGCGTCTGGGAAGGCGGGGGCAAAAGGTAGGAAGACGAAAGACGAGCAAGGAACGAAGAAGAAGTCGGACGGCACGGAAGTTAAGAAGAGCCCTGCTGCTAAGACCAAGGTTTTGAAGAAGACCACGAAGACCGTGGTGAAATCTCCCAAAGCGACAATCACGAAACCTAAGAAGACCGAGTCCAAGACTGTCAAGACTACCGAAAAGGCCATCTCAAAGAAAACCAAGGCAGCTACGGCGCCGAAGAAGACCAGTACCACTGCAAAGGCCACTAAATCCACTGCAACAGTCAAGAAGGCTGGCACCGCAGCAGTCAAGGCTACTAAGATAGCCGGCAAAGGTGCCATCAAGACGACGCCGAAAAAGGGCAGCAGCAGCACCGCTGCTAAGACTGGCCTCAAGACGACCATCAAGAGCGCAAAGCACACGATCAGCAAGACCATTGCTGCAGGAAAGAAGAAGACGACAACGGTCGAAAAGACTGTGAGTACCGCAAAAAAGACGGTGCAGAAGAGCAGGATCCTACCTGAAACGACTACTGCCAAGGTCACCAAGAAGTACGGCAAAAAGGGCGCTGCCACAGCTACCTTGGGAATGACCACGATCTTAGTCAAAGGCCCGGCCCGAAAGCCCTTGGAGCAGAAGTCTCTGGAGCAAGCGCCTCAGGGCCAGAGGCAGGGCCCATCGCAGGCCGAGATACAAGCGCAAGACAAACTGTACGAATTTGAGCCGGATCTGGAGCCGGTGTTGCAAGCTGGTGGGCCTCTGGAGGCATAGTTCGTCTCGGATTGCGCCAGGTGGATGGTGAAAGGGAGGTGAGATGAGGTAATCACCCGGTCGTGTTTATAAGAACGCCAGAGACCAAGGAAGTAACTGAGAAACAGAAAGCCAACGAAGAAAAGAATCAAACTCCATATCTTGTATGAATACATCTTTACTTTCATTTTATTATCTTTATTTTCTCCAAAGCAAACGAGCATACGTTGGAGTCTGAGGAGGAGGCGTTAGAGATCGGCACTGTGAAACGGGACAAATAGGGAGAAGAGCGAGCCGTCGACGAAGAGGCTGAGAGCAAGGCCTATACGCATGCATTATGGCAAGTCAAAGAGGTGAGAGAAAGAAAGATGGAGTGAGCTCAAGATTCGAGAGGTCAAATAGGGGACCGACAAGCCGTCGCACACCTGCATGAGTAGTTGTTGCTGGCGCTTGAAACTAATTACTTACTTCCTCTCAACCTCTTATTCTCTGACCAATCCATCTTGCGAAATCGATGCATGTATGTGCGTTCTAGGAGACGTTTGAGAGCCAAGTGAGAAGGAGGAGGAGAAGGAGAAACCTAAGCGGTCGTGGAAGATCCCAAGGTTGGGGTTCGATTCGAGGAAACTCAAAAAAGGACACCTACTGAAGGAAGATCTCAAGGCAAGACTGGCGTAACTG
This sequence comes from Coniella lustricola, assembly GCA_003019895.1. Lineage (NCBI taxonomy): Eukaryota > Fungi > Ascomycota > Sordariomycetes > Diaporthales > Schizoparmaceae > Coniella > Coniella lustricola. The sequence goes on along the minus strand of KZ678376.1, from coordinate 366,914 downwards.
GGATAAGGGGGCTGAGCACATCAAAGAATGGTTGACTGAATGCGTAGAGAAAACTGAATGACACATCGGTGTGACTGACTGCTTGGTCATCTACAACCCGTCTGTCATTTTTGTACAGTTTCGGGCTGGTTCTTTGGTGGGCCGGCGTTGGGCCGGACGGGTCTCTGGACTGTTGTGTTGGCTGGCTTTGGTTGGTTGATGGGTCCCTGACATTATTGCAAAGTGCAACAAGACGTCAAAACGTTGTGGGTCTATTAGTGGAACGATAACAAAGGAAGATGATGGTTCTGGAAGGCTGAGAGAACATAATAACAAAATAAGATATTGGTTTGTAGGATGCTGGCTGCTGACTGACTGCCAAGTGCTGACTGCTGATCTGTGTGCGATGTGGCTATGTAGAACATGATTTTCTGGTGACGGCTTTAAATCAAGGACATGAGGAGGGGTCTGGGCCATTTCTGTTCATCTTGGTGATTCTTCGTCACCACGAACTTGGAATTGGGAAGATCACTTGATCTATTCCACACAGAAAACACGTCAAACTTAACGACTGTCAGTATATTATTGCTGGTGGCAAGTGGAGGTATTCGCCCTTTGTACTTGCACATGTCTGCGTGCCGCAGGGAGCCAGTTCAGTTCAGCTCACTTGACCTGCGGATGAGAATGCCGGCGTCAAGTTGTGGGGTTCTTTCACTGTATGAGCATATACGCTAACCCGTACCTAAGAATTGCCGAATAGTAGTCTTGTATGTCAGATCATAAATAGGTGGAGAGTCCAGATCAACATTATATTAATTCAATACTTCTTCGCGGCTGGATTTTGTTCGGTTTCGTTGTAGGACAACTTTGAGGAACACTTCTGTTTCTTGTCCGCAAGAAGCAGAATTATTTCTTGAATTCTACCATCAAAGAACCAATAACACGTATTGAAGGGACTCAAGCGGGCAAATCTGGGGAATTGCATACCGGTTTTGGCTGGATGAAAGAGGCCTCTCGTGTGCGCGTAAACATATACACTATACTTAACCAGCTCGTCAGCATTCATGAGTCAATTCCGCATGTGCAAGATGTTATTGGCTCCTTGTATCCTGGAGACTATATAGATGAGGAGATACATGTGATTGGAATATGCATGCGCGTCACCACTTAAAGCTCTTCGAATAAAAGACACAAAAAAACATGGTGAGATACTGAACGATCTAGGCTAGTAGGAGGACATCAAATACTCTAGCATGCCACTCAGTCTGTCCTTGCGATTCAAACATGTACATCGCAGATTCCGCACATGCGCTTCGTCAAAAGCCGAGAAGTTGTAGGAAACACCAAATTCCGTTCCTTGCATGCATCTATGGGGAACTGGTGGGTAGGATGGAAGGATAAATGGTGTGCATGGTGCAAGAAAAGAGGGAGGGGATGATGATCTGGGATCCCCATAGGGCTGAACATTCTGCATGGATGATCCTTGCTACACTCGGAGTCGCTCTGGAGTGAAGAGGACGAGAGGAAAGCGGTACCTATCGTACCGTGCTGGCTGACGCTTCGGGAGAGTTCGGAGGCGAGGCTGATTTGATCGTGTGACTCTGATGTACTTATACAGCCTGTAATAAAGAGCCGCAAAGCTGTCAATACGAATCAGTGAATGCAAAGGAAAAGAGCGTGTTTTTCGCGGAGTGCGAGACTGCATATTGTTGCTTCTGGGCTCTGTTTCGTGCTTCACACCCCCGTGGAGTGCGAGTCGAAATGGTCGTTTGACCAACTCAACGCCAGACCCACTCATGTCGGCCGCTCCCAGTTGTGACTATGACTATTGTTTTGACGCCGAGCACACAGCTGCCTTGCTTGACCTGAGAAAAATACGAGCCAAAGAGATCTCAAGGCATGGAATGCAATCCGTCACATACCTGATACTGACGTGCTCTCAGCTCTGTAGACTGTTTGCAGACCTTGATTTGCTAGGTATGCTGCTGCTGGCTCTCTAACACGCCATGTAAGTAATGACTCTCAAGCAACACGAAGCCGCGTACATGTCGACGCGTAGACTCCGCTTTCGGCAGCATCGAGAAAATCTAAAGAGAGAATTGAGAGACATAATGCAAGCAGAAAGGTGCTTTGCACAGCTAGGAACAGCAAGAGATCTCATGCGCCAGTCTGCTCCACAGGCAGACGCTGCAGAGGGCCTGACGCGCACGAAAAAGAAATCACGGCTAGCAAGACGTGGCAGTGCATCGTACTGACTTATTTTGCTCTTGGTATTTGATCGAAAGCGAAAAGATAATAAAGGTGGCTTGTTGGTGATTGCTTGTATGGGTGAGGAGTCAAGCATTAAACAAAATCGAGAGGCAGGAAATTTACGCAGAGGCCTTCGTCGACTGGTAAGTATAAAGCACCTCGTGCATCACATCCATTGTTACTGCCATGACTGTTCTGCAGCCAATCCTTGATACGGCGCAAAAAAAAAAGGGATCCTCCGCGAACAGGCTTTGTGAAAAGCGTCTCCATTTTCAAGACGCAAGGACGCCACTTTCATGACCGGCCAGGACGATTATCTGAACAATTTCTACATTTGCATCTGTTCTCACTCGCCGGGGGGGAGGTTCGACCAAGTCCACCATCCCACACTCTGCCAGCCTATCCACCCCACCTTCCACAAGCGCAGCAACGCCGACGGGGGCAAGGGTACGGTTAGGGTGCGGGTGCGGGTGCGGTGCAGTGCGGTTGCGGGGTACCTTCGCGCGGAAAGTCGCGCAAGGGTTCCCAGTAGAAAGTGGGGGTCACACGAGGCCCAGCGCAAAGCGTTACTTAGAAGGATCCAAGCATTCAAACATAGTATCTATGTACCAAAGTATCTCAGCAGTCGGCACCTACCCATGTAAGCAACATGATCAACGTCAGTACAGACTTGGGCACCATTGCATGTCGTTGCCTAGATCTGGAAAAGGTTTCAACAGCAAAAAAACTCCAAAAATTATGTACATGTATAATTCTACATGCAAGCACGTGAGCTCCGAGAACCTATTTACGCGCATATATTTATCCATACGGTCATGTACACGGGTCGATTAAGCAGATGATGTACATACGTCTACACCAATATCAAGGCAATCAAACACTTTTCAGGGCTCATATTCGGCAAACACACACATCACCTACTCGCAAAGGAGAATATTTCAGGTTCAATCAAATCAATCTTCACACGTTCTTTAGAAGGCTCTTTCTGAAGTAGCATGTTTTGGTCTTTCAATTCATACCCGTGGGCGATTGGTCGATCAAACTTGGAGTGAATGGCTTGCTGTGGACGACCACGCTGTCTGACCGTCCGGTATCAAGCAGCTTGAAAAGTTGGCCACATGCTTGGAAACATGGGCAGAGTTTCTGGAACGCTGGAAGTGCTAGCAATGGCCCTAAAACATGTCACTGACAGCAGTCACGAATAGTAGACATTCACTCAATCCAAAAGAGGCCAGTTCTATCCATTGATTGTATTGTTCGTTGTAATAGAGTGGCGCATGGCACCAAGCGGCTGCCGCTGACTCAATTCTCAGGGTGTGTTGGCGGAACTGATGAGTTGCGCCAGTCTCTGCTTTTGGTAATGCAATTGTGCACAGCAATGTCCTGAGCGTGACGTATGCTCATCGTAGTCTGGTATAGAGTATCGATTGCCCTCAGATGTGACTACGCAGACTGGATCGCCGTACTGTCACACGTGATAGTATCCGGCGTGCCGCTGTCATCAATATCTCAAGACTAGCTTCGATTGCGCTTTCCGTGTAGTCGACAACCCTCCCGAGAGTTCGTGACATCGGAAAAGCACATAACGCCATCACATTGCCGTAATATAACTATCTTCTGGTGGCGCATCTTTCTGCGCAGCTTCGTTCGTCAAAATCGTGCGGGTATGATCTGAGTGATGATCTGATGCGAGGGTCGTAGTTGATGAAGATGACCTGCTCTTCAAGATATGTATTTGCCGATTGTTTTTGGTTAAGGACTCGATGAAGATCTGATGAATGTCGGCTTTTCGCTAAGCGATCTGTGATTGTTTCGGATTGCAGCGAAGAGGGAGAAAACGTTCAATCAGACATAAACTGATTCCGTAGGGCAGAACTTGTCGGATTCGTGTCCGCAGTCGAGGCATTTCGGTGTTGTTGCTTGGTTCCAGAGGCCCCCACCGCATTTGCAACACTTCCACATAACAACTGCCATCTTGCTGCCCATGTTGGATACAAGATACGGGTGTAGATTTTAGGGATGAACAAGATGTGCGAACAGATTCGAGCACTGAAGCTCGGCGGTGCAATTTGGTGGGATTGTCAAACTAGTGGAGATGGTGTTTCACGGACGATAGGAGATGTGATAATGGAAAGAAAAAGAAACGAAGGCGCAAGGGGATACTCGTAGAGGATTAAATATGCCAACAGACAGATTCCACTCGACACATTAGAAAACTGTAAAAACACTTACCGAAAATTGGAAATTTGATGCTAGACATCGCATTATTGATGGCTTGGCCACATTGCCCTGCTTGCTTGCTAAAGCCCATGTGCAAAGGCTTAGACCGCGGGCTGAGGGCCCCGCATGACTGGATAGCTGTAATAGGTAGATTTGATAGAGATTGGCCAGTGAAGATACATTGACTGAATGCTGGATCTAAACCTGTGCTGCATATGTGCCCTGAGTTTCAGGAGTCACAACTTCCACGAAGGGATTCAGGGAAAGAGTGGATCAGACTCGCATTCCGACCAACCTACTTGTCTCGCACCGATATGGAAAAGAGTCATTTCATTTTCAGTGCTGACGATTGCGGTATACAAATGCCGTGACCTGAGCGAGTTGCGCCTAGGCGCAAAAGCAAGAGCCGCAAGGGCCGCGCCGCCGTGATATTGCGTGGGACAGGGACAATGCGCATATATTTCCAATGGCTAACGCTGTCGATTGGATTGTTTCCGAGCGAGAGATGGCGCGCAGGTTTCCAACACACCCAAAATGTCTGTAAATCGACTTTTTTCACCAATTGTATTGGCCGCTGGACCGATCAAACCAGGCCATGGCGGAAGGAGGGTAGTCCAATCCCAAGGGCTATGGTGACGACCCAGGCAAGGTACCTGTGCCACAGCAGACCGAGAAACCCATTGAAGAAAGTTGTTGGCTCTGCGAGGCACAATAAGCATAAGAATTTGGCTCTAAAAACGTGATTTGAAAGACCACAGCAAGTACGGCCCATTTGCGACATGCTCCCATCAGTGTTGAGCCTCATTGCAATTTCCACCCCTAGGGTGTATATAATAGTGCCCCATAATACTTAGTAGGCGCATGTAAAAAGATGGAGTACAAACCGCACGCTTGGGCTGCTGGCATTGTCTATAAGCCGCAGGCTGGGCTTGAGGGGTTCTTTTCATGTCTTGTCAGAGCGCAGGCAACAGCGGTAATTACCGATGCAAATCAAGAGACGCAGCCCAAGGCCTCGGTATCATGGCTTCGTCGCTACTGGTGGATTTCTCTGTCAGACACGCGATGCTGCCAAAGTGTATAATCAAGGTGTGTTCTTGTTTGCCCCGTTTTTGCGCTGCCTTCTGCACAGCAAGCCCTGAAACCTGCGGCTCTGCTTGTGAATCTTGTGGATTGACTCACCTGAGGCACCTTGCCGGTGGCGGGGTGACAAGCCAGCCCCCTAGAGCCGCAAAAACCCACGCCTGCGGCCGGCCTTCTGATTGAATTCACCGTCCTCTTGAGCAGTGCCAGACTGTCTTGCCCTGACTAGCAGTTTCAGCAGCCTGATCGGAGGGTTCACCTCTTCTGTCTGCCTGCGCCCAGTCAAGGTGAGGCCAATTGTGCGCCTCAGTATCCTCTAGTCCATGGTACAGCCTGTCGCTTCCGGGAGCCTGATGCAGTCACAGATGTGACGTTGCGGATTGTCGTATACACAATACCCATGTTATGCGCTGCCACGACTGTTGAGCCTCATCGCGTTGACGTTCCAGGTTTCCGCGTCGCCCCCTACTGCACTGCAGCACTTTGTGGGGGGTTGTGTGCCCTGCCCTCTCTCTTCCAAGTGGCTGATGCAGTCAAAGTGGTAGGAGTGGCTGGTGCAAGGGTGTGGAGGGTGTGGCTGACGCTCCTCATGTGTGCTCAATGCAGGTGGAAGACTCTGCATCTTTGTTGGAGCACAGCAGACAGCAGCAACCTCCGGCTCGGGTTCGTAATGGCTGCGAATCCATTCCCTGATGCGTGAGGCATTTCTGCAAACCGGCCTGTCGTCAGGAAACGGACTCAACATCTCGTTTCTCATCCAATCTGTGGGCAAGCTGCATATGCTGGTCGAGCAGGTAATTGGATATAATCGAGGCTGGGAGTACCATAGGCCCTGGCCTGGGTTGTCGGCGTAGCTCAGCCAGACGTTCGCGATCTCAGCTGTTGCTTGGTGCAGTGCCGTCCGATTGACATTTGGAGAGCTGTAATTGCTCGCCTGGACCAGGATGCGGTCTTTCTGGCATGGTAGCTTTGAGAAAAACGCCGAATAGGTCGAGAGCCCGTCAAGATTCCATCCTTGCTTTTAGAAGCCCAGTCTCTCGCAAGCTCGCCAATGGGATAGTGCTTGATCGCCTCGAGGCCTCGGGAACCGCTCACAACAAGCATCTTTGAACTGAGGATGATCTTGCTGAACTTGAAAAAGCAGGAGAACAGGAACAAGCAACCGGGGCGTGACAATAAGGAGATACGGCAGAAGACCGAGGTGTGAGGGGTGGAAGAGGTAAGAATATGGGAAGCAGTAAGATGTGATAACAAGCGAACGGACGGAAGCAAGGCCGAGGATCCTGGCGAAAAAGGTACGAAGCCCCTTCAGACACCGCTATCGACAACGTTCCGAGTTTGCCTTCCCACTTAGGTAAGACTTTTTGAAAGTAGGAGGCACCTCTGTTCGACAAGAAAGCAGCGAGCCACCCTTGGTGGGAACCATCCTCACAGCCAGTACTGCTCTTGAATTTTTTTTTTTTTTTTCGAAAAAAGGAAGAGCCAACCAGAGCTGACCGTCATTTTTGTCAACTCCTGGAGTCGTCGCAGACGTGGTACGTCAATTCTTGTTTCGACGTCAGATGTATATGGAGATCGAAAAGTCCTATGACCGGTGCACTCACCAGAACAGCTACCTGGCCAGCAAGCGTTGACAGTCAGCAGAACGGAAGCGTGAGTAAAAGGGTAACGAGACGTAAGTAAAAGAACACAAAACACTTTGACTAAGAGAAGACGACCATGAAGAGGAAAAGAGGAGGCTTGTTGGCATATATACCAGATACACACGCTGAGCTCGAGCCAAGTTAGCCGAGGGCCTGTCCAGGTGTTTCAGCAAACGATGCAGTGTTGCTATTATTCACGGATGGCAGGCCTGTACATACTCATATATATGATATGTATGGAAGTCCAGTGAAGAGCAGACCTGCACGACTTTCGGACGACTTGTGATTGCACATTGGCGTGACATTGATGCTGACCAGCTTTGAATCGCTAGGTTGCCAACCGTGCTCATGCCAAAACGGAAGTCTTGTTGCGCTGTGCGGTATTCCAGTCACACCACGCTCACCTTGTCACAGAAGCTCCGGATTGCGTGAGGTCGCAAAATCGGCCTTAGACATCATGAAAGCACAAGGCTGTCAATGATCGATATGTGCTCTCCGGTCTTGTGCGGTGGGGACATGGCTAGTTGGAAGCAAATCCAAATGTGCCTTGGCATTTCCCAGATGAAAGCGTCGTCTAACTGACAGTCTGTCACATCGAGCAAGCTTCGACGAGGTTTTTGTGAGGCCTGTAAAGCTGCTATTTTGCAAAATGAATAGCCTTGAAAGAGTGGCTGGGAGTGGCGATTTGATACACGAGGCCTGGTGGGCTTGGATACCAACCGTATAGATGGCAAGAGAATGTGATGTGAAGCTGCGAGTGAAAGTATGCATCTTGGCAGAGACTCGAGATACAGGATTCTCATCGCGGTCGTTGCAAGAATTTTGCACTTCACTCAGCCACAATACCAAAGCGTTGGCCGAAGTCTATGCGCAAGCACTGACCGGACCCTGTTCCGGGAACACAGCGACAAGAAGGTAATATTCCAACCAGCACGCTCCACAAGACAGCGTCTAGGAGATTATATACAGCCATTTTCAGTTACGCATGTGACCTTGTCTCCAGGCAGACGGTGAGACGACCATTGTGAATGCCAACATCGCTTGGTTTATTGACGGGTTAACCAGTGGCCAATGTCAGCCTATCCGACCGTTATGCTTGGCCAACACAGCGTCTAGGAAGTGACTAGAACCTGGTCCCGAGACTCGGAACGAATAGAGCCCATGAAGAACGATAGTCGCAACCTCACTCAAAGAAACATTTTATGCGAAGAGAGCTGACGATCATATCAGTTGGATGGCTGGAACCACGTTTTGCCCACGCACGGGACAGCTTTACTTTGTTGGCTGAACAACCGGCCAAAAGTACAGATTGACAAGGGACCAGGATTTGAAAGGGTGGGATAGAGTAAAGGAATCGAAGAAAGATGGCAGACTGTTCGCTGGCATCCAGTCGCCTTCAAGTTTTGATAAGATGATTATTAAAAATATCTCATGAGTCGGCCACCTGTTGGTGCGCGGCCACAGAGGCAGCCCAATATCTTGCGCCTTGGATTGGGGAATATTCTAGGCATTCACTGTGCATGGTAGCTTCCGCCGTACGTGGTAAGTACCTGCAGCAAATATTGAATTAAGGTAGGAGCGCTTGGATATAATTACCGAGATTTGTGGAGCTGCCCTTCTGCAAACCAAATAAATCATATCGACCCCCTAATAAATTGTCGATGTCCCGCGTATATCGTGACTCTAGCTTCTGCCTGCCATCTGTGAAGCGTATCGAGGAAACTCTAGCCTTGATAGGTTCGGCCTTGTGACAGTTTCGCGAAAGCTGCTGTCTCTAGGTAGCGAACGATTGCGTCATTCTCCTGCATACTTGAGCAGGTACGACCAACACCATCTACTGCCTAGTCGTACGGTGCAAAGGTTCTACGCACCTGCTGTGCCTGACTTGACAGTATTGGTGTGGGTGCCTTCCTAGCAAGTGTATGCGACATCTCGCGTCTTGTAGAAGGTAAGAAAACACAAACTGAAATTGGGACACAAGTACCTGTTTTGGCATGAGTGCCGGACTGGAGGTCTGATCAGCAGGCTAGCATACAGACTGAGTCCAAGCATCCCTGTCTGTACGAACGACCTTAATTTGTATGCAAGCAATCCTTGGCCATGGGATCCCCCGACGTCAGTGGAGTGTGCCATCTCTTTTAATGCTATTTTAATTTCCACTGTCCAAGTCTACCATCCTGACATGCGGAACTGGCTTTCTGCCCGTTCACATGCTTTTATCACCCGACTAGCACATATCACAACTGCCTCTGTCATTCTCTACCACCCACCAAGTCGCACAATCTTCAGTCTTTAGAGTGCGGCGTGATGTTCTGTGGCACTGGGAATGGCTTCAGCCTCAAAACCTCGGTCGACAACCCGCGGCGCGACAAGATGCCCGCCCCAGTCCGAAGCAAGGAGTCACAAGGCACCGGCGCGGTGGGCGACACGAATAATTCCCTGCTTCCTGGTCTGCGTCATCTTGTTCGCCTGCTGGGCACTCACCAAGGCTATCTGCAGTACGCAAATCCCCGTTCTCTGGCTCTGCCTGGCGCCAGGTCGTGTTCTTGTTGCGAGAAATACTGACCGTTGAGATTTGCTTTGCAGTTGACTTCTTCCTGGCAAAGCATGAATACCGCACCGCCACCGCCTTCCTTGTCCTTCACTACATCTTTTTGGTTTGCATGTTGATATGCTACGCTCGTACGATATATATGGTCAACTTCGATCCGGGTGTTGTCCCGCTGGAGCCGAAACTGGGTCTCGAGACCTTTTACACGCGCGACTTCTACACCTGCCGGAGCGATGGTCTACCTATATGGTGCTCCGAGTGCCAGAACTGGAAGCCAGAGCGGGCACATCACAGTGGAGAGATTCAGAGATGTGTTAGGAAGATGGACCATTATTGTCCCTGGGCCGGAGGAATGATTGCAGAAACATGTAAGTTCCCAGCGCCAAAGAAGGAGTCTCACCAATGAATGCTTGAAAATACATTCTGGCACCTATTTTTTATCCCAATTTATGACACGACTGATCAGCCTCTTTAGCCTTCAAATTCTTTATACAGTTCTGTTCTTACACCTCGCTGTATTGTGCAGTATGCATGTCTGCAGGAGCATACATGACCAACAGGCAAATCAAGACCGGCACTGGCCTTTCTGGCCCAGCAATTGTTCTTATCGGGGTGGCAAGCTTCTTCGGTCTCTTTGCCTTCACTATGGCGTCACTCTCACTCCGCTTCGCCTGTATTAATGTTACCAATATCGAAAACCTGCGTGGCCGAGATAAAGTCTACCAGCTCGCAATCCGGATACCGCTCCACGAAGCTTCACTTTCCAATGCAAGTGCGCCTGCAAGAGACTACGAAACCATCACATTCCCTTTGGCGGACCCGAGTTTCGACGGGAATCGATTCATCTACAGCAGTGATGGGACTCCAGGCAGCAGGAGTGGACAATCACCACCGGCTGCCGAGCACAAATTTGCGATTGTCAAGACCGAAGTGGGCGACAACCCCTGGGATACGGGGTCTACTTACACCAATTTTAAGTCAGTCATGGGAGACTCGGGGCCGCTGGACTGGCTGCTGCCTCTGAAGTTGTCACCATGTTGTGCATACAACTGTGAATATCCCACGGGCCCGGTAGTGGAAAAATTACGAGCTGGCTTGAAAGCATAATATAATACATTAATTTTCCTGTGGATGTACGCCCTGCGACTTTATGTACTTCCTCTTCCCAATATTTTATATTGATGCTGGCAGCACCATTTTTTACTGTATTCGATTCATCTTGCTGACAGCGCAGGGCCATCCTTATCATTATTGCACATGTAAGCACGCTTGTTTTCAATGACCGCACGTTAAGCTTGATTCTTACACTTGACTGCTTCGTAGCCTTCTGAAATACGAGTAAGGGTATATTACAAGGTACGTGAAGGACCATAATGAAGCTGCGCAACATGACAGGGCAAGTATGGATGCTGGGAAGTCAGGCCAATCACAGCAGCCTGCTCGGCTGTCAATCGACAGTGTCCCTGTCAGTCAACCACTCAGAAGTGTGTCTCAATCCTCATCGTCTCTATTACCAAAACTCTTAAAGCCCAGTCAAACGCTTGTTTGCATTCTGTACCGATCACCTCTGACACAATATTTGACAATCTCGGCACTGCCCACGAAAGAGAATGCTATCTCAAATAGGTTTCAGGCGAACGAAACACTGGCACGGACTGCGCGTGAGCTTCGTAAAGACATCTTCGCCGTCAAGATTCTTTGGGATCGGCAGTAACTCAAAGTTGAGCATTAACATGACAACCATGATTCGAAACTGTTGCTGAGCAAACTTGCGACCTGGATTGAGTCAGCAGTTGGCTTCAACGACAATTTCCAGGTTTTCTGTCGTAACAGGAGAACACAACAAAAAAACAAGGTGTTGTGAGGTGGAGATGACTCACCAAAACATGCTCGAGGTCCAGCAGAAAAGGCCAACTTTGGCACTGCCTTGGCGTCGAAGCTCCCGTCTTTCCGCAACCATCTCTCGGGATGATACTCGCTCATATCTTGTTCCCAGAACGCCCGATACCCACCCTTGTTTGCCAGGCTATTCTCGGTCCGCACGTCTTCTGGCAAGATGTCCTTGCCGAATGGTTTGTGTGCTACATATGTGCTGCAGACCACGGTCGATCCTTTGGGAATCCGGAAGCCTAGCACCTCCGTGTCGCATGTAGCTTCTCGAACAACTTCGGGAATAATGTTGCCCACGCGCACCAGCTCTTCGATCGAGGCATCAAGATACGGGATATCAGCTGCCAGGATGGCGTGTACGTCAGGAGCCCGTGGTGTGGGGGGGAAGTAGGCGCGCAAGGCTTTCCAAAGCTTGTGTTGCTCAATTGGATGACGAGTAAGAATCTTGGGCATCCAGGCCAGCAAAGTGGCGGTGGTTTCGTGACCCTGGGACAGACAAAGTGTCAAAAGATGTTCTGACAACGCCGTTAAAATACTCAAATGCACAGATGCTTGTACCTACCGACATCAAAAGCAAAAAGAGTTCATCGTACATGTCGTCGGTAGTAGGTCGATAGATATCCGCCGGCGAAACTCTAGCAAAGCGTCTCAATGCCCGGTCGAGCGCGCATACGTCTCGCTGCTCAGCAATACTCTCGTCATCTTCCGATCCCTCGATATCCGCAAACCGCGCTTTGGAGCTCTCAATCAACTCCCTTTTGAGCCTCGTCTTGACCGCCCAATGGCGCTTCCACGTCGGTGAGAATGAGTGCCAGATATGCGCCAACCGCGGAATCGGGCTCCTTAGCGTCGCTGGAATCAATGACAGAAAATAACAACCAGCATGCCACTCCTCGCTCTTGTCTGCCGTCTCAAATTCCGCCTCGTCGTCCTTGCTTGATGGCTGCGGCAGTGTCCTCGCTCCGCGCAATACAGCCTGTCGTTCCTCGTCAATGCCATGCAAATCCGCCCCCAGCATCGCCATCCAAATCACGTCGAAAGTTGCAATCTTGAAGTCCTCGGCAACCCAGAACGGCCTTCCATCAGCCACCTGAGCTTTGACCTTGAACAGATCGACAAGCTCCAGCGCGGCGCGGTGCATGATGGGCGCCGCGACATCGCGCAGGTAGCCCACGGAAATGATGTCCGTCCACAACTTCACCTGCGCCTTCCACACAGGTCCCTTGACTTTGCAAATGCTTGCACCAGGGACGAGCGGGCGAAAGGGCTCGACGATGGAGTGAGACTTGTCGAATTCTCGGGTGCGGTTCTGCAACAGGTCTTCAATCTCGCGCGTATCGTTAATAAAGATGAGCGGTTTCCAAAAGGGCGCAAGGAAGAGTTGAATGACAGGCGATCGCAGGCGGGCGAATTGCACAAATGTCATCTTGGACGGGTCGCCGCAGCGGCGGGCTTCAGCAGTCAGTTCGGGAATGTCGCCAAACAGACGGCGCGTCGAGGGGCGGTTGTAGGGGATGCCTGGGTAAGGGCGCCGGCGGAAGGCACGGCGGTAGAGATGAAGGAGTGCGGTTGTCATTAGTAGGATCAGCACGATGGCTGGTGCCGTGGGCTGGAACAGTGCCACTGCGGGCGCAGAAGCAGCGGCCATGGCGATGGATGTTCATGTGGGATTTCCTCTGAATGCAATTTGTGAGAAGCGGAAAATGTGAGGACGGGAGGCGGTCGACAAACGAAGAGTGACTTTTGCTCGCTCACGGAACAGAAGTGCGCAGCAAGATGTCTGATATTCATATATTCATACTGAGCAACCTGTGATCCGCGACTGGAGACTCTCTGGACTATGAAGCTTGTTTTCCTTTGTCACCCTACAGCGGAGGGTTCTATGATTGGGCGACTGCTGATTTCAAGGCGGTAAAATCGCGCGGTCGTGGTTCCTATTGTTCTCTTGCAAAAGTTCCAAGACTGATATTGTTCGTCAGCTTCCTTTCCTAGGCACAACCACTTTTTCACCATCAACCACCAACCATCCAAGGATTAGACAACACACTACTCTACCCTACCCGATCATATCCAGCGATCGCCGACTGCCAACGCCAAATGTCGAATCTCAAATGTCAAATGTCAACAAACAGCCCTTTTATGTCTGCGGTTGCATCAATGGCTGATCGAACTTCGACCTGCGCTCTCACAATGAACACAATCACTCATCTTATTGAAGGAAGGATACAAAGCAGGGACTGTCTACGCTCACTCAACTCGACCATCATAGAGCTCAGGGAGCATTTAACATGATTGGGACCTTTGGAAAAGGAAAAGGGTCTCTCATCGAATGGACAATATTCACTCATCCTCGTCAAAGGTTCAGTTCTTCAAATTTCCCTTTCGTTGGTTCATTTTCCCACCAAACATGATGAGAGGCCTCTCGATCCATCCTTGTACCAGACCAAACACTCGGTCCGAACGACACCAACTTGTTAGCGAGCTCAAGCGAAGCGCTTCTGCATCCTGCAGATGCTCGCCCAGTTGGTAACCAATGGGTTGGTGGTGGCGCGCAATCCCCGCAATCATTACATTGTGGTACATTGTGGGAACCATACTTTTTTCCTCTTCGTCTTTTTGTCTAGTCTTGTGAAACTTATGATTATTGCCTCAGCCGGCTTCAGAGTCAATCTGCCAAAGGCGTTTTCGGTCTCTGTCAACGTTGCAATGGAGTCGTCCACCCATGCCTACTCAGAAAACGCCTCCGGCTCTTCTCTTCTTTCTGCTGCTCCTACAAATCAACTCCTAGCCTTGGACGATCGCTCGCTTTTGGTACCTCCATTATCAGGACAAGATTGATTGGGTGGTATTCAAAGTGACCCGCTCGCGAGACTTTTGCTATACCCTCCCTCTCAAACGGTCCAGCCATTACAATCAAGGTTTGTGAATTCATTGTTTGGGTGTTTTGGGGACCTTGATTGTTTCCAGAGCTCATTTGGACCGTGAACCCTTGGTGTTTTCTTGGGAGCCAGCCTTTTTCTCTCCTGCACATCAGTGATCTCCACCTTCAACTGCAGGCCCCCTTTCACAACAGGAAGGTAACCAGTTCTGCCGCGCCCTTCTTGCTCCAGAGCGAGATTAGTTGGCGAGCACTCGTTGTCTGTCTTGATTTGTGAATGGTTAATATACGAGGCATGCCAGCCAGCCAGCCGAGAAATTTGTGAAGGGTGGAAGGCGGGAGGGAGGCTGAAAGGGAGACAAGCACGTAACGTTTTGGCAGGATTCAGTATTTAGCCGAGCCTCGAACAAGTCTCTCCGAGCTGAGCAGGGAAAGTTGGGAGGAAGGAGATTCTTTACTCACTGGTCCTGTCTCGTGAGGTCAAATTGGCAACGAACGGTGCGTGAAGGACGAGGAACGATCGGCAGCCAATCGTTCTAGAAACTGAAAGGGCTGGAGAAGACATAAGCAAGCAGATACGCAATGGAGCAAGGAAGCAAGGAAGGGGGCAAGAAGGTCAGCTGTTTTTCTCGAGGTTTCAGGCTGGCCACCCTGTGATCGGGAGGATGTTTTAGACCGAGGAGAGCAAAGAGAACCGAGATGGTGACGAACACGCTTTCGGGATCCCATTCGAGCTTGAACTGGAGGTTTGTTGACCGAATGTATTAGATTCACCGAGCTCCAAAGATGGTCTGTCAATATGTCACAACTAGCTTTTGAAATGGATGTAAGGTGCGCCCCAGGGGCTCTCAGCCCAACGGAAAGAATGTGGAGCTTGGGGCAGAAGGTGAGATTGGTTCTGCGTACAAGACGTGTGATTGCGAGCCTGTGTCTTGTGAGGAATGAGGCTGTCTTGCAGAAAAGATACATATCTACTTAGTTGCCTACCTCAGGAGGCTGTCTGGATCCGCTTATTATCAAAAGCAGCCAAGCAGCCCAATGCATCTACAAGCAGGCTTACACTCTGCTGTAACACAAGTCGTTGGAGTGGTGACTGTTGATACTTTGAACAACCGTCTACATAATGCAAGTCAGGCTGCCGACCGCATTACTCTGTCACTCTCACACCCACTCGCACAGCACGTGCTTGCCATGCGCCCGACAGCGTGCTGTTACAATGCTCATATACCTTGATGAGTGATGTATACTGATGTACTCATTCAAGGAGATCCGACAGCTGTCTATCGGCTATATAGATAGATAGCTAGATAGAGATGTGTGTGTGTGTGTGTGTACTAGTGTCACAACAGAGGCTCCGGGTGGATCCAGACGTTACTTCTTCGCTACCTGACATATTTACCTGAATGAAATGTAGCGTGACTACCACGTCACGTCTTGCTTCAACTTTCTTTTTCTCTTCTGCAAGTACATTTTCATATATTAAAAGATTGCAACCACACCACGGACATTTTCCGCCATGGATGGAACAGAGCGAAGGCGGAGATGATACAGGAGGTCATTGTATCAAGTCATAGTTCCGTTATTTTTGATCATCTCGATCAGTCGATCCCTTCTTTGTGCAAATAAAGTGTATTCGTACGCGGCTAGGTTCTCGCGAAAAGCGAAGTGGTACCTAGATACCACCTCAGAGGGCGAAAATTGACGAGCAAGATGGTGGGCATGTGTGGGATGAGCGGTTAAAGAACCAACTTATCTTAGCATGGGAAGGATGACACTGCAACGGAAAAAGGTTTCCAGTCTGGTATGTCATGCCGAGGTAGTGAAACTCTTTTGGGTGTTTGTGTATATAATATAGCCTTGAGTAAAGCAATGTCGAGGAATTGTGCTCCCTTTGTGGGTGGGTATGTCAGGAAGTGGGTAAAGTGGCGATTCTGGGAGGGCAACGTTGTATGATCATAGGGTGGGAGCATATTGAGAGTTCTCGGCGGTTTCTTTGTCGCAAGATGTAATCTCGTCCTTCAAGGGACTGGTTCTGAGTCTTACTCCTTACCAGACGGCTTCATGGCCCACCCAATGTCAGAACTGTGGCACAATTCCGCGCTGACAAGCCCTCCAGAAAAACTTAATTTGGTGAGCAGGCTATTAAGCCCTTTTGGCCGAAAGGGAAATGATTCAGTGAGTATTTCCTATTTTGGTTGAATTTCACTTCGCGCCGGGTCGTACACGCCGCGTGTTGGTAACAAACAGAAGTTCCAGGTCTCTGTATCAGGAAGCTAATCTTGAGTACATGTTTTGATAATCCTCATTACATGTGCAAAGTCCAGGTAGGTAGAAATTCTGTCATTCGCCAATTATAGATTGAGTACTTGAGGAACAAGGCACAAGCAACGTCTGGATACGACAAACGTCTAAATCTCGATATAAATATCCAGGCCAACGACGAATTTGCACACCATGAATCCATTAGAATCAACTCAGAGAATATGGTTGTTTTGACCTTTGCCTTGTTATCCTGTTCAGCTGTCTCTGGCTTTCTCATGCTTTCCAATAACCTCCTAGGTGTTCAGTACCCAGCACATTTTGAAACTAAAAACCAGTCGTCCCCATTAATCACGGTCCCGATCATATTTTTTCCTTTTCAAGTTGTTGTTGTAGTATCATACTCCGTTGAAAAGTTCGGCTATAGCCCCTGCTCTGTATCACTCCTATGCATTCGCACAAGAGCTGCATCTGATATGACCGCAACTGACGTCCTCACATTTCATGTTGAAAGGGCTATTAGGATTCTGAAGAAGGGTGCCGGATTTGTTCTTCTTGCACTGGCAGCCTATTGATCATTGTTAGCACTTATGTACGTTTAACAGCGATTTGTTTCTAATTAGATGGCAGAAACGGGAAGATGTATTGACATAGCACTAGCAATGAGCATGTCTGGTACTGTTTAATCGTCATTTCTTCGAGAAGCTGTCGAGAAATAGGGCATTCTGATATCATTGCATATATGATTACATGTGCACTTCTCGTACTGAACCAGGATGAAAACATCAATAAATCCACTTGCAAGACATCGAGACTTACAATACCAGCTTCTGTCCCTATTCAGAGTATAAGCATGTAGGCACTCTTGCGAAGGAATTGAATCAAGAAAGTCATGATATAGCTTACATGTTGAATCAAGAACTTCCGTAGGATATTCTAAAGAACCTAGTATTCGAGGTCGAAACGAAGTAGTTCAGCCCGTGACGACGCTGTATTCGAGATTGAGTGACGACAGAGGCAAATTGAATGGCTCCAATGCGGTTGAGTTGTCCGAAGATGCTCTTAATGGACTTTGACGAGTTGAAGACGATGGCTTTAGCGGATCTTTATAGAAAGTCCACCTGCTTGCTGAATTTACCAAGGGAGTCCGCAGTTCAAGGACAATCGTAATGAGCCTCATCATGTCTCCCGATCCTTCCAAGGTTCAAAGCCTCAAGTCTTAGAATCAAGAATTGTTATCGCTTCGGGCCTATTGCAGGACGGTCAGCACCATCAAGCGAAATGACAGTCCTAGTGGTGATAGTTACGGCTCAAAGCCCTTTCCAGGGCAAAGTGTAGGCCAGGCGGCATGACCGAATACTGCTTTCCAGGGCTTTTTGCGTGGAAGTAATCTGCCGTGTAGCCACCCCGTATGTTTTGGCTGTCAAAGACGTGATCTGCCCGGGTCCACGATACCAAAAAAAAAGGCACTATCTCGTAGCGTTGTCGAGGGCCTGATCACACAGCCCAAGTGAAATGTGGAGCATGGCACGGCCAGGCAACGGAGACATTTTCACAGACTTCGAAGATGAAGACGGACTGGATAGAGTGTGATCAAGATACAAGTGAATATGGCTATAAGGTTACAAATCTCATATGATGGTCCACCAGGTTTCTGGGTATGCGGACAAAGTAACAGTGCGGCAAGTTTGATAGGCCGCTGGTTTAAGCATCGAACCTTCGGCACAACGGTCCCACGACATCAATACTCGTGTAATACTAACCATTAGGCTGATAAGCGTGATAGTCTCGCGCATGAAAGATTCTGTGCTAGCAGAAACAGCAGCCCTTTTTGAGACCAGTTCAGCGTTTATGGATTGGAGGTCACGACACCATGAGAATTACCGGCTTTCTCGCCTTTTCGTTCTCGAAAGTGATCGCAATGTATGGCAACAGAAGCCTCGGTGGAGGCTGACCATAGTTGACCTACCTCGGTGTCATCTTTTGGTATCCCTGTAAAGTTTCCTGTACAGGTCGAAAACGGTTTACTGTGATGCTTTTGTGTTAAGCTAAGTCGCCTCGCAATGCTCCATACTCGAGAGCAGCAATTCAAAAGCGTTCTTTCGATATTTCTGGCAGGGCGTATCAAGTCGTAAACGTGCGTTCCTCAGCCAACCTTCGCGACCACCTCTTAGATCGCCGCCTTTGTAACAGGAACATGACTACCAGCCACGGAATGCGAAAAGGGCTTTCGCATCTTCTTTGTCTCACACTGCTGGTAAGTCTAGGCCATTAGGCGTCGGAATTGATATCGATCCCACGGCTCGGTAGGGCCCATAGTCATTTGCCGACCATGTGCATATGTGGAAGAAACTGTAGCTTGACGCTCGAGACGTCGCATCATGCAGTGCAAAATGCTGCGGGCAACTTGTTCGCAGTCCATCGTCGGGGCTTAGAGGGCGTCTTTGGATTCTGCAGGATCGTGGCATGCTCGTGACAGACTCGTTGCTTCGGCCGGGGTACTGGATGTGTGTTGACTCGCCCTTTTAATCATGACCCAGAGACTTGCACTTGGGTGGGATATATGATCCAGGCAGGTACTTGCGACAGGATGTATCAAGGGCTGACGAAGGAGCATAAAACTACTTTTGATAATGCTAATCGGAAAGACGCTGCGTGTTTCCGCCAATGTTGAGGCTCAGGACCATCTAAAAGGACAGGCACTTTGGTATGTGCTATAGGGCGTTGCTCGTCATCAAATGCTTAGAAGCCTCATTTGGACACTATAGAACATGTTGTGCTCTTGTAACGTAAGACCGGTGGTCTGCAAAGTAGAATTAGATTGGCGAGTAAAGTTGTTGAAAGTCTTTGTTTAGAAAGAAAGCTGTCCATGAGCGTAGAGAGAGGCCTGGCCAATGGTGCAATGGCTTCTCATGGCGAGCAAGGCCGACTTAACGGACATACGAGCGTGTGAATTCAGTATTTCAGTGTCCGTTTCTCGAGTTGCAAGTAGCAAGACACACACGTAATGTCCACAAGAACAGCAGCAGTATTTGCACATACGAAATATTGTTGAGAACGCAGCGAACGCAGCATTAAAAGCAGCGGGGGCCCTTCTCTTGAGATAGCAGCGTGGGACCAATGTTCACACCCGAACAGCCGGTTTGTTCCCTACGCAGACAGTACGTCTTCGAGCGTACGGCATTGTCTTGCAGGTTGTCTTGCAGGAGCAGCGGCGACAGATGGAAGCCAAGGGTCTGATCTTGCCTTACACTGATTCTGCCTGCAGGACTGTGCTCGTCTATGCTCGAACAAGCATCCTATTGCACCACTTTCTCTCTCTTTGCTTTTGCTCTAGCACTCGCAATTCCAGTCAGCGCTTGAGCCCTACAGAGACTGGAGGATAGACAGCGTCTGTAGGCCCGTTGCTGTTCGCGAATTCGAGATGCCATTGCCATACCTGCACAGATTTGTTGCATCATTGGAGTCAGACGCTCATCGTAAAACCCCACCTCGAATGATCCTAGGCAATGCGTTGCAGTGTTACTTCTTCATACCAAAGAGGAAGAAATCGACAGTGCTACGCAGGTAAACGGAAGGCCTACTGCATCTAGACATCACAGAGGAAATCGTCAAGGTGGACGTCTCGGAAGTCGTTCGTAATGGACATGTCGTCCAGCTACATGTGCGAAATCGATGGTGTGGTAAAATGAATGGAGGTCATGTAGTGGCACTGGTACCAGAATCAAGTTGGAAGAGACGATTTTCTCAGAGACTTAGCAATATCACGAGGTCAAATTTGAGATGTCGTTAACGATAAAGACGGTTCCGTGCAAACAACGCGCAAGAGCAAAGCGAATAGCAGCTAGGCAAGTGCTCGTGCTAAACGCACTAACGCGATCGTGTAGCTTCCAGGCGCGCAGCTGCTAGAAGCGCTAGCGCTCTGCCTCACCGCAGTGACAGTAGCGCCACAGTCCGCGCCCGCCTCCGAGAGTCCGGATCCTTGACGCGTCGTATATCTGGTCTCACCCGCCGCCCTCGCAGGCCAACTCGACCATGGATTCACCAGCAAAGACAACCTCCTTCTCACTGACAAGACAGACTGGCAAGGACGCAGTATCAGCGCAATGTCATCGCCGTCGCCCAGCTTCCGGCACTCTTCACCGGCCGGGGCTCCGGGCCGTCAGAGATCGCAGTTCACCTACCGCAACTTTGCCCACTTGGCATCGTACACAACGTCTTGTCCTCTCCGAGTTGTTGCCCATATCGATCTGGATGCTTTTTATGCCCAATGCGAGATGCGGCGGCTAAATTTACCAGATGAACAACCCTTGGCGGTGCAGCAATGGTGGGTACAGGCAAGACTTTGAGGTAAAGACAAGGTGCTAACAGGTGCACCCAGGCAAGGCCTCATTGCCGTCAATTATGCGGCTAGAGACAAAGGAATTGGGAGGTTCCATGAAATCCACGAGGCCAGAAAGCTCTGCGATAATCTCATCTGTCAGCATGTGGCTACCTGGCGGGAGGGTGAAGACAGCTGGGCATATCGAGACGAGCCTCTGGTGAATACAGACAAAGTCTCTTTGGATCCGTGCGTGGCTTTCTCATATTTGCTTCTCGTTAAACCTGGTTTTCTGTCAGAATCGCAGGCATGCTGACATCTTTTGGGTCTTGTACAGGTACCGTCTGCAATCGAGAAAGATCCTGTCCATTATCAAGGAGTCGCTTCCAGCAAACCTGCAGAAAGTTGAGAAAGCATCGATTGACGAAGTGGTGGGTTTTGACGTCTGATCATGCATGTTCGGTCACCTCAAAGGATGAGTTCCCCTATCCTAACCAAATTGCTCCAGTTTCTGGATCTATCAGCCCACGTACACTCTGTCATGCTCGAGCGGTTCTCGGAGCTCTCCAAACCGCCGCCCTACGATGACCCGACCGAGAAGCTGCCCATGCCTTCCATTTCAGCACTCGACTGGAAAGCTGACGCACTCATTGACGTCGACGAGACAGAGACCGAAATCGATGATCCGGACTGGGACGATGTGGCAATTCTAATTGGTTCAGAAATCGTCCGCGATGTCAGGATTGCCATTCGCAATACGCTCGAATTCACATGTGTAAGTAAGACCCGGGTTTCTTGCATAATATTGTGCACTGCCTCCAAGTTCTCCTACCTCTACAGTCGCCGCCGTCAATTGCTGTGCTGATCTCGTTGCTGCAGTCTGCCGGTATTGCTCAAAACAAGATGCTTGCCAAATTGGGGTCTGGCTCCAAGAAACCCAATGGGCAGACTGTCATTCGAAACCGCGCCATCGGCCGATTTCTGTCGGGCTTCAAGATCACGAAAATACGTAACTTGGGCGGCAAGTTGGGCGACCAGGTCGTGCAGCTGTTCGGCACCGACTCCACGAATGAGTTGCTATTGGTTCCGCTCGAACAGTTTAAATTGAAGTTAGGCGATGATACAGGAGTTTGGCTTTACAACACTATTCGTGGCATTGACCATTCGGACGTCAATTCCCGCGTTCATATCAAATCCATGCTCTCGGCAAAATCGTTCCGGCCAAGCATCAACAGCATTGACCAGGCCTACAAGTGGCTGCGTATTTTTGTGGGTGACATCTATTCGCGTCTTGTCGAAGAAGGTGTCTTGGAGAACAAGAGACGCCCAAGGACTATCAATCTCCACCACCGCCACGGTGGTCAGACCAAATCGAGGCAGAATCCAATTCCCCAGGGTCGGCCCATTGACCAGACGACACTGTTCGACCTCGCCAAGAACCTAATGAACCAGATCGTTCTCGAAGGACAAGTTTGGCCCTGCGCAAACCTCTCTCTCAGCGTGGGCGGCTTTGACGAGGGCGTGACTGGCAACATGGGCATATCTGCCTTTTTGCTTCATGGAGAAGAAGCCCAAGCTTTGAAACGGTCCTCTCGAGAGGTCACGGCCGAGCCACCGTTGGTACATCCTCCAGGAAAGCAAAGCAAGCTAGAAAAGCGCCTAGGAATTCAACAATTCTTTTCGGCACGTACCGAGAGGTCGCAGGATGACGGTCCAAGGGCTTTCAATAACGCCAATATAATCACCACGCGGGAACTCGAAGGCCGTGGAACGTCATACTGCGCCGGGGACCTTTTCTCGGACAGGAATGCTGCTGTTGCATCTACAGATGCAATCATCGAGGAGGACAGGCCTTCTCCGTGTGATGGCCATGCGCAGCCGTCAGGCGCAGCCGCATACATATGTGAGCGGTGCAGAGCATGGTTTGATTTTCCCGAAGATCTCCAGTGCCATGAAGACGAGCACCTTGCCAGAGACCTTCAGCAGGAAGAGGAACGTGGCAACCGAGCAATAGTTGGACGTAGCGGCGGCGCGCATGCATCATCGTCGGTGCCGCTCAACGCCAATGTCACTGCCAGGTCGGCCACGACAGCTGCAGCCAGCAGACGACCTGCCAACAAAGCCAAGCAGAAAACGGAGTCTGGTCAAAGCAAACTCAAGTTTAGTTAATTAGCAGAACCAACTCACAACCGTATTCGGTTGATTTTACAGTCGAAAGCTCTCCGACCACAGAATTCGAGCACAAGCGGTCGTTTCCTTCACCCGCCCACGAGCTCGATAGCACAGCAAGTGCTCGTTTGATCGCACTGGCTCGACAGTTCTACGGTTTATCTGTACCCTCCATGGTTCAGTTTCTACTCAGCGCTGGCTTGGGGGCATCCAGACCGTTGCAGGCGAAGATGATGCATGCCATTCGTTCTTGGCTTGACGATGTCCACCCAATGCAGCAGCCCCAATCGCCTGCTTTCTGAGACGAACAGGGCGAGCGCTTCCGCAGGAGGCCGCCGGACACTCTTGTCCCATCGCTTGCATCAAGATAACAATTGGTTATACTCCTAACATTCCCTTGGATCGTTGCCTGGCTTCCAAGCGTCTTCTAAAATACACGTGTGTTGCTGTCTCTCGTCCACGAGGAAGCTGTCCCTCGACAATAGACTCAGGCACGTCTATGCGTGACAACGATGAAGAAAAAGCTGAACGATCCGACTACGCAGTGATAGCCACTGCAAGCCCTTCACCAAAACCATGCGGTATGCGAGTGCCATGCGCACGACTGAGTCGGACACTACATGGAAGGTGGACGTCGGACCAAGAGTCCTATCTACTGGATGACTAGGTTCTTGCGTTACCACCCTACAACTTGTGGATGTGAAGCTTTGGTTATGTGTTGATCTCAATTTGTCCACAGGCTGTGGTATGCGCCCTACAAAGGAGATGTTGCGGTGGACAAAGTGACATCATGAGGAGGATCATTTATTCCGTACTCATACACTGATACGTTATCGAGCGGTACTGCTGACAGAAAAGCGACGGGTTCATATGCAGGACTGAGGTAACAGTGACGATTTGGCGCAGTTGTGGCAGTAACAGAGTTACCCAACCAGCCCGTCCTTGATGGATCTAATGAATCTAAAAGATCTTTTGCAAGAGTGTGGATGTGTTTATGCGACTCTGGTTAAACAGACCAGACCAGACACATACGCACATTGTTCCGAGGCAGATGGCTCTACGCAGCATTGTCAACTGTGAAATCTTGGTGGTTGGTTTGAGTGATGGAATAACCGTGGTGCCCCGTTTTCTTATCAGGCTTGTCAGTGGGGCCAGAGTTTTTTTTGGCTTGCGAAGTATTCCTGACCTGGTGTACGCAAAGAAATGGGAGTGGCTTATTTGGGCACCGAGTATTATCCTGCATTGGAGCCCAACAAGTCAGTAGTGTCGCACTGTCGATGCAGGCAATGGCAGCTTGCAACGCAGGTTCATCGCCACTGCTATGGCTGGCATGCGGGTTGGCAGGTACCTACTGTACATATAACTTCATATACGAGCGACTACTACCTAGAAAGTTATAGAAGAAAATGGTCCCAATGGATGTGAGCGTACAACACAAGCGCGCAGCTGTGTATCTGAGCAACCTGATGGCAGTGGGAATAGCCATGGCAAGAGCACATCAACGTAGGGCATCAACAAGCCCACGATGGGACGTAATGGGCAACCTACAAACATCCATTTGCATCACGACGTGTCGCACGATAGACTTTGCAGATCAACATCAACAGTTTCAGAATGTACAACTTGCTCGCAAGCTGTTTATGCTGGTTTGTACATGTGGCTGGTTAGCAAGGCGGTAGTTTGTACTCTCCTGGCTAACGATTTGAGGCTGTCGTCTTGGCTCGGGACCATTCCGCCCCAAAGCAGCCACTCCAAATTCGATCACCGACACTGCAGTCCTGTCGACCACCGAAAGGCTCTCTAGCAATGATCTTGTAACTCGTGTTGGTCATGATGATTAAGATGATTAAGACTGTCCGTCAATCAACTTCTGTCCTCTCAACCCTCACCGCCTAGCCAGAGACGTGTTGCATTCCGAGCGGTAATATTTTGTAGTGATACTTTGCTGACTAGGCTGCAGAGGACGTATCGATGGTGACAGGTCGGTGTACACCAAAGCGGTGGAATTCGGCCATGGGCCTGCGGCCAGGTGATTCAACTTCCCACCCAAGCCTTAAGGCCTGGTCGTACTTTGTACATGATGCAAGACACAGGGTCCTGGGAATGCCGGCCCAGGGCCGCCCCAGCGCTTAAATTTTAGGTTCTTTCGCAAGTTGGCACATTGGGTACCGAAGGGCCGTGGACAAGGCCTGTCGTTTTGCAATGTATGTGTTGGGTATGTGCAAAGCGACGGGCCAACCACGCTCTACCACGCACGTCGTGATCGACTGCATGCCCTGTCGAGACCTGTCGACGGTGCTGTGGCCGGCCTGGGCCAGACTTTCTGTGAGCCACACTGGGCTTTGCTGGGTCCCCGAGCAAACAAGCATCGATTCGTTCCGGTGTTGTCAGCGAGCAGCAGGCCCCTTTTTCCCACAGCCCAGAGCATGGGGACCGAGGGCCACAAGCAGAGCAGGTCTGCCAGTCACGGCCTGACCTGCTGTCTCAGCGTGTGCAAGAGCTTGTTGGCTGCTCGTGCCCCTAACCACGCAACACGCAACACGCGATGCACTGGGTCAGGACTTGTTCGCTGCCGGCCTCGTCCGCAGCAATGGGGAGCACAGCAGAGCAGATCGGATCGCTAAAGTGACTCTGACGTGGAAAGACGAACGCGACAAAGAGCCCAATTCGCTCCCTGAAACCAAACCCAACCACGCCAGTGTTTTCAGCATTGGAAATCAGCAATGGAGATGGAGCTCCATCAGTATTGCAAGACGTCGTCAAGCTGCCTTACGTACCTGGGAGTCCCCTGCGCCGCGTTGATTGCGGGCGTAGGCTGAACAGTTGACAGGCTCAGGGCTTGTGAGGTGTTCGGCTGGCGGACTGGCAGGTCAGGCAGGTCAGGTAGTTGTTGCTCAGGTGGCCCCACGGACGCCCCAACCAACGACAGGCCACAGCTGGAGAGCCCTTGTTCCACTGGGGAGCAGGTCAGCCAACCCAACCCACCCATCGCTTGGCTACAGGCCAGATGCGCTAGAACGGTACCTTCCGCAGAGGAACCACCAGACCAACCACAGGGCCTGAGGACACCCACTACAGGTACCGCAGTATCGCACCACGGCCTGCTGGGAGTCCTCGTCTGCTGGCAGTCAGAGCGCCGCGGGCCCCCTAATGTCAACTGGTACAAGAACTTGGAGCTTGACGGACCCACACAGCAAAGTGAGAAGGCGGGCTGGCGGGCTGGCGCCTGCAGTACCAAGTGCCCAGGTTCTGGCCCCCGCTGCATCCTTTTTCATCAGCGTCGTCCTCGTTCCCGTCTCCTTCCCCCTCCTTCACCTTCCTGCCCTGCTTTCTCTCTTCAGTATCCCGCCGCCCGGTTTCTCTCGAGACATTTTCTACTCCAGCATTCATTGACGAGCTTCTGCTGCTACTCCAGCTTAGCTCCCTCTTCCTAACTCGACCGATTTCCTCACGGCCTTTCAGCATTTCCTACGCGCTTTCTACTCCGGCCTCTGCTCAACCGACTTACGTGTCTAGCTCGCTGACCCCCTCCCCCTCATCCGTACCGACATGTCTGGACGAAGAGATGGCGCTGGCGGTTCGTCGCAGTCGGCGCCACGGCAGAATGAATACTTTGTGCCTCGCGACGGTATAGATCGCGAGGTCATCACTGCTGACATTTGTCGCTATCTCGGCAACGATGCTCTCGTTCGACCTGGAACATACACAGTATGCTGCTGGCCCGTCTTTTGGTTTCGCGCGCAGACGCAGCGTCGCTCTCGCACGGCGAAGCTCTTGCGTATGCGACAATGAATAAATAGTGTTCCCTGTTCGCTGACGGACACTGCGCCCAATTTCCAGGACCCAAGCACCGGCCAAATGATGCAAGGCTACCGCGTCACGGCCTACAGAGCACTGACTTCCGTATGTCACATGCTGCCCAAAACGACACGCTGGTGCTCAAGCTAAATATTGTCGGCCCACAGGCGATGATTCAAGATCTGAAGAACGACTCAGCTCGCTGGGAACGAGAGAGGAGGAGTCACTCAGGAGGTACAATCTCCTCACGCAATCCATCTGTATTCCCTGTGCGAAGCAGACATTCTAACTCCCCACCAGCAAGATACGGCGATTCCTCGAGTCGCTTTGGCAATGGCTCAGCCCCTGCTCAGTATGAGACTTCTGCTTCACCCTATTCAAAGGCTTCTAGCCGTGATTCTTATGAAGTTGTGCCCAGATATCCTGGCAACGATGCTCCTGGATACAGCGGTGGCGGATCGGGACCGCCACCACAAAACTACCAATATGACAGCCGGCAGCCACAGTACTCCAACCCTGGATATCCCCAAGGATCCTCTTTTGCACCACCAGCCCAGGACAGCCGGTACGGCGCCCAACCACCTCAGGGGGGTTCATTTCCTTCGGCCTCATATGGAACTCCAGTGTATCACCCAGATGCAGGCGGCGCTCCGTATATGGACGTCGGGGCCAACCGTCCGATTCGTTACCAGGATCCGAACATGAGCGCGGGCGGTTCCTATGGTGCTCCGTCCTCGAGCGCACAATACTATGGCCAGGGCCAATACTCAGGTGGCCAGCCTCTTGATCCCATGTACGGCCGTGGAAATTATCCGGATACCCAGGGCAGCCGCCCAAACACCTTCTCAACCACACAACCGGAATACAGCTCGCCCCAGGCCCAGTCAGGGTACGAATATGGTGCCACTGCCTCCCAATTTGAAAGTGCAAACGCGGCGGCTCCCCTACCTCGTGGAGCGACCTCTTCTCCGACCACTACACCAGCCCAGACAGGAACCAGTGGATCGTCTCACCCCCACTCTCACCGTCATCGCGACCGTGACACCAGGGACGGTAGCTACAGCAAATCCGAGAGAAACCGGCGTCCTCAATAATTTTCTTATCCACTTCCTACCAGTGTTTGCCAAACCGGATCTTGTGAGTGATGATGGCGTGGCAACTTGTTTTCTTTCTGGATCTTCCCATGGCACGCTTTGGATGGCGTTTAATGCTGCTTATTATTGTTTGATTATCTTTTTTTCTTCCCTTTTTTTTTCCTACCAGGGCCGTACAGCAAAACCCCACTGGTATTGAGAGGTTGTCTATACCTTACGCAAAGTTGCAGTTGCGCTCCCCCAACTGGATCTCCGGGAACCGCTCAAGTATCGATCTTGTTTCTGCAAACAACGGACTGGTCCTTTTTATTCCTCTGGATAATCCCCTTCTTGGAATGTGGATCTGGTCGCATTCCCCCAGGATTTTCCATCAAAGTGATCCCTGGTCAGGCATTCCGCGTTTTTGTTCAAGACATCCCGAGCCCGCAGGCTTTTGGCACGGTCATCTGGATCCCAGCTCCACACTAAGAAACATGTGTGATCCAAGGCTTGCCCATGTATCGGCTGATACGATTGAAGGAAGTAAGTCGTGGTCGGCTTTTGCATCTTGGTTTTCCCAACTATACCTGCGTCGTCCGCTTCTGGGATTCTCTCAAGCCCAGGAAACTCATGAACCTTTTTATGCTACGACCAAGACTACAATGTCGTTTAGTCTGAAACCGGTCGGCGCTCAGAAGGTGAGAGTGTTACGCTTCCTCAAATTTCTCAGCGAGACTTAGGTGTTGCATCTCTCTTCTCGAGAAGCTGCGTCAATGCGCCTAGTTTGTGGGGTTCTTCTGATTGCCCGGAAGCCTACTTTGCAATATCATCCTGACGGTCAAATTGACGATAGCTTGTCAGTGGCGGCCAGAGCCGGACAGCGCTGTTGTTACTGGTTCCATGGATCTTCTTTACCCAGGAGAATATACTGAGCCTAGGACTGGATATATTCCTGAGACGATATGTCCACTCGAGGACAGTGGACTCCGGTACAAGTTTTCCAATTAGCCTCTTCACCGGCAGTTCAGCAGCACCGTTCCAGTCGGGCTTCTCCGGACATGTTGCAGGCAGGCCATTCAGTGTGAGAACGGACACAGCGACAAAAGCACTGCTGTAAGGTTGTGATCCTTTCATTCATCATTCACTGCTGGACGTCAACTGCAGCTATCTCAGACGCAGCCAAGCCCTGAACAACCGCCTCTCAGTGCAAGACAGACTGGGAAATTTGAGTTTTCCCAACATAATCCCTGGACCACATGGAGATCACAACTCGTCATGGTAAAAACAGGCTTATGCAGCAACCCTCTCTTTCCTGGATCTTGTCTTGATACACCATAGATTATGGGTCTCTTTCTTTGCCGCTTCAACTTCTCTCCGAATGTCACGATCTAAGAATATATGGTCTTCTCATCTTTCGCTCCGGACTCCCATGAGATTACATGTACGTCATGCAGATCGGCTCAACTGCGAATACCTCGTCATAATTCAGGATCAAGGATCCCTCACTCTCGCTCACGCCTGTGGTCTTTTTCTTACCTGGAATGACTTGTCCGGATACCAAGGGACATCCTGTGGATTAAGCGCTGGCTGTTATTTGTCCCGCATTCCTGGCTCCGGATCTTTCCGAATGCGTATGTTTTCATCTTTTCTGTTTTGCTCTTATGGATCGAATTGTCGTTATTTCTATTTTGCTGCTGCTTTGGTGCATAACCATTACCATGGACTCGGAGTATTGGCACTACTACATTCCCACGAACGGATTGCTAACCTACAACGTGCAGCATTTCAGTACGGCTTTGCGCCAAGAACGGATGGTGTTGTGAGACACTTTCAGCTTAACGATATGTTATACTTGGACTGGAACACTTGATGATGAAAGCAATGACCGTTTGAGGGATAATTGAGACTGAAACGGTTTCAATTGGGCATATATGGGCTTCTAGTTGATTGGTTTTCCTTTTGGCATACGGATATTCTTTTGCGGCTTACTGGGTTGGTTGGACAAAATCCAACAAAGTAGGAGGGCTGGCGTTCGGGGGAGTCACACTTTGTGACTGATATAATTTTACATGATGAGCACGGAGCAAAATGCACGCCGGATGGGATGGAACCGGAATACTTGGAGGGGAATAGAACCTTCGACCTATTTAAAGTGGACATGACATTGCTTGTTGTTGCTTGACGTACCTGGGCTATGATTATCTGTCACATTTCATCTTTTTTAACGCAGGTGACGTTGTGATAGACTTATTTTGTGTCTTTGTTTCTCCATCCTCATTCGCACACAGGACAGATTCTCTAGAAGTATTATCCCGAATCCCCAAGACAAGCATTGAATCAATAGTAATAGGACTGAGAATCGTTTCAATTTGCTTCAAATGCTGCCACAAGATACACGGCAGGCAGATAGACGCAGAGCATGGATGCTTCCATAGCACCCAGCGATTGCAACATCGTAGGCGACTTCTACTGATCCTGACATCTTCTTGGTTATATTCTCTTTGCGCGTCTTTCCTTTTCTTTTATTCCACGGCTGGTTTGCCTAATAGACGGATAAGGATGTAAATGGTTATCCAAGTGGCATGACCAACTGGCCGTTCTCCAGGTAAGTAGCCGCTTGGTAAAGGTAACGAGAGTTGGCAAATGCATGGTTATATAAGCGGCAGCTACTACCCTTTACTTTGCTCAGGATTAGCATACTTGGTTTTATACTCCGTACAACTATCGATATCATTCAACATTACAAGCGGCCAGGCCTTCACTGGGGCTATGTGGTGATATGTAAGCCGTATTTGGTGGTGTACATGTCTATGCTGCCATTATTGACTCTGCTTATCGGTGACGGAGAACTTGAGAATGGCCCCAGAGCCACCAACAAGTTCTTCTGTATGTCCATCTTGGTTACGTACTCAAAATCTGAAAATAAGGTGGCTGTTGAAAGCATGACTTGCTTCTCTCGAACGGGGACCGCTCGTCAACTAGTAGAAGTGGCCGCATTCGAAGAGACCAGACCTATTGTAAAGACCAATCGCAAAATCTGCGATGAGTAGCCAATTCAATGCGGTGCCTGCGTAGCAAGAATAAGAAATGACTGAACCGGCTTGTTGTGAGTTTGATGATTGAAAGGAAGAGAAGGGGGTTGATTATGTTGCTCGTGCTGGCCACGTGGGGCCCAGCAGGCTTGTCTCAGCCCTCTACTCTTTCTCTATTTCTTCGTTGAAAAGGACATCTAGGTAACCCCCAAGTGTGCATAAGATCAGGAGATAACCAGTAGACTTTGTCCATCTTTTGGTGCTTATGTTGAGGCTTTTCGTGCATGCTGCGTCGTTGCTGTGATTGGCGATATTCCGGGCACGGCGATGCGGTCTGGCTCATAATACATCCGTTCCCCATAGTAGCTATCTGTTTTATTCCAATTGCTGAGACCAAGCATGGCACTCGATTACTTTAGCCCTTACATCTTTACCTCTCAGCCCTTTGAACAGCTGGCGCACTGCTGGTGTTTTGTGTTAGAGTTGGTCACCCTGCCTGCTAGGGCTTCGTGCAACTTGCCAAAGCTGAACCCACATCACTGGGCGCGCTTGCCACTTCATCCCTGCTGTATGTGCATGAAGTTCCTAGTTATGTACAAGAAAAAAAATCTGCCGGGAAGGAAGAGAGAGAAGAGCACGTCTCTTGTTCTGGACGGAGAGAATCTAACAGCATATTGCTTTTGAGTATACAAGTCCGTGATATCGACTGAGTCGTGAGAACCGCAAGAAGCTCGGGATATTTTGGCAGCTCACTCCCTCGCAACCCACAGTGCGTGTTGATAGCGCTCACAGGCTTTCCAATTGACCCGCTAGTGATCTGGGGGGCTGTATAATGTAACTCGGTCCCCTGTCGCCACGACCACGGTCAGGGCTTGGGGAACTCGTCATAAGCAAGTCCACAGACGGGTCCGTCTCATTGGTCAGCGAGGTGGGGGGTCCCTGAAGAGCCAAGCCAGACAAGCCCCAAGACCGCCAATCTGCTAGCTGGCGCTGCTGAATTTCCGCAGGCGCAGCCCACTGAGCCCAGGCAGTACCAGACTGCGCAGCCAAAGGCACGGCGGGGCTCAAACTATTTTTTTTGCAGGCCAGGCAGGGAGGGCGGCCCAACTGCCATGCCACTCCATTGAGCCGAATCCAAACCTAGAGCCAAATCCCAAATCCTCAGATACCTGGTATCCAAAACCCACCCGCCGACGCTGCGGACGCACATTTTCGACGACCAGCCAACCCATCGAAGCCCTGCTAGCTTTTTGCCTACTCCTCTTTGCTCAAAGAAGAGGTTTCTCTCCTACCCCAGCTCCAACACCCGTCCACCCTCCGCCGACGGCCTGCCTCGAGGCTCTCTCCATCCCGCTCCTACGCCTCTGCTGCTGCATGTCTACGCCCGCGTCTGCCTCTCAAGATGGATGCCGCTGCAATTAGAAGTTGCATCGTCGCGACCCTCGACGCAGATGCCAGCGTCCGCAAGAGGGCCGAGCTGCAGCTCAAGCAGGTACGCCTCAAGACAAGCACTCTCAGACAGGACTCGACTCGTCACGCCCTCCTCCTCGGGCTGTCGATGTTTGCGCTCGAAGCTGTGGCCCGCAACGACCCAGGAAGCGCAAAGCAAGCCTGTCTGTGGCTGCAGCTTGCCTTCCAGTCACCATCCTCCCTCCTGGCGCGGACGCTTTCAATGCTGACTCCCGCCGCGATTTGCGGTTTTGTTGCAGGCAGAAGAGCACAATGGCTTTCTCGATGCCCTCCTCCAGATCCTGCAGTCGGAGCAGGAGCAGAACATCCGCCTCTCCAGTACGTGACACATGGCACCGCCTAGTCCCTTCCGGAAATACACCCTCTGTCCCACCTGTCAAGCACTCTCAAGTCGGTCCATCACTTGTAGGCGTAGTCCTGGGTAGGCTGGGCTAATCAAAGGGCATCACAGCTGTCATCTACCTCAAGAATCGCGTCAACCGGGCATGGGCCGGCACAGATCACTTTCCCAACGAGCACCCCATACCAGAAGACGAGAAGGCTCGAGTCCGCGACCGGTTACTGCCCATCCTCGCCTCTTCGCAAGGCCTGATTCGCCAGCAGCTCATCCCCATTCTGCAGCGTATTCTGCACTGGGACTTCCCCGAGAAGTGGCCGACGTTTATGGATTTTACCATCCAGCTTCTCAACACGAACGACCCTCCGTCTGTCCTCGCTGGTCTGCAGTGTTTGTTGGCCATCTGCCGTGCTTACCGCTTCAAGGCCGGCGATGGTGAGAACCGAACTCACTTCGACAAGATCATCGAGGCCAGCTTCCCCAGACTGCTGGCCATTTCTACAGAGCTGGTGAACCAAGAAAGCGAAGAGGCCGGAGAGATGCTCCACATTGCCCTCAAGGCCTACAAGCACGCAACATGGGTTAGTTTAGACACCTTCTGTTGCAGTATTCCGTGCCGCGCTCTCCCAACGCAGTCGGAGCTGACATTCGCTCGTTTCTAGCTCGATTTATCCGCCTTCCTCCGCGAACAACAGAACACGATCGGCTGGTGCACCGTCTTTTTGCAAACCGTCTCGAAAGCTCCTCCTGCTATTGCCATGAGCGAGGATCCTGTGGACCGGGAAAGACATCATTGGTGGAAGGCAAAGAAGTGGGCCTACTTCAACCTGAACCGATTGTACATCAGGTGCGGCGCTATATCCCTACTTATTATGCAAAAATACTGGCGAAACAGCTGCTGATAGCAATACAGACATGGCAACCCCCAGGCTATTACCAAGGACGAAGGCGACCAGATGGTTTTTGCCAACTTCTTTTCCGCCACAATCGCGCCCGAGATCCTCAAGCACTACTTACAAGAAATCGAGAAGTGGGTTGGCAAAACCTCGTGGCTGAGCAAGCCGTGTCTGTCCTACACGATTGTCTTTATAGACGAGTGTGTGCGGCCAAAGGAGATGTGGGCACATTTGAGACCGCACTTGACGAATCTGGTCACCCACTTCATCTTCCCCGTGCTGTGCTTGTCCCAGGACGATATCGAGCGCTTCGAGGACGAGCCCGAGGAGTACCTCCACCGCAAACTCAACTTCTACGAAGAGGTTTCGGCCCCTGACGTTTCTGCCACGAATTTCTTGGTGACCTTGACCAAGAACCGCCGCAAGCAGACCTTTGAGCTGCTTTCTTTTATCAACAGTGTTGTCAACGCATACGAGACGGCAGAAGACTCGAAGAAGGACCATATTTCCAAGGAGGGTGCGTTG
The DNA here is from genome assembly GCA_003019895.1 of Coniella lustricola. NCBI lineage: Eukaryota > Fungi > Ascomycota > Sordariomycetes > Diaporthales > Schizoparmaceae > Coniella > Coniella lustricola. The sequence goes on along the minus strand of KZ678376.1, from coordinate 332,543 downwards.
CGCATGATAGGTACTCTGGCGCCTGTTCTCCTGGGCAAGAAGTCGCCGATCGCCGATCAAGTCGAATACTTCCTTGTGCGATACGTCTTCCCCGACTTTACCAGCTCCCAAGGGTACCTGCGCGCTCGTGCTTGCGACACCATTGAGAAGTTTGAGCAGCTCGACTTCAAGGACCAAAACCACCTTCTCACCATCTACCGCAACATTCTGGACTGTATGGCCGATCCCGCACTGCCTGTTCGTGTTACTGCCGCACTGGCATTGCAGCCTCTCATCCGTCACGATGTCATCCGTACCAGCATGCAGACCTCGATTCCGACCATCATGCAACAGCTCCTCAAGTTGGCCAACGAAGCCGACATCGATGCGCTAGCCAACGTCATGGAGGACTTCGTGGAGGTCTTTGCCACCGAGCTCACTCCATTTGCGGTGGCCCTCAGCGAGCAGCTGCGTGACACTTACCTGCGCATCGTGAACGAGCTGCTTGAGCGCAACAACACCCGCGACGATGACGATTATGGCGACTTTTTGGACGACAAGAGCATAACAGCTCTTGGTGTTTTGCAAACTATCGGAACCCTGATTCTCACCCTCGAGAGCACCCCTGATGTTCTTCTCCACATTGAAGCAGTTCTCATGCCTGTGATACAGATAACTCTCGACAACAAGCTTTACGGTATGTTTCTGGTCAAACTCTGAAGAAGCCTTTATCTGTACTGACTGGATTATAGATCTGTACAACGAGGTTTTCGAAATAATTGACAGTTGCACATTTGCTGCCAAGGCAATTTCCCCTACCATGTGGCAGGCTTTTGAACTTGTTCACCGCACGTTCAAGGCAGGCGCTGAGTTGTACCTCGAGGATATGCTCCCTGCTCTGGACAACTTTGTTCAGTTTGGCGTGCCACAACTCATTCAGAAGCCCGAATACACCGAAGCGCTCTACTCCATGGTCTCTGATATGTTCAATGACCCCAAGGTTGGCGGTATTGACCGTATCTGCGCATGCAAACTGGCTGAGGCCATGATGCTGAGCCTGCCTGGCCACATTGACAACTGCGTTACTGGCTTCATTGACATGGCCATGACCGTTCTCAGCGACCAGGAGCAGAAGATGAAGTCGTATAAGATTCACTTGATGGAGATGGTCATCAACGCGATATACTACAACCCCATCTTGACACTGCAAGTACTCGAGGCCAAGGGCTGGACCAACAAGTTCTTCAGTCTGTGGTTCGGCAGCATGGAATCCTTCACGCGCGTACACGACAAGAAGCTCTGCATTGTGGCTATTGTCGCATTGCTTGGTCTCGGCCCTGACCAAATCCCCGCCAGCGTTTCTGTGGGCTGGCCACGACTGCTTCAGGTATGTGCAAAGCATTATTCGTCCTTTAACAATTTCTCAGTTACTAATAGTGATACAGGGCATCACGTCACTGTTCAGAACACTGCCTGCTGCGTTGAAGAGTAAGTTTCCCCACACGAGATCGACGCTCAAGGGTGACAATGTGTATTGACACTCAATTCAGACCGCGAGGATGCGATGAAGGACGATTATGGTCTTGATGGCAACTACACCTACGATGAGGATGACGAGTGGGGTGACGATGAAGCCGCCTGGACTGCAGAGGAGGAGTTGGAAGAGGAACCTACCGACGCAAAAGACGAAAGCTCTGCGTACCTGGAGTTTTTAAATGAGGAGGCAAGTCAACTGAATTGAGGAAATGTCCGAGAACGACTGCTAACCAAGTGATTCAACAGGCTCAAAAATTCGGCCACCTCGAAGAGATCGCCTCAGACGACGAACTTGGCGAGAATAGCGTTCTTCTCGAGTCCCCACTGGACAAGTTGGAACCCTACCAGATCTTCCGGTCTTGTTTGATAAGTAAGTCATGCTGTCCACTCTTGAACGCAGCGAGAGAAGAAAGAACTTTGGCTAACGCAGCACAAAAAAAAACAGGACTGCAACAAGAGCAACCACAGTTTTATGCCAGCCTGTCTACGCATCTTTCGGGTGATGAGCAGAGTGTCATCCAGACCGTGGTGCAGCAGGCCGATGCAAACCAGATGGCTGCGCAACAAGCTGCACAGCAGATTGCAGCGGCGGCTGGAATTAACGGCGGTGCTAGCTAAGCACCTCATTTGGGAAGTGAGTTAAGAGGATTGAAAGAAGAAAGATCAAACAAACACAATTGAAATGCCCAAAATGATGCGAGATGTCTGCAGAACGTCGAGACCTAGAATGATGGAACAGGTATCGAGGGGTTGCATAAGGCAGCAAGTCAAAGACGAGAAGAGACTGGAGCCCGCTGGCCTGTACTGGAATTGGAGGAGACTGTCTGCCTTTGGCCTCAGATTGAAGGACTGTCTGAGGGAAAGAAGAAGGGAAAAAAGCAAGGTCAGAAGGAGGAAACCAGGTCATCAAGTGATACCAAAGTATAGAATAGGTGGGACCCCCAGGGAACAAAAACCCCAAAACACGATAGGCGAACTATGAAAAAGGCTTACTTTACGTCAACTTTTTTCTTGGTTTGTTGGAGTTCATCTGCGTTACTGATGGCGCTGTCTCTGGCTTTTGCTGTTAAGCGTGATATATGGGACAGGATTATAGATGAAAGACAAGGGGACACAAGAGGTGTGATGTCCTTGTTGATTGATGATCGATGTGGTAATTGCCTCGGTGAAATCTAGGAGTTCTGATCTAGCGCTTTTGAATTGTCGATATAGATACAGGTCCTTTTCTCGGCATTACTTGAGAAGCCTAGCATGGTCCCTATCACTTGAATGTACGGAAGCCGGCTGGCATGCTTGGTCGAAAGACCAAAAGGACGATAATCATTAAACGCGCGAGGCTCAACATAGCTGAAGATATCAATTTCAGCTTCAACAGAGCATGCGGTCATGGGCAATCAATCGATTCGGACAGTATAAATGAAATTAGCGATGACTGTTGGCTGAACATGCATATTTTTCAATCTCCATAACGAATAAGAATACTCACAGCTTGGAGTTCAATCATTTCAAAAAATGAAATGAAATCCCGTGAATACTTGTATGCGATTGATATCTCAAGCTCTCTCTTCATGATTCTCTGCGCTTGGCTCCCCTTTTACAAAGGCATCACATGGTCGATGTCGATGGCCCAAGCGTGACACGTCGTCTCACCTGGACCTGGGGTGGGTACGACATAGCACATGGGCTTGGCTCGTCCGTCCTTGCCCTTTCTTTGCCCTTCTCCTTCTCTCCTTGTCTATCTTTATCTTTCCCCCCATTCCTTCCCAGAAGCAACACGAGACGCCCTACATATGTTATACCAATACTGTCAATCTTTTAGAAGTACTCAAACCTGCCCGGTTCGATTTGTTTAATTCCTGCCTTTCGCGGATCACTTTAAGACTTGCCTGCAACAACGGCAGACGGACGGAACACGACGAGGCCAGCAAACCAAAGATAAGAAAAAGAGCACGACGCAACTGTCACCCACCATGACGACGCGGTATAGAGTTGAATGTAAGTTCTGTATAGAAGTATGTTTGTATGCGATGATACTGATTGGGTTGTGAAATTGTAGATGCCCTTAAGACGCATAGAAGGGATCAACTTATAGGTATGGAGAAGGGGTCGGCGGTACTGAGTCATTTGCTGTGATGTTTCTGCTGAGACCGGGAGTTGCGTTGCTTGGACAAACAGACGAACAGACAGATAAAGTCGATGTGTGATTCTTGCTGAGACTCCAAGCGGAAGTCTCAATGCATCGTCTTAATGCAACTCTTGGATCCCTAGAGCCGAGACCGATCTGGCAGATGAGGTTCTGTGACAAGAGAATCGGATGCTTGCCGGACGCTCTCCGCGAGTCCTGCTGCTGTGAGATGGCTTCACATACTTCTGTATCAGCACTGAAATGCTTCAGAAACCACTACTAATACATATTCCACCTGCAGAATGGATCAAGGGCCTCCTCGCCGTCCCCTTTGTCCTCCACTCCCAGCCCCATGGCATCTTCCAGTCCGACACGCGCGCCCCGTCGCTCGAGCACATGGCCGAAGAAGCCGCCAGACGCTATGCCGAAATCATGCGCGACGTCGAGGTCATGATTGACGACCACATGGCTCTCCAGCCGCTCAGCGGAGTCGACGCATCCTCCAACCTACCCGCAATCAACAAGCCTCCTCCTTCAAAACTCAAGCTCCTTGTCCCTTCCATCGGGCCCTTCTTCACCCGCCTCCCGCTCGAAGCGGCGTTCAAATACCAGGACCGCAAACGTTACATCAGCTCCCGCCGCTTCGTCAGCCCCAGTTTCAACGATGTCCGCCTCATCCTCAACTCCGCCCAAATCATGGCCGTGACCACCTACAGCAGCCTTCATCTCGCCACTTTTGACGGTGACGTGACGCTCTACGATGATGGTCAGAGCCTAGAGCCCGATAGCCCGCTCGTGCCTCGACTACTCGACCTCCTGCGGAAGGGCGTTCGCGTCGGAATCGTCACTGCCGCCGGCTACACGACTGCCGACCGATACTACGTTCGTCTGCATGGCCTCCTGGACGCCCTCGCCATCACGACGGAACTGACCCCTTCGCAAAAGAGCAACCTGCTCGTCATGGGCGGTGAGGCGAATTACCTCTTTGCGTTTGACCCCGCTGCAGCACCGCACTACCTCCGGGCTGTGCCCCGCGCTGAGTGGCTGACGCCCGAGATGACCGCTTGGAGCGAGGCTGATATTGCCGCGCTGCTGGATGATGCCGAAGCGGCGCTGCGGGAGTGTGTCAAGGGATTGAACTTGCCGGCGACGGTGATGCGCAAGGATCGCGCAGTGGGAATCATCCCTGAGCCCGAAGGTGCAAAGATCCCGCGCGAGAGTCTCGAAGAGACGGTGCTGGTTGTGCAGCGGCTGTTGGAGAATAGTCTTGCGGGGAGGAGAAAGGCGGTACCATTTTGTGCTTTGTGAGTTCTTATTTGATCGTCTCCGCCATCTTACGAGAACACTACTCCTCTGCCCTTCTGATTCTCGGCTCAACCTCGCCGGCGCGCGCCAGCCACACCAATCAATACACTTGCTAACTCATTCCTTCTTCACTCTCCACAGCAACGGCGGCCGTGACGTGTTCGTCGACATTGGCGACAAGTCGTGGGGCGTAACGGTATGCCAAAAATATTTCGAAAAGCAAGCCGCCGCCAGCGTCTCTAGCTCCAGCACCACACAACAACCCGTCACCATCAGGCCCGAGAACACCCTCCACGTAGGAGACCAGTTCCTCAGCGCAGGCGCGAACGACTTTCGCGCCCGCAGCGTCGGTACCACAGCGTGGATTGCGAGTCCAAGTGAGACGGTCGAGTTGTTGGATGAGTTGGCGGATTTGATGGGGAAGAAGCTTTCGTAGGGCTTTGATTCTTGACTTGTACCTTTTTTTTAATGTTTATTTTGGTCTTGATTTTGGCAATGGTTCTGGGTTTGTCTTCGGAAGGAAAGCGAATACTGAAGTGAGTGCTGTTGTGTTGACTGTATGTCACTCATTCATTAATGAGACGTGTACAGTATATAGTACAAAACGCCGGCTCTAGCAGCACCTCATGATGGCGTGCGAGTGTATTGGTCGATTGGATGCGGGCCTGAAAAGGCAACACATTATTACTATTGCTAGGCTTATATCATATTCACTATCACTGGCAGAAAGTCTCACTCAATTCATTCAGCATGTACCATTAAATTTCATCATGCATGTAATAAAATCACATCATCTTATAGACTTCACAGTATTTGTGAACATAGTTATGATGGAATCATTGTAATTCGTAACAAGCCACTAAGGCTATTGTGGGGTATTCATCTTTTAATCCAACTCCATGTCAAGGGGTATTCGCAACATGAAAATCTAAGTCGCTCAGCTCAACCCTTCCATCGCCTGTCTGTCTTCACAGGACCAAACAAAGCCAGCGAACCTTTTGTTTCTTGGGTAAACCCACTTGACAGGACACACGCAAAGCTCGTTCTGAATCCATGCTCACTCGCCTCTCTGTAAGTGTGGGTCGCTAGACGCCAACAGAAGTGACATGCTTGCCACAACAAACAAAGAGTACAATAATGGGTCTAGTCCCCCCAGTCGCTTTTCCAGGCGACAACGCTTTAATCAAGATATATACATCGTTGAACGGAAATCATGCTCTGAGGGAGCGATTTAGGCCACGCCAAATGGCTTCCCAAAGTTGGAACAGGTGCTTCTAAGCTTCAGCGGGATATCCTCGACATCCTTGGGCTTGCTTGTTTCGTTCTCGTCTTCGTCATCAGAATGTCTGAGAACGGTGGGTGTGGCGTCGTCTTCTCCAGATGCTGCTTTCTCGAGCTTGTCGGATAACTTCTTAAGAAAGAACTCGTCCTTGGCAGGCATATTGCGCAACATAAGCGGGCCTTTAAGCTCAACATCGTCATCGGAAGGATCCATAATGGCTGGCGCGTGCTCGTTGTCAGCGTGTGTAGGCGCAGGCTCGGCAGGTTCGCTGGACTCGTGTTTGAACTCGTTTCCATCGGAGCTCATGGCTCCATCACCACTCATGAGCGTCGGTGTGTTGGAGCCACTACTCACAACCGTGTTGGACGTCCCAGTGTGGGCCACGGACAACGAGACCGTCGGCGTGTGACCAGCGTTGATTGTAAGACGAGAATGTGCATCAGCCCGCAGAGCGCGTATGGATCTCGCACGAGCCAAAGCCCTGCTACCATCGGGATGTTGTGGGGGCGAGCTGCTCCTACTAGCAGGCTTGGATTCCGAACTTGGTGGGGTGTCAGTGAAAGTCTCCATCTTGACGAAATTCTCGCGCAGATGAATTCCTTCCAAGTCTTTGTGGTACTCCTGTACGTCAATGACCTTTGACGGTCCGCAGTCCATGGCCGTCAATGGCGAATCTGTGGAAGTCCTCCTGCAGACTGTCGGAGGAAAAGCACCTGGCTGGCCCGCAGGGCTGATTTGTGAAGAGGACCTGGGCTGCAGCGAGGGTGAGATGATATCCGGTGATGTCTTGAGCCGTGCCTCGAACTCCTTGAGTCGATTTTGCAACTGCATAACCTGTGATTGTAGTTCGAATTTCTCAGTTTCCCATTGAGAACGCTGTCGTGCGTGATCATCTTCCACTTCATTTATAATTTCCTTGTACACCTCTTCTGCCCTGTCGCGACTCGCTTGCAAATGTCTTCTTTCGTCATCAAATGCTTGTCTCATCCGCCTGTGCACATGTCAGTTTACAAGTTGCGCTCAAAAGCGTACGCGAGGATTTGCCTCCCCAGGGCGGCTGAGGGGAACAGAAACTTACTCAAGTCTTCGGTAGTCTTGATCCAGAGCGGATGATCGGTATTCAGTCGCCATTGAGTCGTGGACGGAGTTGATACGAACGGCAGGCTTGCGTACTGTGATCAAACCAGAACCAGTGCCCGAGATTGTGTCGACAGGAACCGAAACCCCTGACGAAGGTGCTTGTCTGGCCAGGTCAGATTCCATGGCGCCGGCTCTTCTGTCATAAGCGTCGTGCCGCCTTCTTCGGGAAGGGCCTCTAGTTGGCGAGAGACTCGAGGCGCGCTGTTGCGGATGTCGTTGGGATTGGAGTTGGTACTGAGCGTGCGACGGAATGGGCGTCAAGTGCGGCGACAGGAAACTTGCAGGTTGTGCTTGTGGTGGGTCCGCGCTGGCAATTCCATCGATAGGCGACCAGGTGCGGGCGGTAACAGCGTTTGGATGGCTCGTCACTGACGGACGGGTTCTGGGCTCAAAGTATTGCACTCCGCCAGGCAGGCTCAAGGGCGAGATGACGGAGGAAGAGGTGTAACTACCCGTCAGATTTGCCAGACCAGCGAGCGACAATTGCAGCTCGGCTTCCATGGCACCAGACGGCAAGAACGAGTCGGAGGGTAGTTTTGTCATAGCGGAGACACACGAAAGTGGCGGGGGAAAGAGGTGGGCGAGGAGTGCTGACAAGGCGTGTCCGGGGTGGATAAGGCTGTTAGATCTTGGGTCTTTTTCGCTGTTTGGTTCGCTGTTTGTTGGCACAGCAGCAGGAAGCAATGGCAAGCGTTCAAGCAGGTTGTCGAGGCGTGCTTCCAGTTCCAAGGTCACCACCAACCGCGAGCGAAGGGAGGGAGGCACCACCTAAGGCGGTATTTGGGATTCTTTATGATGCTGATTTGCTCTGCTTTGCTATAGCTGGTGCAGTGTTCGCAGCGAGGTCATTCCGTCGGCAGAATGGGTCTACTGCAATGCGTGGCCAGGCTCAACGACAGAGGCCGTCTACTTTGTATGGGCGAGAGATTGGGCGACAATGGAAATCGCAGTGTGTGCTGGCGTGGAAAGCTGGCTGGTGGTACCTTGCAGCGGTGACATGGGGAGCCATCGACCTTTATGCAGCAGAGAGGGGCCGTCCAGAAGAACCAGATTAGACGGGCAGCGGACAGCAGAAGGGGGGAGAGAGAGGAGACGAGAGAGAAGGCGGGGCCGCAAAGAAGATCGTGAGTTGTCACGCGGTTGTTTTCAGGGTGGAGGTTAGGTCGCCAGATGCAAGGCCGAGCGGGAAAGAGTCAACGAGCGAAAGGAAGGCTATGGCCTCTGGGCTGCGGAAGGTTGGAAGGGAGCAGGGAGGTGCTGCAGGGCCGTCCAGGTCCACGCGGCGGGAAAGACCGCTCCGCTAGTACGATTCTACTTCTACCATAGTAGCAGCTGGCACTGCTGGGGTGGCTAGGGGGTGAGATTCTCGGGCGTGGGGTTAGCAGCATGCTTGGCATCTGCCACCCTTTCACTGACTGGCAACGCTACGGATTCACCCGTAGGGCAAAGCAGAGCTCCAGCCTGTGATTTTTTTTCAGGGCTTACAGCATCTACCGAACAGCGAGCCCTGGAGCCCGACCACCCCTGCATGGCTTCTTGGCCCCTGGCTCTTGGCCCCTTTCGGCTCTTGCCCTGCGTCATGGACACACCCAAAAAGCGTACCTGCCATTTACTAGCAGCTGCCCGTTTGGAGGAGAACTTGAAACCGTCAGAGATCAACAAAAGGCATTCACCGAAGCGAGAGGACTTTTCACGTGGCTACAGCTGTCAACTGCTTTCCACGCCAGGCACATCCTCGTCCCGGCAGCCCAGTTTCATCTTTCGTCTTGTCTAGTCATCCGTCGAGAGTCTTGCCAGCTTCATGTTGCCAATCAACACGATACACTGGGTCACGGCCTTATCGCGGCGTCAACAATGACCACGATGAATGCAGTACCACAGTGCCCAAGTACGTGTTCTTGCTGCCCTTACCCCTTGTCACATGCTTCGAGTAACTCCTTTTGCTGAAAAGGCCAGTCGAAGGCCAATCGATGGCGTGGCATCAATTGCAATAACCGCTCCTGCGCAGACTTTGGTTAATAATCCAGGGATACATAAGCTGAGGCGGTGCGCATCAGACTTCGCTGCATAATCAATAATGGGCCATTCGATGAACGTGGCACACGCCCAGCTGCTGTTGCTGCTGCGCTTCTGCTTCTTTGCTTCTTGCTTCTGCGCCGAGGACTGACGTTCAGGGGACCTTGCTCGCTTTTTGTCGAGCCACGATGACCGCCTCCTTATCAGCTAGCAAGCCCAAAGGCCAAGCCAGTCTCGCATTCCTGCCACTGCCACAACATCACGAGCAACAACACAGGCCAGGTCCACGTACACAACGCGAATCGTTGCCACGGTATTTATACAAATGGAGACGGGCCGCAAGACTGTTCGGGCGGATTCCACATTCCTCGGACACTACATGGCTGCTACGCCAACCCCCTGCCGTCTGTTCAGTTTACCCTCAGCAAAATCCGTTTGCTTGTTCTGCAATGTCGCTAGGTTGCCGGGTGGCATTGGTCTCTGTCCCTTGCAGGCTTTCGACTTGGTCCCTTGAAACTGTTCGCTGCCCTTTTCTCCGCCGATCTTTCCAGCTCGAGCCCTGAATCAGACTAAATCACGTTCCCGAATCTTGTGTCGCTATTCTCAGAATCTCCTGTTACGCATGTCACACAAGGAGCCGGCTCTGGCTTCAGATTGTCATGTAACTAGACTGACAGGCCAGTAGATCTAGCAGGGGCTGTCACGCTCAGATAGGCGCTCACACCGCCGCCCCCCTCGGCAGCCTGTCACCCCTGGGCCTCTGGCACTGACGCTCGCCGTCGGGCCTGCCAACCGCTAGTTTCCAGTATTCCATGGGCTTCTGGGAGCCTGTGCAGTGAACGACCGGAGTCGGTTACCTCGGCCAAGAGCGACCCACACAGGTCATCCTACATATATCGTAGTATATGGGTACGGGTACTATGGCATGTCTCGCTTCACAAGATGTGGAAAGTGCTCTCCGTATCTGGTCAGGCTTCTGATCAGGCTGTTGATGGTGTATTGCAACACGACTCTCCTCACCTCGAGCCTGATGGCCATTGCTAGCTGTCCAAGCGTATCATGACAAAGCACTACCTAACATTGTGGCAGTCTCATTGTCCTCGAAATTGGTCTTTGTCTCTCTCACATGACAAAGAGTCGTGGACTTTTCTTCCCCGCGTCTGACGCCCCAGTCACCCCAACCTCGCTTACGATCTGGGCCCCTGAGCACGCGGGCAAACTTCAGGGTCCAAACGCACTCCAGCCCGGGGTAGATCGGGGATTCGGGCCAGGCGTGACCTCTTGACATTCTGGTTGTGGGTTAGCTCCCGGATCATGAGAGCCTCATGGCGGTTCCAACGGTGGCAACAAATGGAGCCAGGTAAATGCGCAAGCAAGCAACCCGAAAGCGCGGTGGTACATCAAGACTCGCGCCATCAGGCATCAACCACTTTTGAGAACAGACTTTCGGCTGTCTTACGTGGGTTACGCAGTAGGGCGCCAATCACTTGCCCTTCTCGCCAGTGCTGCTAATCAATGCTCCACGATCAACATTGAGAAGTACGTGTATTCAGCGTGAGGTTATCCTTTGTTGCGACACCCCAAACCATGCAATCCTAATATTCTCGAGCTATGCTCAGAAAGGCTCAAAGCCTTCTTATCAGTGTCGATACGACCTGTCACGACGAATATGGCTACATTCAGATACATATCCGCCATAGAGATCGTGGGATTGCTGTACAATTGCCCCGTCCCCCATCAGCCCGAGTCTCTGTCTTGAACAGCTACAATTAGCCCACGCGAGTGTCTGTTAGCATGCCATCATGCCAATGATTGGATGTCACTGAGCGCTTAGATTTCCAATTCTGGAGTTGCCGTTGTTGTCTCGTGACCACCATCTGGTTCCATCAGTTCCCACTATACGATACTGCAGCGTGGGGTTGAGCGGAACCCAACCGTGGGCTTTTCTCCGGCCCTCTGTGGTGCTTTGAATTGTGCGCCAATCATTGCAAAGTGCAAAGAACGCCCGTCAATGTCTACTGTGAGACCCTGCCCGTCTGGGATCCGCTCGAAATCCTGCTCATAGGAACGAGTCGGGCCTATTTGCTCGCCTTTTTTGCTTGACTCGTCCGTTAAACCCGGTCACTTTCCGGCTGCAATGGCAACCGTCGGAAATGGAAGATTCTTGTCATTGGGACGACGACACTTGTCAGGTTGCCGCGAAAGGTGTTTTGCAATATGCAACTACCCACATGTAGTTTCTTACGAGTCAATTATATTTACCATAGGGAACGCTAATGAGCAGTCGGCCATCTTAACAAAGTGCTACACGCCTTGTCCAGCTTCCTGCACCAATCTTACAGGCTACAGCACAGACAACTACACCATGCACACCGCCAGAGCACTGACTGAAGCGAATGTTGGGTTGGAAATTCTATATCTTACAGCTGCCAAGTTCATATTACAGCGGACCCAAGTAAAGCGACTTCAGTCAGCCCTATCTATGCGCGATCTCAGCTCGTCTCCCTGCCCGGGCGTTGGTTCTTCCGCAATTCCCGGCTTTGAATTAGAATCACTTGTATCAGACTCTAAACAGTTAGTGAGATGTTGAACATTCTTTATCCGGGTTCTTTTGGGCTGTTTCATGCTTCAAAATGCAACAGCAAAGGCACTAGACTTGGTTCATAGTCGTAGTATAGTACATGTAAAAGGGGTCACAATTGCCGACCTACATGAACAATCGTTGACTCGGAAGCTTGGACTTCACACGATAGTGCATTCTCCTTTAAATTACGCATCCTGGTCTCTGAAACTTGCTTGACTAGGCTACGAATTACTCTAAACAATCTCAATTTCAGGTCAAGGGTATGCCGAGAAATCGCGAGTTGTTCAGCCCCCTATATTTCAGCCCCCTCTCTAGTGATGCTTTGTGACCTATTGGCTATAGGATATGCGTGTTCTATTCTCCTCGGCCGGAGAAGACTCGTGGCACCACAAAGTTCAGACTCATATTGTTTTTTCTGTTGTTGTTGTTGTTGTTGTTGTTATTTTGGAAGGGGGGAGGCAAAGCCATGTTTTCCGTTCGTTGTTTGTGGAGACATCATCGGGAATAAAAGGGTAAAAGGTTGAAGAACACCATTTGCTTTGTGTTGTGTCGATCGTCGGGAATCAGGGCCCCTACTGTTGTTGCTGCTTGCTTGATTTTGATGCTGAGTGTTTGGTGGATGGTTCTGAGGTAAACTTTTAGTTTGCTGCTTTTACTGCTGCAGCTGCAGCTGTTTCTACTACTGTTACCAGCAACATTTAAAGCAAGAGATTGATGTATAAGTGTCGGTAAAGAACGGAGATAGAAGCTAACCATTGTTAGTGTTGTGTGTGAGCAGAGGAAATCAATGGGTGGTGGTACTCAACATGCTTTGCGGACGACGATTGTTAAATAATTTTCTCTTTCTTCCCCAGTACTGCCCTTTTATCAAGCATTGGTACTCTGGCCTGTTCAATAGTCATCATGTGATCTCTAAAGCTGCTTCATCTCGAGCTGTACAGATGTCTGGACGTGGTAAAGTCCAGCCCAGTTGACCAGCAGGTCAGTCAAGAGAAGGACGAGGAAAGTATTCTGTATTCAGAGGGGACGTTTAAGGCTTTTGGTTCAATGAATGCTTTTTGCTCTTTATCAGCTGAGCTCTAGGAGGATTTTTCTCGTATGTTCCGCAAGCTTGAAGTAGTATTGATGCTTTTGAAGCAGTGAAGTGTCTCGCACCGTCAATACTGTTGTCACTTCCATATTTCACATTTGGATGCGCAACCCCACTGTTCCATCCATATCATTATCTTGCGCCTCAGGACAAGCTCACGCGGTGAACGTATATTGCACGTCAGATCAGCAGGTGATATATTCAGAGGAATGGGTAGTCGAACTGAATCTCAATATCATTATATTAGTAATGAAAGCGATCAGGCTTACTCGAGAGTTGGTTGACTGAAGTGTGATTTTGTTAGTAAATGCTCAAACATTAGTTTGGTGATTAAGTTGTGTTCTTGAGCGCTTTGGGCAAGACGCCACGCGGTCATCCGAAAACATAATTAAACGTACTCGAGGGGTGGAGAGATCCTCTAGCTCCGTTATGGGTAGAAATTACGAACAGAGCTTGCTGTAACATGTTGCGTTATTATAGGACGTTTCGAGATACTGTGATGTGGAAATGACAAAGATTGATGTGATATAGGTTACGTGTATGTATTTTTGTGAAATATGGCGTGGAAGCAAATATAACTTCAAGATATCGCTCAGATTCAAAGACAATCCTAAGAGGAATGAATGTGTTTGAAAAGAGTGTTCGTCTTCTCATACAAGGAATATAATTAGAATATACATATTACATAGGGCTACTAGTTCGCTTGCTGCAAAAAGGTTCTCGCATCCAAAGTCACTAGAAACATGATTATCCGTGTTAGTCTTGTTCACACATATCCAGTGTTAGGCCGTGCCAGAGCATTATTGAGTACCAGAGAATCATGCGTCTGTCAGACCCCGTGAAGTAGTCGATTTCGACTTCACTTGCGCATTTAAATAGGCTGAATGGCAACTATGCTTGAAGATTGAATATCCTGAACTGCTTCGGAACAAAGCCAAGTTATCTGGATATTGTGTTCTCCAGCGATGCGTAGATTCTCGTAAACCTGCCGGCCGCGGCAGTCGAGCATCATCAGTCCAAGATGATATCAAGCAAGACGGACAGGCAGATACTCAGACAAAATTTCAGCAAGCGAGAAGGCATCTGTTGACACTCTGATGCATAATTATTCTATCTGCCGCGTCGCTTGTGGAAAGATTACTCAACGACGGTCAAGCTGAGCATTGAGGCATTCTACGAAAAATTTCTACAAAAAACTTCGCAAATGCTTGAAGTGAGGAATCGCCATCACGATCACAAGAAGCAGCCAGCCAGATGCCAACCCATGAGCTCTGATTTGACACAATCCGAGAAATATGGAACAAACTACATTGGTCTCATCTTGTTGTATTTCTAGCCCAGTTTGTGCTCACTGACAACCAGATGGGCGGGCAGGAACGATCTCCAGTCCAGACGTTGTTATTATCTGGAAAACAGTCAGCCATAGACAAGTCAAACAAAACAATCACATCCTTCACTCTCCGCCAACCATACAAATTATTTCACTTCATAGACCACAGCAGAAAATCAAGACCAAACAATCCAACACAATATCAAAATGCAGGATCCCGTCTTGACGGTGTCAAACACAACTCGCGGAACCTTTTGGGATCAATGGTGGTTCGTGTCGTGGTGTCTTTGTGCAACCTATTGACTCTTTTGTTTCCAAAGTTGCTTCTCGTGCTATTTGTTTTCATACTGGGAAAAGAAAAGGTGTAGATGTTGGTCAAGGAGGACAAGCGAGAGCAAACGAAAAGGAGCAGATATGAAAAAGTAACGTTCTCGCAATATGTCTTTTGGGTCGAACAAATTGCCATTTCATCTACTAAGACGTTGTCCTCGGCTGAGTCTTGACGAATACCGGATTGATTCAGATTCGTGGTCTAGAGGTACTACTCGTCGGCACCCTCTCATCGAGCTCCTTCTCATTCTACTCTGCTGTTTGTTCTGGATTTTGTTTCATCCTTTCCATCTTCTTCCTTTTCCTTTTATGCTCGTCACTGGCGTTGCTTGTATCTCCAGTAAAAAAATAACACAACCTTCTTTTGATTCCCATACCATCCCCGTGCATTCCAGGTGTCTCATCGTAAGGTTTGTATATTATATGAAACCAGTACCGCATCATATTGAACACCGATTTCCTAGTTCCACATAACTAGTCATAACTACAGCACAAACTCAAAGGATCATCTTACCTTCCCTACGCAACATGCAGATCAATACAGTTCACTCACTGCCATGCTATTCCTCTCCGCATGTGCTTTCACGTCTACTTTGGACGTATAATTACCAAAATCAACCATAGCAGAATCCATAAGAAGCTCTATTGCATCTCACTGGATCTTTCCTTCGTCGATCTGGAACTGGACGGGCCTCTACTTGTACCGAGGCAGAGTTCATGGTTCTATTACGTCCGTGCTGTGGATGTCAACTCAGAATAGTAAACTCAGCATGTACAGTATCGATATCTAGTCCACCAAGCGTCACCATTGCTGCTGCTGCCGCGTTTATTGTCCTCCTCCTGCTCATAAAGATGATTGAGATGACCGTTGTGCTTTCCCCAACATACCTGTCAAGCGACAAAACAGAAACATATCCTGAGCCCACGTAACACAACACAAAAAAGATCCTCACTTAAGCCACATTCTTCTCTACCAGCTTAGCCTGTGCATCATCTACACTACTCATTCGCTGACAAACGATCATCGCTCAATGGGTAGAATGATTGCTGAGGGTTTCCTCTTCCTGCAGCATCCCCGCAATCCCCTATAATGTCCCAAAGCCAGCCAGTCAATTCTTGACCAGTCGCAGGCTTGCGCGTGACAATACGCCTGCCACTCATCGCCCCGCCAGCCAACAAGTCAACAAGCCAGCAAGCCACGTCCGGCCCGGTTCGGGAGGCTGCATAGGGCAGCATACGCCTTACCAATTGCTCAATCTCGCCCTATCCAGACCCTGTTGTGAAACCGAGGCAGACCGGTCAAGAAAAGCAATAGAGGCAGCATCAAAAGCAGAGATGCTCCCAATGGCCGGTCGTCGCAGGAAAAAAAATGCGAGACAGCATAGAGTATGGCGAGAGTACGAGGTGACTGCGACACGGATATAATTGTCTTACCTTTTTGTTCCGTCTCAAAGCGGTAAGATATCACGCGAAGTCTACATACCCAAAGTATATCGAGGCATTTTCCCAAAATTCCACACGGCATACGCCCCTCAGCGAATACTTAAGCCTTTTTCCAATTGCCGAATGGCAATTCGGAAATCGCAATGCCATTCCAGCATTCCACTTTAACCCTTCCTTGAGCCCCGCGATCTCGTATCCGGAGACATGCATCGCACGGTGGGTTTTCGGTTACAGGGCTGGCCGTGTTGCACGTCATATTGTGTGAATCAGTACCTCCTATCCGTGTGCTCGTTTGTGTAAACATATACAGGCCAGGAGAAGACAGACACTGACAGGTGGAGGCGAGTTGCCCGGCGAAATAAACATTTGGTCATGAGAAGCCGGCTCCACAGTTCACCGCCGTTCCACAAAAGGAGAGCCATGACGGCCGGGTCGAACCGGCGCCGCAGCCGGCATCGCAGCGGAACGATGAAGGACAAGAATGATTAACGTTGTCCAGTAGACTGCCAAAGGAAGCAGACCTCAGTATGATAGTACCTGCACCAGCACATCAGACGTTCTTCGGTGCGACTGCCCATATGATTCGCCGGAATGGTCAAGTACAATTATATGTGAGTGCGCTGCGGGATCGAAGCACGCCGGTGCCGCAGATTGCAAAACTTGGCGGTGGTATGTGCAGCACTGCAGTCTTGTTTAGAGTGCGAGCATGCACCTCCATGCAGAAAACCGCCCGTACGCGGTGCATAGGCCTGGACCTAAGGAACATTGCCAGCTTCCAAAGCGCTAAATACTTTGAGAGCTTGGTCTCTATCCAAACCCATGGACTCAAGTCTTGAAATATCCCTGCCGGTGTCTATCGAGACTTGCCATTGGACGGACAACAGACAGCAGCGTGTTTTCCTGGAAAGAGTAGCCAGCCAAAACGTTTCAGACTCACGAATAGGCCAAGAGGTAGGACGTCAAGGAGCCAAAAAGCAAGCTTGGAGAATAAGTAGTCAGCGTTGAGCGTGTAAGCAGCCGTTCGTGGGGGTCCAGATACGGCAGCTGGTCGGAGCATTGGAGAGTTAGCCTGGCTTGTGCTGTAGAAGGAAGCGAAGACATCACAGGCGGTCCTTACTGTATTCCATTTGTGGTTATACGTGGCGGGCCACTCAAAGATGTAAAACAAGCAGGGGAGCAAAGCGTCACGGGACAGTATTTCCCCCACTCAGCAAAGGCATGCCAGCCAGTAACCATGCGAATACAGGAGTAGTAGGAAGGAAGGAGGTGTTGTGGCATCATGCAGGCTTGTCCCGTGCATATCAAGCGCACCAGTCCGCCATCGACCGGGGGAAGGGAGTTTGCAGGCGCAGTGTCGTTGATTTGGATGCGCCGGGTGGTCGAGCCGTGGAATAGGGGGCTCTGATCAGACGGCTTGCCTATTCTGGTGGTAGCCGACACGCTGGTTCCGGCTGAAGGGACACAGAAAATCGTGAAACTGACTGCTCGTGCATGGTGTTTTGCACTTGTGCTGACAATGACCGCGAGCAAGCTGGAAGTATAGCTGGAGCGACATAAGGGCTCACCTGTCATCGATCTCACGGATTGTCTTGCCGCCGCCGCCGGCAACTTGCGATGACTTCCAATTGTTACGTTCTTTTGATGGGGATCCTCGGCCAAACGTGCCAAGTGAAGAAAACTCTATTCATGTCGCCTTTCGTCATGGCGTGCAATGCATGCTGACCATAAGGCTCTCGAGGTTGCTTTTCCAAGCTCTGTCACGCTTCGGAAACCACCCAAGCAGCCAGCAACGCTGCTGACTGGCAGAATTTGTGGACCGTAGTCACGCATTGTCCCTGCAGCAGCCCAAGACTTCTCTGACTTTTCTCTTGCAGGGCGGATCGGTCGATCTGTACCGATATGCCGGTTTGTGGTTGTTGGTTGGTGCTTGTGAACAACAAAGAAGGCTTGTTTTGGCTGGCCTGATTCCGGGTCTGTCTTTCTTGCCGTGCGCTGGGAACGGACTGGCCCGTGGGCAAACACGGTATCTCGAACACAAGCAAGACGCGTGAACCGCGGCAAAGGTTGTGTGCGGATCGTGGGGCAGGGCAACTGGCAAGTGAGGCTGTTAGCAGCAATAGGCGAACACGTGTAACGCTGGTACGCTATGTTAGCAACCAAAGCAAACAAGGCTATTGTCACCAGACGATGAGATGCCTCGAGGATGGCGTTGTGAGGTCAAAGTGACTCGCAGCCTTGGACATGGCGTGGGAGAAGTAATGACAAGGCTTATGCGGGCCGAGCAACGCTCAACAGTACTGGGGTAGCAACAGCATAGCCTGTTTCCAGCCCTGCGGTAATAAAGCCATTGCTGCCGTCGTCATTGGGGAGTACTGGGCGGCCATGATGCAATGATGCGCCATCAATTATCCGGTTATCAATCTGTATGTAAAATCCCGTCTGTGGCCTTTCTCGCTTGCTGCTGGTTGCTAGTACGTACGCGCTGTTGGTCATGGATAATCGAGTATCGTAAGGGCTGCGGTGGGACAGCCGTGGACAGCCGTGGACAGCCGTGGACAGCCGTGGACAGCCGTGGACAGCCAGTCAGACGCGGCCAATTCTCAAGCCCACTTTAGCACTAGCGACGCAAAAAGCCAAATTCGAAAATCTCCCCGTCTCCGGATCGTCGAGGTTGTTGTGTGGTCTGCAGGCCGTCCAGATGACGACACCTGGCCCGCATCTGGGTTAGACCCTGCCTGCTACGCTTGCAATGTTCTTTCCTGTCAGGGGCCCCGCCTAACGGAGCAAATCCAGCTCCCCGGCAGCAGCGGGAGCAGCAGCAGCACCAAGCAGTCTTGCTCCTGCCTTTCGACTTGAATGTCAAGGGTCCTCCACTGGCACTATCCCACAGATCCAAGTCGAACCGCACCAGTGAAAATAAGGCTGTGGGGCACAACGCCTAGTACCTGGAGCCACCAAACGAGAAAAGGCCCGTTTTTGCTTGGTGTTGCAGGGTTGGTTCGAGCTTAGCCTCGGGGTCTCGCGTTTTCGACCACGACCCTTCTTGTGATATGTTGGTTTCGTGGCAGGACAGCTGACAGAGGTTCCTCTCTTCATGCTGTTGTCCTTGCTACCTTTATTATACGGATTAAGGACTGCAACGGCATAGTAACACTAGTTAAACAGACAGCATCAGGCCTGCCTGGTCTGACTTGGCTTTTAGCTGGCTACTACCTAAGCAATAGCTAGTGACCACAAACAAGGGCTTCGCTATATATTTATTGAGTGCAAAGGGGGCTTGGCTGCGACATCGACTACCGGCGAGCATGTACTATGTATGTACTATGATAAGCTATAAATCATTATAGAATACCTTAATAAAGATTACAAGAAATATAATACCTGGGCACCTAGGTATATAATTCTAAGTACTATCTATGTGTTATTCATGTTGTTGGTTTAACAAAGAGCCGTCAGAGCCCGCCATGAGGTATCCCATAGGGACCCGGCACTATGAGATGGAAACATCTGGTATGGAGTATTCCCACTTGGTTATGTTCAGCTACAATAGCTCTTCATGGCGGCTGCGTTGCTGCTGTCCTCCAAAAAGCCATAGTAACTTTTCTTCGAGAAGATCCTCGATTCCGAAGCCAGCCTCACCTTCTGAATTTGCATATTGAATTTCTACGCGCATGTGAGCGACAGGAAAATACGATTACTGTTGCGCCGATCAAGGTTGGCGTTGCTGTAAGCACACTCCAATTAAAATTACTGTAAGCTTTCCATAAGTTCTATGTATTTTGGACGAAGGCGACATCGGCCCGACGACGCCTTCCTGGCGCTATAGGGGGAAGTTCATCTCTACAGGCTCTATGATTTATTTACTCACGCAAATCTGTCAGAGAAACGAACCCAAACTTATTGCTCTAGCTACTTCAACCAATTTTAACAAGTCCTTGGGCCCATCTGTTTCCCTCTCGGAGTCGTGGACCGGGCCTCTCCCGGCCCCAAAGCCAAGACCGAATTTCGACCGATCTTGCAACAAAAGCCCGATAAGAATTGGGTCCCAGCTCTCCTTAAAGGCGAGATCATCCCATGACAGGCCGCATACTGGGCTTATATCCTCGAGGTGGGTTCGTTGCTGCTGGCATCTGTGTTTCTTGGCACAGCCTCTTAGGGGATGAAAGAGTCGACGATACTTATGTGACATTTATGACGGACCTAGTTCCTTCTATGTCAGATACGCTATTGCAGAACGGCGGACTGTACGATGCACACATCTTCCAACAAAAGGCCGAGCAGTGGGCAATCCGAAGCAGAATCTGTACTGCAATGCAAATCCCAGCAGGTACTGCTTCACGGACTCATGGATATATCATTTGTCACGTTGCTTCCATCATGCACAGCACTCCAGCGCATTTGTTCCCGACTTAGGCGTCGCTGTCCAATGAATGCAAAGGCGTTACCAAAGGTCTTTCCCAGGGAATGGATTCGAAGACGGTGTTGCGGCGCGCAATATTCCTCGGGAATAAGTGCGGGGTTTAGTGGCTCAGGGCGGCTGCAGGCTTGTCGGGCCCACATCTGCTCGAGTACATGCCCACCATGGCGTTTGTGGAGAGATCCCAGTGCCGTAGTTGCACAGGGAGACCAATACCTGGGGGCCCAGTGATTACAAGCCTTGTTGGAAAATCGCTCATGTACTATAGTACTGGGAGGGTCGCACCTGTCCAGCTGCCGTACTCACCTGTACGGACAAAATGGCACCTCTTCGATACGTACCTTGTCAAGTTGTCAGACTTGTATCCTCGCGATTCATCGTGATCATCAGTACTCAAAATGCTCGCCTGTGTTGAAATTGCTTTGCTCATTGCCTCCGCTAACAGATCTGACAACACATGCTGTCTTCACCCGTTGCGAAATCGATCATTCAGCGTAGTACGATGCATGCCCAGCCTCCCAACGAAGCGCCAGAGGAAACACCGCGAACATGTCTACGATTCAGCATGTACCTGCCTTCGAGGTCGCTACCTTACCATGCGCGTCCGCCAGACGGCCTCGCATACAGCCCAGCGCGGCCCAGTCGACATACATCCGAGCCACCTGCATAAAGAGCGGCGACTGTCTGTTGTTCATACAACAGAGGAACAGCCAAATCAGTCACACGAACAAGGAAGCCACGAAGCAAGGCATGGCCACGACTGCTGCAGTCCAGGAGTCAAACCTTCTCTCTCGTGCTCAGTGCCTAAGCAATTGACGAGGCCGTGCTGTGAAGCTGCATTCCTTTGGACGAGGTCCTTGACATATCAGTTCAAATTTCACATCTCCCAAATGAGTACAAAGCACATGGCAGCTTTCGTTGGGTTACGGGATACGGAGCCCCGTATGGCCGTATGCTGAGAACGCCCTCGTGTGCCAAGAAGAGCACGTTCCATCATCTCGTCTTGGACGCCTTTTTGTAACATCACAACACAGCTGGAGTGGGTAAAAGTTCGATTATTTCGGGACTGGCCCTTGACACCCACAAATTCCCCAGGGAAGCGCGAACGGCGATCATGGCGATCCCTTTAACCAATCAAGCGCTCCTTCAGTGACAAGCAACCAAGTGACAAAATCATCGCCAAGAACTGCAGAGCCCCCAAATCTCGGTGATTCCCTGGGGCACTCATGTGTAAGTACACTGTGAATAGTGTTGCAGATGTTCATCAGATCGAGCGATAGTTCCACATACCACGATGTCTGCACTGTAAAATGGTTGTCATCTGTGTAGAAGTCATTAATCTCTCCCCGAAGCCGATATCTTTCGCCTTTTCTCCTTTCTGCAGCAGCAACGGTTACAGCGAGCAAATACCTTGCAGCTGCATTGCAGTTTCGCCTCCTGCAACCCATCTCCTGCTTTTTCCTCTCCCTTCTCTGATCGACTGGGCGTGGTTCAGCATCGATAACAAAAACTTTCTCGACTATTTGATACTGGTGGTCCATTGAGATAGTTTGGACGGCTTTCCGACGTTGCAAATCTCTATTCTCAAACTCAAACCACGCTCCCCATCGAGTATTTGCAGGTTTATTGTACACGTAATCTCTCACCAAAATTGGTGTTCCTTTCCCCAACGGTCCGATCTAAAAGTGAGTTCTCTTCTTCCTTCTCCGTGACTTGTAAGGTCTGACCTTCTGCTCCGACATTGGTATTAGAAATGGTCTCTGTATGCCTACATACTAATAATTCTTGGGTTTATGGCGGCAGTCCTAACCCAGGCGTACGTAACAGTCATTTCACCGTCAGCTTGCGAAGCCTTAGACCCCCCCAAAGGCCACCAGCGAGTTCTCAACTTGGTCTTTGTGATATCGTCCTTCATCGATACTCGTACCGACTATGGTCGACTGGGCCTCATTGGATTCGACCTGTGACCTGCGACTTAACCACCTGGCCATTCCCACACAGGTGCTACTGACTACTCTGATGAGTCTCACCGTCTTGGCCGAGACCCTGAATCCCTCAACAGTCGCCGGAAGCACTGCCAAACTATTGGTGATTTGATTGAGCACACACAGTACCTCAAGGCGTATCATCACGATCTGAGGTACGTCTGAGTGTGTCTCTGATCCAAGGTGGCAGGAGGGAGATTGCAGCCCAGACACTCGGCCAGGCCCTTAGGCCAGACCAACGCCCTCTCATATGATACCCCAAGCAAGAAGATTGAACCCTACCGACCCATGCAGGCGTAGGTGGAGTCATTGTACTATGTAGTACATGCGGGTGAAGTGGAGGGTGGTGCAGATAGCTGATGTACTCCCAGTGCCGTGAATTGTGGCAGCAGCGAGACCGAAGCGAGAGGTACCTAGATACCTCTTTCACTGCATGTACTCCACCAAGTCAGCGACCCTGGGTTGTCGCCTCGATCATTACTTCGCCGTCAGTTTCGAGGGCAGTTTGGATCTGAGTCTAGACAACTCAAACTCTGCTCGATTGCCCGACAGTAGCACGGCCTTATCATTGCATGGCCAAAAAGGGTTTTGTCTACGTTCAACTGGCTGCCCACACGCATCACACTCGGTATCTCCGACCTCTAGCCTGCCACAGAGCGTGCAAAGGACAAAATCACCTGCCGAGCCCCCCCACTACAAACTACTATAGTAACAGCCTGCAGCACGGTCTAGTACCTGCCTACTTGCTCTGCAGCAGGGCCTCGGACCGATCTCGTCTAGTCTTTTAGCCGCCTCTCGCTGGCCATCCCTCCTCCCTGACGTCTTGGTCCGACCAGTGCTTGCAGTGCTACCAACACTAAGCCAAACCGGACGCAACAGGCCCAAATCAGTGCGCAGTGTTGAGAGGGGACTACGCCTAGCAAGCCCACTTGCAGGCCTCGAGGCGCTCAGTTTCTCTCATTTACCCTCACTTCCCACTTCTTACGCCGCGACTTTTCGATCTGGACTGCAAAGCCCACTCTCACACAAAACTATCAACCCAAGTCAGCCTGGCCTGCTCATCTGACCTGCCAGAACTGACAGAAACTGGACTGGACCCGAACCCAACCTCTCTCATTCCAATTCCATCCTTCCCTGTCGTTCGCCAAACGCCGCCGACGGATAGGCCCCCCCCCTTCTTCCCCAGTTCCAGTACACTGCAGCGCCGCAGCACGGGCACAGCCATGGCTGCTATCGCTACCGTGGGCGCATCAGGCGCCCCAGGCCCACAGCTCGCACCTCTCGCACCTGCTGCACCACTTGCTGCTTCCTCTGCCGCCGCCTACCACCACCAAGACCAACAACCAGCGTCAACTCTCGCCTCGCCAGGCCTGCTCGCTGAGAATCAAGGTAATTACTTCTTGTCCAAAATCAATTCTTGCATTTCGGACCTCCTGCAACCAAACCTGATTTCCCAAATTCCTTTCACGCCGTCTTCCTAAAAATAAACCTGTCCAAAGACACGTCTGCCGCCCGATAGCGCAACAAGCAAAAAGCCCAGAAACAAAGCAAAGACAGCCATGCATACTTACGCCGTCTCGTCTTCCTAGAACATTCTCACCACGACAACTGCAGCGTGTCGTCGACCTCCCTGCCACAGTTCTCCGCCGATCGCTGCAACTCAATTCCCGAAGAGAGCGATGAGGATTCCGAGATCCTCTCTCACAACGAACCACTGACGCCAGTAAGCGGCAGACAATCTCCAGTGTTCCCTACCATTAGCAACCGCGACCACGACAGCAACGGCCTGGTACCCTTTCCCGCCATTTCCAACGAGACCGCTAAGGCCGATCTCGGTGCGCCTCAGGGACCGTTCCTCAACACCAACTTCCAATTCCCGTCCGAAAACACTTCTCCAGAACCGCAAACTACACCCCAAGAGCCAGCGGTTGTCTCGTCGCCTTCCACTGCACGAACCTCGACAGACCAGGCAGAGAGCGTTGCCACGCAGAACCGCCGTCGCAGTACTCACGGCTCTGTCGGTTTCAAACGGACCATGTCTAGTCTCTTTAGCCGCAAACCTACTTCTGCAGACGACCAGCAGGATATTATGGTGGTTGCGCAACAGAACGGCGCTGAAGCGCCACGCCGGTGGTCCATGGCCCGCTCTTCCGGTACTACTCCGCTCTCGACAATGCCTCCCTCTCCCAGCGCCTCCACAAACCAAGAAAAGCCTTCCCTTGCGCTACCAGAACCATCAAAGGAGCCGTTGTCCAAGAAGAATCGTGCCTCGACCGGCCTATCATTCCGCAACCGAGTAAACTTCTCGCTGGGAAACAAGGCTCACACTAATAACAAGCCCGACCGCCGTCGTGCTTCCAGCTTCGAAAGCAAGCGCCCTGACTTGAAGATCAACGAAGAGACGCCTGGTCCTGGCCAGCCTCTGCACGCAAGACAGGTGTTCTACGCTGTTGCGGAAGCCGGTGTTGGCGTCAAGGCACGCCGCTTGAGTTTGAGCCTACCAGACGACATAGTGATCGACGTAGGCATCTTGACCGACGAGTACGAATACCAGCACAAGTTCTTTGGCCGCCACCGCGATAGCCTTGGCAAGGGCGCAACTGCTTCTGTCAAGATCATGGCAAAAAAAGGATTTGTCGGTGAGCTCTATGCTGTCAAGGAATTCCGTGGCAAGACGTCGGCCGAGTCCAAGGAGGAGTATGAAAAGAAGGTCAAATCGGAATACAGCATTGCCAAGAGCCTTCACCATCCTAATATCATCGAGACGGTCCGCCTGTGTATCGACCACGGCCGCTGGAATCACGTCATGGAGTATTGCTCCGAGGGTGATTTGTTTGGCCTTGTGAAGAAGAGGTACCTCAGCAAGCCAGAGCGGATGCCGGATCGCCTTTGTCTCTTCAAGCAGCTCATCCAAGGCCTCAATTACCTTCACTCAAACGGCATCGCACACCGAGATATCAAACTGGAGAATCTCCTCGTCACCAAAGACAGCAAGCTGAAGATCACGGACTTTGGCGTTTCCGAAGTTTTCTCGGGCATACATCCTGGAGTCAGAGAATCCGGGGGCGAGTGTGGAAGACAGATGGGCGACATTCGCCTGTGTAATCCTGGTGTCTGTGGTAGCGAACCCTACATTGCTCCAGAAGTATTGGCCAAGGATAGAAAGTATGATCCCCGTTCACTCGATGTGTGGGGCGCAGGTATAGTCCTGATTGTGCTCATTTGTGGCTCGACGCTTTGGCAAAAGGCCAAGCCCGATGCACCAAATTCTGAGCACTACAATGCCCTGGTCAAGTCCTTTGAGAAATGGAATGCGAAGAAGCCTGAAGGACCGCGCCCCATGACTGAGTCCGACTACCCAGCTTACTTCATCTTTGACAACTTTGTCAACCCACCAGCTCTGCGTCGCATCTTGTTGATGATGCTGAACCCCAACCCAGATCACCGTGCGACCATCAGCCAGATTCTCAACCACCGCTGGGTCAAGAACATCGACTGCTGCCAAATTGAAAGCTACGACGACCCTGCCCTCATTATCGATGCTACCAAGAGCGCTTCAGTGGGATCCAAGGGCAGTAAGAAGATCTTCTGCCACAACCACCTGCCGCCTCAAGTCCACAATACCCATTCCCTAGGAAAGATGCCTGGCCAGGCCGGTTATTGAATGAACCAAACAGACCATAAATTCGGGATTTAAGCTCATTTATCAATCGCTTTGCCCTTTCATCACAATCGCTGTAATGCTTTGTCTTTTTATCTGCAGAAAAGAAAGGCATGACGTTCAAGCGGGGCGGTTACTTGTTTTTCCTATTTGGATTATTTTCTGCAAGGCGGTCTAGACTACAGCACAACGTGTTCACAGCCATTCGATAGGCGTTTTCATTGGCTTTCGATCTGCTCACAGTGGACGATCACTGGAACAAAGATGATGATTTCTGGTTTAAGCCAGGTCAGGCTTCCCACAAATCCGCAACATGATTTTCAGACACAACAGGTGGAACCACAAACTTTGGGGCAGAGGACGGCTAGTTCAGCACGACGATACACCGCTTGCGCTATATTTGCCTGCATACCAAGGCCCTTGTTCCTTTTCTCATTTTGTTCTTTCTTTTACATGACTTTTAATGCATGAAGAAACGGTTATGGGATGTCAGGACACGGAACGCATTCACTGGAAAGTGGAGAATTGTATTTGTTAGAAGAAGCGAACGATGGACGGAATTGAG
Source organism: Coniella lustricola (assembly GCA_003019895.1). Taxonomy (NCBI): domain Eukaryota; kingdom Fungi; phylum Ascomycota; class Sordariomycetes; order Diaporthales; family Schizoparmaceae; genus Coniella; species Coniella lustricola. The sequence goes on along the minus strand of KZ678376.1, from coordinate 305,755 downwards.
AGCATTAGGAGAAGTCTGGATCATAGCTTTGTGTTTTGTCAGTATTGGCGTGCTGAGCCAAGTGAGTCAAGCCAGCTCGGGTATGCGCTCTCCATGATGGAGAAGGCAAAGATGAAGCAAACTAGCTACGCGCAAAAGACATACAAATGTCTTCGCAACCCAGCCTCTTTTCCTTGAGGCACTCGCTATAGGACACACGCAGACACGCAAACAGACACAAATCGACAGACTGATCCAAAAATATTTGAACATGATGCACCGTAATATGGCTTAAGTATTTGTTTGTCTGCTTCGACTGACCGTCTCCTGCTTGGCAGGTAACCGGAACGCGTGGACTCGATGACCAGTGGAGCAATGCGTTCCTGGTCTCTTCGCTATTATGAATACTTGTCGAGAGCTACGAATGTAATTACAACTACGACTTCTCAGATGCAGCTACAGCGGGCCTTTTACCATTCGGAACGTGGAGATGTGTGTGCGACTGCCGAGAGAGAGACACACATACAGACATCCAAACAATCAAAGAGAACCCAGGTCTTGATGGACTCTCAGCCAAGCTTGGAGCTTGGCAAGCAGCTCGATGTGCTATTGTCTGCGCTTGTCTTTGCGCAGGTTTGGAAGCTGGCAAGCTCGAAGTAAGGTACCTAGGTAGGTTGATAAATACTGCATATCGGGCTTCACACGCATATACAGCACGATCCTGCTTCGCGCAAAGATGAATTTTGTTCGTAAGCCATGCTCATCAGCACAGCAATAAGAGATCCGAACTGATTCGACCTTGCAGGAAATTGAACAAACACAAACCACCGCACATCACCAGCCAGAAAGTAAGTTCTTTCCCGTTTTCCCCGAGGTCGTACAATCCCTACATAACACTACGTACCTGATGGAATCGACCGTTCCTGGATTCTGGATTTCAGAACGGATGGGGGATGGTGTGGGCGAGGACGAACTCCACAAGGCAATTAACGACCCCCCCCCCCCAAAAAACAAGCGGCATATCCAATCAATGAGCCTACGAACCGCTCGTGAGCTTTTTCTGCACAGCAAAGACGCACCAATCGGTAAACAGCTATGAGCTGATAACGGCACTATATATAAGCTTTCTTGATTTTTTGTGGGAAAAATGTGTTCGTTTGAATGGTGATGAAGATCATGCAAAATAACCTCGGTCATGGGCCGGCCGGCCAGACAGGCAAGCCAAACACAAACATTCCTTTCCACGCGCGGCTTGTGAAAAAAAACCAAAAAAAACCCCCTATCTTCGTCAAATTCAGGAACAGTGTTAGCATGCATCCATGATGGGGTTACTTAGTCTCGGTAGGTACTTTACCGTGAACATGTACATGCATTCTCGCTGCTTTCTTCCTCCTATGTAAGTAAGTAGCTGGAAATGGGAAATCCAAGCAGATCCTCAGAATGTACCAAGACGTTTACCGAGTGTCTTGTTGAGAGAAAAAGATTATGTCTATGAATGGAGGATAGTTAGACAGGGTAAATACTTCTTCACCCTGTGAAAATAACCACATCACTGCTTCGGAAGAGAACCTTTGGGAAATCAAATACCATATATCCCTTCTAGGCCTTGACCGTCTTTCTCAATACTGATGTGCTGTGTAGTGAGCATACACAGTAAGAGCGTTCCAGAGCCAAGAACTTTCTAAGGGAATTTCGAGATCTTAAACCAATCGCGGATATCGTCGTACACTAGAAGTAGAAGCTATCGTTTCTAAAGGCTCTCAGCCCAACTCATGTCAAGGAGAATAGAAGTAGAATTTCGAGATACACTGGCACATAAACAACTAGTTCACGGCTCAAGTCAACTTGAGCCTGGCCATACTACAATCCGATGGTAGCAGTGTCTCTCGCTCCTTTGCCTTGGCTGTATCACTTTACTTGTTTTACATCCTCCGATCAGTATATCACTTGCCTACATACGTACTAACTGCAACATCACGAAATCATCGGTCTCAGTGCTTGCGCGCCAAGCTCGCATACCCGCTGTGGAGGCTAGAGACAATCAGTAGATAGATAGACCTAAGAAGGGGGGAAAAACAAAGGCACACCCAAGATTAGTGGAAGTAGAACAGTACTTGAAAAAAACACACAAGAAGCAGTCTCGAAGAAAGTCAAGCCAAGCCAAGCCAAGACGAAGCACAGCATTAGATGATTGCCTAACCGAGTCCTGTACTCGAGCTCTGCAATGTAGGTATTGACAAGGTATGGTCAACTTATCATAGATTCTTGACCCAGGGTAAGCAGATGACGATAATAAGAGAGCTCAGTAAGCACCGATTGACTTGGCTTGGGCTTGAACAACTTCCGAGGTTTGTGTGTGTGCTTGGTCTTGGCTCCAATAGTCTCTTGCTGCGCTCGCTTATGCCTGAGCGTCGGGAGGAGAATGGACTGTCTTGGCCTATTGTGTGTAATACACATCGAAGGGAGGTTTTAAATAAATATGGCGTAGCAAAGAATGAGGTAGGAATGAAGGGAACGCGCCGGTAAAGCAATACACCATCACTTCGGCATTAAGAAGGCCCCCCGTGCAGTAATTGAGCGATCCAGCAAGCCATCCATCTATATCATGGAACTTCGGCAAACACCTACCTACCAGCTCTCCCATCTACCTCTAGAAAACTCTGATTCAGCGACCCGTTCCACCGACACAAGCACACAACCAAGACAAGACAAACCCGCGGCTGTTTGCAGGCGTTGCGGAACCACACGTAGGGCTTGGCGGACCGCTTTGGGCTCTTGGGCTTGATGATACTCGCACGGCAGTTTCTATCCCCTGACCGACGTTTGAATCATTTCGCGTTACATGCCGTACCTACATCGAGTGCTACCACCAAGCAGCCGACACATTGTACCGAGGCTTGTAGATAAGGTTACCTGAATCGGCGCGAATGAAATGCAAAGGTGGGGAAAGCCTTTTGGTATTGATTGGACCCCGTGCTGCAATAAATATTGCAGGAGTTGCAGCATGATAGCGGTACTCATACTTGAAAAAGCCGCGCAAGAATGCGGAAAAACCTGAAGTGAGGCTTCTTCAGCTGTAGCTGAACAAGAATAGTTTACAAATTATGCCGTGAAGGCCGCCCAGCAAACGCATTGAAATGGTTCCAGCCGTGATTGATCATAGCTTTTGTTTAAGCAAAGCCTCCCTTAGCTTGGTCAGAACGTTGTTCAATAGGGCACAGAGCATCATAATTCTGCAGGCAAACCACGAAGGGCGTAATGCTTCACGATGATTGCAAACACAGTCATGGCACACTACGGACACATCGCAAGCTGGGGAGGTGGACCGCTCATAACCCGGAGATTGTCCTTACACTTTTTGATTTGATCGGTTTGAGCGTGTCTATCCCTGAGACCGGTGAATATTCAATGAATTCTGTACGCGCTGATTCCATGAACGCCTCGCAGTTCTAGTATGTTAATGATTATAATACATTTTCCCTCCCAATGCTTATGCAGCATTCCCGCGATCTTGAATGTCCGTCTGTGTAGTCGACCTCTCCATTGAATCTGCGGGCAGATGGTCATGCTCGTCCATGAAAGTGACTGGATTTAAAGAATTTCTAAGGCGCCAGTCCCTCGTTTGTGGCAGGATTACGAGCGGGCTCCTCTTCCCCGGTGTTATCCATCCAGGCTGAGAATTCATCGTCCTCGCTGTTTCCTTCTGGCTGCGAATCGCTCGGAGTGCCACTGTTCGTACGGGAAGGCAGAGCAGGAGGTGTCTTGTCACCAGTATTTCCCGAAGAGTCAGGTCGGTTGTTCTGGGTCGATGCGTCTGCCACTTCCTCCATAGACGGGTATACATAGGCCGTCTCCTCGCCTCTGTCTTGTATCGGAGTAGTAGGCTCAGACTCGGCCAACGGAGCAGCGACGACCAGCATGTCTTCGCCCCGTTGAGTCTCAGCATCCTCGTCCGTCTGACGTCGTCGTCTGGGCAGCGGAGGAGGCGGTACAGCCCTTTTCTGTCCTTCTTTCTGATTTCTTGTGTCCTTAACATCAGCATGCTTATCTGGCAGATCCGGGGGTGGAAGAGGTTTCCGCTTTGGCACTGGAATCGAAGTCGCCTTCTTTTTCTCAGGCATCGGCAAAGGCATGCCTGGTGGAGGCAGGGGTCGACCACCGCCCATGGGTTTGCTCAGATCGATCTCAGACACTTCAGCTTCCGGCATAGAGCCATTTTTCCCAGCTTCGTTCCGATGCAACGCGTTCCAGCCCCAGCGCTTGGCCACTCCTGCCGCATTGGACACGGCTGCCAGAGAAATTCTCTTGTTTGACGAATCGGTATTGCTGCTCCCTGTTGTAGCTATGGAAACTGAATCGGCCGCGCCATCCTTTCTCGTGAATAAACTTCGACTGAATGTGCCGTTTTGTGACTTGATAGATTCATTAAGAGAAGGAGTCGGCGAGCCTTTGATGATGGAATCACCTTTCTGGCTACCTGATGGAGATGCCGCACGTCGCCGAGGCAAATTTGGAACCTCATCGAGGGTTTCAGCCTTGTCTGAACCCTCCTTTGACGCCGGTCTAGATTGAGTAGACGACTTTGAATCTCGTTGTGGGGATGAGAATGTTGGTCCTGTTGCCGGTGCCGTCTTCGTCCTGGCAGAGAGTTTGGCCATAGCACTAGCCGCTGGAGACTCACCCGACGGAGACGATGGCTTATATACATTCGCGTTGACATTCTCGGTGGCGACGACAGGCGTGGATTCTACAACGAGGGAGCTTGATCTCTGGAGGCGCTGCTTCACATGTGAATCCTTGGCATCGACACCCGTAGTTGCGCCGTCTACCTTGAGAATCATCTTTTGATCCGCTTTGGTATCGACCTTGACATCGGCCTTGCTGTCTGTCTTCGTGTCTGTCTTGGCGTCCGTATTTATATCCTTGCTGGCATGTAAATCCACCACAGATGATGAGGCACCTGCCAATGGGCTTTGTTTGGCTCTTCCACTAAGTTTCAAGCCAAAGAGGCCACTTGTTGGTGCGGCTTCGACGTTTGGCATGCTTTGACTCTTTTCCATGGGTGGCAAGTCGGTATTCGAAGACGTCCCAGCATCGACGATATCAATGTCGTCGACCTCACCCAACTCTGGTGTATGGTCTGTTTCCATGGCAGGATCGATAGCATCATCCCCAGCAAATATTCCACCGCGATGCTTCTTGTGCTCCGTCTTAAAGAATGGCGTGTCATCCCAGAAGGGCAGGACTATGGTTTCCGCAATGACTTCCTTAATGCGTGCCTCAATCTGTCGCAAAATCACAGTGTACGTGATCTGCCGGGAGCTGACAATAGGCTCAATGGTCATTTCCATACGGGGCATTTGTGAAAACGAGAACCACACACGATTACTTGGAGGCGCCTTGATTTTGAATAGCACATGCCCCTCGAGCTTGCGCAGCGCGACCGACAGAACCAAGTTAACCTCGCGAGCCTTAAGCGGGCCGCCAAGATCAATTCGTGCAACGGCTGCCACCTCGATTCGAAAGTTGCCAGTATAGCGCACATCGGCCTCCATTGAGCACTCTCCTTCCACTGTCAGATCCTTATGACGAAGATTGGTGATGTAGGGTGCTGCATCCCCGGTATTGATGTCACGAATTTCGATATGCGGCAAGAACGCAGGGCGCTTAACCCGCGAGATCTTCTTGTTAAGCTTCTGGCGGATGAGAGCTTCAACGTCGGCCGTTTTGTAAAGACCGAGAAAGATTCTCCCAATCATTGCATTCAGCCACCGTGTCTGCATATGCTCTTCCGACGAGTGAAGCTTTTGGACGAGTCCTATGATATGCTTTACATCAAAAGCGAGAGGCGCGGGCGCCCGAGCCTCGGCCGCGTATGCGTGCTCCTGGTTGCGCAATAGGGCAAAATAGAAGTCCTCCTTTGCGGAGCAGTTCTCCGAGAAAAGATAAAATGGCTTGGATAGTTGGCTGTCTGGCGCCAATTCCGCGCCGCTAGGTCGCCGCGCTAGACATATTGCATTTCTCTTGATGAACAATTCTCCTTCTGGTGTAACATCGCCGCCGGAGTAGATGCTGACATCGTGATGTGCAAGTGATATGACGTGTCGTACTTCGAGTTGCTCGTCGTCGTCGAATAACATGAGGTGGCCATGTCTATGGAGAAGTAAGTTAGTCAACTTATTGAGCCTCGCGATAACAACAAGACAGGGCAAGTCACCTTAATACGACATAAAACACATTCCCTGCCTTCTTGGGTCGCTGACTGATGCTCTTGCCATTGTCCAAGGGTCCAGGCTGCTGTTTTCTGTCGAATATGCTGCGGTACATTGCCTGATACACGCTCTGGCTTGGTGCTGCGACAGTCGTGGAGCCTACAGGAGTGGATCGTTCGATAGGTTTGGCGTTGATGCCCATGGGTGTATATTCACGACATACTGCAAAGTAACCGGCAGCGGTTTCGGTTTCGGAGTGACTGGTGCTCTTCGCATAGGCCGCCGTCTCCTTCTGGGCGGCCTTGAGCGGCGCGAGATTGTCGCAAGGCTGAACAATACTGCCATCTTCAGAGCTCGCGTCTTCTCTGTAGGGCAATGTCAGATGGGCGTGTACCAGCACAACCAAGACAAGCAGAGGGATGAAGGTGACGCCACCGAAAAGGTAGGTCAAGAGGAAGCCTGTCCACGAGCCCATGGCTGTAGTCGGTCGTTACGACAGCAGCGAGAGGGCACAGAGTGAGTTGCAAAGGTTCGAAGGCGGCACGAGATGTGGTGATGCCCTTGCGCGCTCGAACACGCAATGCCAGTCAGGCAAGAGGTGGAGCAAGTCTGGGGCGGCCGGTCCAGAATGATCATTGCATCGCCTCGACGGAAAGATGGTGGGTTGAGAAAACCAGAAAAGAGGAAAATAACAAGTCACGCAGGTCAAAGAACGCCCAGGACGCTATTGCCGCATGCAATTTGGAGGCGAGATGTGGACTAGTGAATTGGCCGGCTTTCGGCTCGTGTCATCTTTCGAGACCACGGTGCCGAAGTGTCGAGCCTCACGCCCGCAAGTTGCAGCTAAACATCCGGCCACATTTGGAGTGACGCAACCTAAGCAAACCCAGGCGGGAAGGAGGAGCTGGCCCCTGCTGGCACTGGCGCCCTCTCGGCACTACACCTTGCAGGCTTAGGTACTTGATCCATGTTACATAAACATTGGCTTCACAGGCCTGGCTCTCCACACCTCCGGCAGACAAGCCTCATCAATCTCGATTTTCCTCCTCACGCCCGAGTCTGCCGAGATTGAAAGGGGGCATAAGTGGTTATTACACGATCGTCATGTCACTGAACCCGCAGTCATGGTCCTTGAAATGGTCCTTTCTGTCTTGATGGGACGAAAAGCGTCGTTTTGCGTAGTTGATTAAAATGCTGTGGTATGGAGGGGCTCGACATAACCGATTGCAGCAACACCCGGGGTCTGTCTGTGACTGACAATAACGTCGCAGTAATGTACTGTAAGTCGCAATCGGCAGAGTCTGCTTGGATGGCATGGCATTCGAGAAAACAGCTATGTGCCGTGCTCCTTTTGGCTGCCAAGGAACTTTTCGCATTTGTACACTCTTATAACAAGGACTGGAGTCCCAAGACTCGCTTGAGACTGAAGTATAGGGGCCTTTCCTTGGCGTTAGTCCTCATGAAATCAAGACATCTAGACAATTAGAACTGCAAGCCACGCTTTCAAGATAGTATTAAATACTATTGACAGCCTGGCAACTACAGGCATTGCACCCAAGTGACCGCTTGCGCGTAAAGGGAGGACGAGTCGATACACTTTACTTCGCAGGGTACCTGGTAGTGAAGATAAGATCACTTGCAAGCACCGGATGCACCCTGTTCCAATTGCAAAGTATCCATCTTGTAGAAGTCACACATCGCTGACAGCACAGTTGCACAATGTCCAAATCAACACAAGGATGGACACGGGCCAAAATTTTGTTTGGTTTGCCGCGTCTGGCAGGAAGTGTTTTCATTGTCGTCTTGAACGTGGGCCATCTCTTCCCCGTCAAGTCTCCATCTCGCTTTCGTCGAGCACGTCGACGGTCCCCAAGTTGAGCATCCCCACACCTGATTATCCCATCACCGCATATGGTCGGGAAGTGTTGGATGTGCCATTGGTTCATTTATTTTCCCTTTAAAAAGCATTGCCGCATGCCATGTCTGATCATGCTAAAATCTTTCCGTTTTGCCGTACGTGAACCCCATGCAAAGACCAAAGCAAGCCAATTCGTGAACAACCAACTACCAGAAATCCCGTCCGCAGAAGAAACACCCTCCCAACACGCAGTCCCAATCGTCCGTTTAAATGGTGGTCTCGTAGGCAACGGGAGCCAGGGTCTCGGGGCGGTTCTCCTTGCTGAAGGAGATCTGTCGTGCGTCGCGGGGCAGGGCAGCTTGACGCTTGACCTGGACGGTGGTGCCCTCAGCCTTGGCCTTGGACTTCAGAGCGGCGTTCTCCTTGACTCTGCGCAAGAAACCCTCACGAGAGCGCGAAGGGGTGATGTGCTCAATGCGGAGGTTGATGCGCTTCTCGATGTATCGGTGCTTCACCTTCTTGTAGATGATGACACCAACAGCAGTCTTGGTTACGTTGTAAACGACACCAGTCTTGCCGTGGTAGACCTTGTGGGGCATACTGTAATTCGCAACATACTGTCAGGTTCTGATCGTCTTGTTCGAATGGTTTTGTCGTTCGTAAAAAATCCTGATGCTCGAGTTATTTCGACTTACCCCTTCTGAACGGCACCGTTGGCCTTGATGTCCACGATGTCACCAACGCTAAATTCTCAGTTAGAACCATGCTCGTTTCGTTATTCTCTCATTGTAGGTTCGGGTTCGACATACCGGTACTGGCGGAGGTAGGTGGACAGGGCGATCATACCCTTCTTGCGGAAATCCCGCGAGAAGGCATACTATGAATTTGCATCACACCGTCAGCACTTCGACCTCTAAAGAAGATCCAAACTGCCAAGTCCTCCCGTCGCTCCTGCAGTAGTCGGAGATGAACATACGCGAGTGCCCGCACGAAGACCAGCGGCGTGACCCATCTTGACTGATTTGGTGGGTTATTGGTGAGGAGTTGAGGTCGATTGTCGATGTCGCTGGGGGTTGTCGGCTCGAAATCGTAGTGTGTAAGAGGTTAGCAGGCGTGTGGACTTTTTCGGTGGTGGTCCACCATTCCGCGCTAGGCAAGGACGCTCGGACCACTCTATTCACAAGTCGGGTGGGAGGTGCGCCCTGATCACGTGCTTTGATTCTGCCGGTCCACCCAAATCCGTCCCGCGAACTTTTACCCCAGACCTCTTTCGAGTCTCTGTCCTTAGAGAAACTTTCCCCAACCTCAACCACCAGCAAATCATCAACCATGGCGCCTCTTTCCTACTCGAAGACGGCCAAGGTGCCACGAAGGTATGTTCTGATACTCCCATCGAGAATCACAATCAGCGCTAGGTTTCGCAATTGCTAACTTTTTACCGCAACAGACCCTTCGAAGCCGCTCGTCTGTCAGTATAGAACCGGCCACTGAGCAGCAGCTTGTCTCTGCTTACGTCGTTCGTGCACCCCCACTGACATTCATCACCACATAGGGACTCCGAGTTGAAGCTCGTTGGCGAGTATGGTCTGCGCAACAAGCGCGAGGTCTGGCGTGTCCAGCTCACTCTGTCCAAGATTCGTCGTGCTGCCCGGTAAGATTTTGATCCTTTTACCGTTCCGTTCCAGGAAACTGGGCCTCAATCTGCAACCTCGAACAATTGCTCTTGCAGCTTTACTCTCCATATTTGACTGCTCGACCTCTAACACTCTTTGTAGTCAGCTGCTCACCCTCGACGAGAAGGACCCCAAGCGTCTCTTCGAAGGCAATGCCCTGATTCGCCGTCTCGTTCGTGTCGGTGTCCTCGACGAGAGCCGCATGAAGCTCGATTACGTCTTGGCCTTGAAGGTTGAGGATTTCCTTGAGCGCCGTCTCCAGACCTGTGTCTACAAGCTCGGTCTCGCCAAGTCTATCCACCACGCCCGTGTCTTGATCCGCCAGCGCCACATCCGTGTCGGCAAGCAGATTGTCAACGTGCCTTCTTTCATGGTCCGCCTGGACTCTCAGAAGCACATCGACTTTGCTCTGACCTCGCCCTTCGGTGGTGGCCGCCCCGGCCGCGTCCGCAGAAAGAAGGCCAAGGCTGCCGAGAGCGGCGAGGGCGCTGGTGACGAGGAGGAGGAAGAGTAGATTTCGCGCGCATGATACCACGCAGACTCTCCTTGGTATGAAGGAATTCACAAAATCATTGGGCTTGGGCAGCTAGGATTTGCTGGTCACGGAAAACGGAGTTTTTGCGTCATGGTTCACGGCATGCATTTTATGCACAGCTAATAGGTCAATGGAATTATATGAATGACAAAACACGTTTTCCCCAAGAATTGTTCAATCCCGAATTCGCGACATGATTGAATGCGATTGTTCACTTGTAATATTGTGACTGCACATTGAATATATCCTAGTTATTTCATGTAGTTGTGCAGATGTGCTGAGCGACTAATAATGTTCTACGTTGATGACAATCTATTCAATGCACACCCATACATCAGCCTCCGTATTCCTTAGGATGAGCTGGATATCATTGCTGTATAACAAGGCCTGAGGCCGTCGTAGTGGGATATCGGCCTCCAGTTCGTCCTGACAGACCTCTTCATAGCATTACCTCGTCTCTACCAAGATAACTCGCCATCGGATCATCTGCAACGGTTCGTTTCCTGCGGTACGCGTCCAGCTCCTCTTCCGTGACGCCGCCCACCATTTCTTCGCGTGTGCGCTTGAGAATCTGTTTCTCCTTGCTGTCTGGCTCATGTTTTGCTGGAGGATCCTCTACATCATCCACTTGCTGAAGTAAATCTGCGCCAGTACGTTGTCGCTCAGATGCCTCGAATGCTTTCTTGCCGTCTTCTCCTGTACAGTAGCTGTTCTTCATTGTCGAGTGACAACATTCGTAACCCCACTGGAAATTAGACCACCAGCTGCCCCAGATTGAAGTATGATTGTTGATATAAACGTCCTCCGGATACTTCGATTTGGCAGAAGCTTTGTGGCCCTTGACAAGACCATGTTCGTCATATTCGACAAATTGCTCGCTCTCGGTGACAGCCATATCCCGCAATGCAGCAGGTATACTCGAAGTCTCATCGCCATACTTTTCGCGCAGCGCTTGTTCCCTCTGTAAGCGCTTTTGCTCCGCCTCCTCCCTCTCTTTCTTTCGGTAGAACTCTCCTGCTGTTGGATTAGCCTGTAAGTGCTGGCTGGTGTCGCCCTTCATCTCTTGAGCCTCCCATGCATAACGTGTAGCCTTTTCAAACTCGGCTGCATCTCCGGAGCCGCGCACGAAGCCTTCCTCGTTGTAGAGAGCTGCAGCTTTGTCCGCCATAGCTCCTCCATCCACCAGTGTCCGGGTTTTCGGGTCGTATTTTGCAGACTCCAGGTCCAGATTCAGAAGGTATTTGGCGGTATCTTCTCTTATTCGCAACTGACGTGTCGATGTAGGTTGGTGCTTGCTCATATCGACAGTCTCTGCGTACTTGTCACCCTCATCATCGTCTTCGCCATCGTCACCCTCCTTGGCTTGCAGTTGCTTCTTCAAGTCTTCCATTGCCTCGTACTCTTCGACCACATGCTTGTAATCCTTGGCGTCGTAGCCATTCCACCGATCTCTCTTGGCGTCCCAGCTCATCTGAACGTCTTGAAGTACATCGTCTGCTTGAATGTTTTTACCTGTCCATTTGGCGCCCTTCTTGCGCGGTCGTTCCAGGCAGTCCTTTACTTTGTGACCCATTGCACCGCAGTTTTCGCAAGCGCCCTTGCGGTACTTTGTCGCCGCTGTGCCTTTCTTGCCTCTGTCGTACCATTTTGAGTCTTGCTTTTGTTTGTGGAGACGCTGATGCTCGAGGTAGTCGGTCTCCTCGCCCTCGCCAGCATAGAAGGGGCGTTTTGAGATAAATTGTGGAATGTAGGTGTTCTCTTCCTTGTTGGGCGCAGTCGACGTGCCTTTGGCCCGCGCCGAGGGTGGTGGCGGTCGTGGAGGCATAATGACGGTCGCAAGCCTGAGCAGGTGTCAGGATAATCGTAAGCAAAGACCCTCTGGCGCTGCGCAGATCGAAGAGTCAGAGAAATCCCAGGTGCCTCGGTGTCTCGATGCCTCGGATCTGTTTGGAACCGTGTTGAAAAGTTACGGGCCTAGCCACTGATTGCATGGAGGATGCGACGCTCTACAAATGCTAGAATTCGAGTTTGATTACGTAATGGCCATGGCTGCAAGGTACAAGCCAAGGCACGTACCGTTTGGCTCATTAATCCTTACGGACGCGCCCCAAAGGCACCCACCGCGTCTTGTTGCCTCCAGCGACAACGGTTTTTGTGCGCCGGGGCAATCATATCAAGGAGATGCTTTCCTATGTCCCGCGACTGCCTCTCGAACCATCGTCTACGCTTTGGAAACTATGCCCAAACCATATAACCTGTATGGCGCGCCTTGAGAAAGTTCCATGAGCAAGACATTGCTGTCGTCATGGACGCTTTCAAAGTTCGCCTGAACTGCATCGACTTTTACCAAGCAACGCCAACCAAATACGACCCTCAACTGCGCAACGATGTGCGCCCAGAGGCGTTGGCGAAAGAGCCCAAAGTCCCTGTCGTAAGGGTGTTTGGGTCGACGCAGACTGGCCAAAAAGTCTGTGCTCACATCCATGGTGCATTTCCATATTTGTACATAGAGTATACCGACAGCCTGGCTCCGGACGAGGGTGAGTGGAGAAATTATCGGCTTGCTTCTGCAATGACCACATTCTAACGAGTACATGCAGTGGGTGCATACATCTACCGGTTGCACTTGTCCATCGATCACGCTCTCGCTGTGAGTTATCGTCAGGATGCCTACAGCAACAAGAACAGATATGTGGCGCGGATCACCCTCACTAAGGGCGTGCCCTTTTATGGATTCCATGTTGGATATCGTTTCTTTCTGAAAATCTACATGTTCAATCCAATCGTCATGACCAGACTCGCAGACTTACTTCAGCAAGGCGTCATTCTAAAGAGAAAATTCCAGCCGTATGAAGCACACCTACAATACCTCTTGCAGTTCATGTGCGACTACAACCTTTATGGCTGCGACTACCTAGAAAGTGACAAAGTCGTCTTCCGATCTCCGGTGCCTGACATTAGCAAAGACGAAGACGCTTCTCTCCACATATGGCATAGCCAATCGATATCCCAAGACAACATCACGGAAGATTACACGCTGCCTCGCGTGAGCCATTGTTCTATCGAGGTCGATCTTTGCGTCCAGGACATTACAAACCGGAAAGCCGTCAAGGAACGCCGACTACATCATGACTTTGTCGAAAAGGACCATCCGGTGTCACCGAGCACGAAATTGGTTCCTAGCATGGCAGGGTTGTGGAAAGACGAGACTAAACGGCGCAAGCAACGAATGGGTCTCACCAAGCCTGGTAGCACTCCCTTTCCGCCCGAAGTCCTGGTGTCCATGTCTGCGGATGCCCGAGAGACCCAGCGGCAGGGGTGGATCCATGAGGACGAATATATTGACCAGATTGAAAACTTGATCACCGCCGAAGCGACCAAGGCTGAAAGGGCACAAGTGTCATTCGACAATTTTGTACAGCAAAAAGACTTTGAAGATGACGTGAAGACTACACTAGAAGCTGTCGAAGACTTGTTTCCTCATCATCTTCTGCCTGCCCTGGGACTGCCGTTCCATGATCCCAGGAAGTATTCACACCCGGCAAGCGATATTGAAGTGGACGAGCAGCGTATTGTGGCGACTCAGAACCATGAAGACGACCTGTACCCTGACGATTCCGACGAGGAATTGCTGAACAGAAACCCCGAGGTCCCACAAGAAGTACTGGCTATAGACGGCGCAAAGGCAATCGAGTCCAAAGCATTGGAAGCATCGTCGAAAATGACCATCAACAACTTGGCCCGCTCAGCCATGCGCTCACTGGCTAAAGCGGCCCACGAAGCCAATGCAGACAAGGTGCCGCAACCTCTGCAGGATTATCCCCAGGGAATCTGCTTGAGCGGTCAAAAGACTGGCCAGACTCCCATGCTACCTCTATCGGATGCTCTAATCGAAGCTGCTGACTGGGAGGGTTTGATCAGCGAGCGGCCTATCTTACACCATTCAGCCACGTCTGGTAGTGTAGTGCCGATGAAGAGGACGGGTGTCTCTTCATTGCGCACGGCCAATATCAAACGGCCAACACTGGCACAAAAGAATAAGCGTCTGTCATCAGACTCAAGTGTCATAGAGATGGGTTCGAAAACGCCAGTTCTTCCATCAACGGGAGTCAGTATACAGCATCATGTGAAGTTCAAGCCTCTACGACCTAAGAGAAGGACCGTGAACGGAACCAAATTCAATCGGCAGGATAAAGAAAAACTGTTATTCGGTGTCGTCAAGGATCCGAACGATCCTAATACGAAAATTCGTCTCAGTCAACAAAGCAATTCACAAAAGAGCGATGATGGTCTTCCCAGGGTCAAATTCAGCTTCGATAAACAGCCAGAATTATTAGAGAAGGTAATATCAGCCAAATCTACCCTTCCAGCATCTTTTAACACGACTTTTTCACATACAATTGCCTCCACTGCCGTGTCGCACGCCAAAGACAAACAACCGTGGCTATTCGATGATGGGAGGTTGTATGTGAATGTTCTCGATCAAGCACCCCCTGCAGCAGTCGAGGTTATGGCGACTATGCAAGAGTACGGATTACCGGACGTGATCTATCAGGATGCCTTCTACAGTCTGGAGAAAGATGTGCCACCTCGCATTAGGGAGTACGCCGGCCGCGAATTTCGGCTCGAGTCGAATACCCTTCCCTTTCTACCAGACTTTGACGCCACAGGTCAATCTTTTCTTGCCTCGGAGTTGAGTATTGAAGAAATCTTGGCAAAAAGGAAACAATCGGAGCTAGAATCTGAGAGGAGAAGCCGGCAGTGCTCGACACGAAGCTGGGAAATTGCAGAGACGCCTCCCTCATTTGCTGAAGTCAAAGACTGGTGGACTGCAAAGCAGAGTAAGAATTCCAAGGCAGAGAAGAAGTCAGCGATTGCCACAAGATCAACTCAACAGCCCTTCCTATCACAAGTACTGGGGGCTACGCCAAAAAACAAGCACGGTTTCAAGTACTCGCAGAGACAAAACACCACTAGTGTTCAGCATGAGGCCCAGTACATGAGCACGATGAGTCTGGAAGTCCATGTGAATACCAGAGGTACTCTTAACCCGGATCCCGAGGAAGACGAGGTGCAGTGTATTTTTTGGGCAATCAAGTCAGATGAGCATACTCAAGACAGTAGTGACAATGAAAGTATTCTCTACGGTATCATTGTTGTCTCGGACGATGGAACCCTGGCCGAATCGATACGGAGGCATACCAAAGTGGAAGTACTGGAAGAGTCTACCGAGCTTGACGCCATGGCGCGAATGGTCGATGTTGTCCGTATGCGCGACCCAGATGTCCTCACGGGATATGAAGTCCACGGCAGCTCTTGGGGCTATCTCATAGAGCGAGCCAGACACAAGTATGACTACAATCTGTGCGATGAATTCTCTCGAATGAAAGCACAGTCTCACGGCAGGGCCGGCAAGGAGGCTGATCGTTGGGGCTTCAACACTACGTCGACTATTCGCGTGACGGGCCGGCACATGATCAATATCTGGAGAGCAATGCGAGGCGAGCTGAATCTACTTCAGTACACAATGGAAAACGTTGTGTGGCATCTCCTCCACCGACGTATTCCACACTATAATCATCGGACATTGTCAGACTGGTACACCAATGGTCGTCCAAGAGACCTTGCAAAGGTCTTGCGGTACTTCATTACCAGAACCAAGATGAACATTAACATTCTCGAAGCAAATGAGCTAATTCCACGCACAAGCGAGCAGGCGCGCTTGCTTGGCGTCGACTTCTTCTCCGTCTTCTCAAGAGGATCCCAATTCAAAGTTGAATCCATCATGTTCCGGCTCGCCAAGCCTGAGAACTTTGTTCTCGTCTCGCCGAGTAGGAAACAGGTTGGTGGTCAGAATGCCCTGGAATGCTTGCCACTGGTAATGGAGCCACAGAGCGCCTTTTACAGCAGTCCTCTGGTTGTACTTGACTTTCAGAGCTTGTATCCCAGCGTCATGATCGCCTACAATCTCTGCTACTCAACATTTCTTGGACGGATTGTGCATTGGCGAGGTACGAACAAAATGGGCTTCACCAACTACGAGCGCCAAGAGAAACTTCTCGCACTTCTCAAGGACTATATTAACATCGCTCCTAACGGCATGATGTACGCAAAGGTGGAAGTCAGAAAGTCATTGCTCGCAAAGATGCTTACAGAAATCCTCGAGACAAGAGTCATGGTCAAAAGTGGCATGAAGCAGGATAAATCCGACAAGACACTCCAACAACTCCTGAACAACAGACAACTCGCCCTCAAGCTTCTTGCAAATGTCACCTACGGATATACTTCAGCCTCCTTTTCCGGCCGCATGCCCTGCTCCGAGATTGCCGACAGCATCGTTCAAACTGGTCGCGAGACCCTCGAGCGTGCCATCGCCTTCATACACTCTGTCGAGAAATGGGGCGCCGAAGTCGTCTACGGCGACACGGACAGCTTGTTTGTTCACCTCAAGGGCCGCACTCGCGAGCAAGCCTTTGACATTGGAAACGAAATCGCCAAAGCCATCACAGACATGAACCCACGGCCCGTCAAGCTCAAATTCGAAAAAGTATACCACCCCTGCGTCCTGCTAGCCAAAAAGCGCTACGTCGGGTACAAGTACGAGAGCCGCGGTCAAATCAAGCCCGAATTTGACGCAAAAGGCATCGAGACAGTTCGCCGCGATGGCACGCCCGCCGAGCAGAAAATTGAAGAAAAGGCCATCAAGCTACTCTTTGAAACGGCCGACCTCAGCCAAATCAAGGAGTATTTCCAGACGCAGTGTGACAAGATTATGCGCGGCCAGGTCTCGGTGCAGGACTTTTGCTTTGCGCGCGAGGTCAAGCTTGGTACTTACTCGGAAAAGGGCCCGCCACCACCTGGCGCTTTAATTTCTACGAAACGAATGTTGGAGGACGCGCGCGCTGAGCCGCAGTATGGCGAGCGTGTGCCGTATGTTGTCATTAGCGGCGCTCCGGGCGCGCGGCTGATTGATCGTTGCGTGGCCCCCGAGGACCTGCTCAATAATGACCATTGCACGCTCGATGCCGAGTACTACATCACCAAAAACATCATTCCGCCACTAGAGCGTATTTTTAACCTGGTCGGTGCAAATGTGCGCCAGTGGTATGATGAGATGCCCAAGGTACAGCGGATCCGGCGCATTGAAGCTGGGAGCGAGCTTGGTACTGCAACAGGAGGAGCAGGAGCAGCAGTCGTTGGGATGAGGAAGAAGTTCACTCTTGAAAGCTACCTCCGCCTGGCTAGCTGTGTTGTATGCAATGCCAAAATCAAGCTTACCGCTGGTGCTGGTGCTGGTGCGGGTGTTGGTGGCAAAGCAAACAACAACAATAATAATAATACTAATGATGAGAAGGATAACAAAGACGACGATAACAGCAATGAAGACCCCCCGATCTGCGCCAGATGCAAGCGCGACGCACCAGGCTCGCTGCTCAAGCTACAAACGCGCCTCAACACGGGTGAAAGACGGTACATGGACGTTGTGAAAATGTGTCAGAGCTGCGCGGCGCTCTCGCCGCTCGACGAGGTCTCCTGCGACAGCAAGGACTGTCCTGTGTTTTACTCGCGACGCAAAGAAGGCGCGCGCTTACGCAGCGAAAAGGGCGTGGTAGAGCCTGTCATTCGGATGTTGGCGAGATCGGGCATTGGGCCATGGGAGCTGGAATGGTGAACGAGGATTATTGAACACTGTGGGTGCTTCTGGGTTTGAGATTGGGCACTGGATCAAGATGGTATAGAAAGAGAAAGTTCTGCACGGAGTCGCGAGAAGAACCAGTGAAGCAAACATTGTGACTGTGCAGGTAGCATATCAACGGAAGTCTGCAAAGTACAAGTCGAAACACAATTCGGGATCATCTGAGAAACGACGACTGAAAGTAAAGCACTGGTTCTGATCGAGGCAGCGCTTGGAGCCATCAGAGCCAAGATATCTCTCACCAAAAAAACGCATTTTGCAAGTTGGTCATTCACCCATCAATGAAGAAACTCCCCTTCTTCTACAATATTCCGCTCATCTGCCAGTGCACAAACAACAAACGAGACTTTATATTGGTGGTATCTGTTTCTCTTTCTCCCCGTACTGTCTGCCTTCCCTGTTCCATCTGCAGTATAAAAACTGATACTAGATCCTATGTGCTCTGACATATAGCCGAAAAACTCTTCGAACCAAGGGGAAAAGAGAGAATATCCCACTTGATCAATGAAATGCACCATAACACTCCATGCCCTCGAAATCAAGTTCGCGTGTTTTTTTTGGTGTATTGGGTTTGCGAAATGAGAAATGGAAGTTTGGTCAAGTGGTGGTGGTTTTGTAACAGGAGAAAATAACACAAGAGTCAAGATTGAACGACTGTAGCGTCGCGTCGTTGAGCAATTCTCGCCTGCATCGAAGAGGGAGTTCCATGCACATACGCCAAAACCGTCTTTGCTGTCGCAATGTACGATGGAAATCCCAAGGACAATCAGAAGCGAGAAATCGAAACGAATATTGGTACAGGCTGTGAAAAGACTAAGAAAGCATGGCTAGTACTGGCACAGATTAAAGACAATATCGTCTTTCGTGGCCGACACCGTGAAAGCTCTGGCTGCAGAAATGCCCTATAGAGATTACTCAATCTTGGGAAAATGAAAATATCGTTGACTCCGTGAAGGATCCTACGGCCTGAAGTCGAGGTGTCCTTTTGAGCAAGCAGGTAATGACAGCAGGTACATAAATGAAACCGCACCTTCAAGATTGTTTGCCAGTGACGGAGAATGGTTGTTCAGAATAAAGGAAATTGTGTCAGTGAGTGACTCGTGTCTGTTCTTGTTGAACATGGTGGATTGAACAAAGAGAAACTGTGCTTAAACGCCAGATCTGACGGTAGACGGCGTGCCTGCACGGCTCGGGTGAGCGTGAAGGTGAGTTTGACTGTGGCTGTGGTGGCCGGGACCTTTCTTTTTGTGCAAGGTTCCCACATCGTGTCTCCCTATTACATGATTAGCATAAGCACCAGGCACACCATGGACGATTTAATCTCACCATCGCAGCATGCCCTGACATTATCCAAGCGATCCGACTCTCGATCTTGTCTCTCGTACATCTCCCGGAGATCCTCGGCGCTATCGTGAACCTCGTTGTTCGAGTACAAGCTTGTTTGATCCTTGACACCAGAACGACTTCGCATGCTCAGGCTGTCCTGGGTGTTCTTCCAATACCCACTGATCCGACCTGCAAGGCCGGGGCGCACGCTGCTAGTTGAAACGGCCTTCTTGTGGTTTGGCGTCAAGGTTGGCACTTCGAGATTGAAGGAGGCTGCTGACTGCATAGTAGCCCGGGAGTTGTAGGACGCGATGGACGGCGCGCCACGAGGACCAGCCCTAGATGTCCCACGAGGGTCGTACGACGGATTGAATTCTTCAACATCCTCGCGCGTCAGGCCGCTGACTATCTCTTCTGTGTCTGCTTGACCCTCGCCCTCGGTACGTAGCAGTAGATATGAGAGTGCATTGAACCAGGTCTCATGCCGTTGGCCAGTTGTGCACGTAAACTTGACGCTCCGACCCGGTGCAACGATGATAAGACTTTTTCGGTGCAACCCTGGAGGCATTGGGTTATCGTCTGTAACCACCCGCACAGCCTCAATTGGTACGCTCTTGGCCCGCAGCTCGGAACGTCCAGCACTTGTTGGGTCTCGATCACTCCAGTATAGAGTCCTGGTGTAAGGATGGACCCAGAAGTAACGACGATGTCTCTTTTCTGACATCTCGCCACGTCCTGTCTTGCGAGTATATTTCCACAGATACTCACCGATCATGGTCTGAGTGATGGCTTGGATCATGCGCGGGTCAGTGTTGGGTCCGAATCCATGTCCTGCCATACCCATCATGCCACTGGCCATGTTGAATCGGTGATCGACCTCTGAAGCAAAAGACGACACCGATGACTTGCGGCTTCTTGGCGCGAGCCTGGTGGGTGAGTGTATCTCAGCAGTACCAAGTCGCTCTGGACGAGTTGCTTGCTCGCCTCCTTGTTTGGAGCTTATCGATGCTGGAGTTCGGGGCCTGTTCATAGGGTTCTTGTATGCAGAAGCAGGGAAAAGTGGCGGACCCATGCTGCCAATGGTGCCATGGCCGCTGTTAGCGGTGCCAGTTCGTGCAGCCTCAATGACTTCTCTGTGGTTTGATGGTAGTGGCGGGAAGGTCTTCGTGGGAGACCGAGCGCTTGCAGCGCTGCCTGGCCGACGCGAAGCAGACTCACTGACAGCCTCGGCTCCATTGTCCCTGGAACGAGCATTGTGGTTGAGGCTGTCATGCGATCGGTGAATGCGAATAGTGCCTGGTGTGCTGAGGTGATCCGAGCCCACAACCGAGTCTGACCTCTGATAAACAGGCTGTGGTGAAGCAGGCTTGCTGTGAAGGATCTGGTCAATTGTCTCGGCTGTGAGCGATGTCTGAGCGCTCGAATCCGTGGTTTGAAGAGCTGCATTGCGGACGGGTTTCTTTTCGGCATTGCCCGAAATCTCTCCAAATGGACGCTGCGAGTCGGCTGTCACATTTTGTGGAGAGCGGGGAGACCCTCTGGTCTCATCTTCAGCGATCACAATTCCGCTAGAAACCTTCGTATCACGAGTGCTGGCGAGTCCGATATCGCCGTCCTGTGCTGATTGATCACGTGGTATGATAAAACCATTCCTCTTTGGACTCCTAGGCGAAGTAGGCTCTGTGTCCAGTGCCTCAATAGCAGAAAATTCGAGCGCAGGTAGCAATACCCTGCCGAAGATGGGTGACTGGGGTTCAGCAGGCTTGGTATCGAGGGACCGAATGGACGAAAAGTCAAGCGTAGCTGGTGTGGGTTTGTCCAAAGTAGCAGCGGTGGCCACGGGGCTTACCGGCTCTATATGCTCAGACACGACCTGCGAGACAGACAGAGTCGGTGGTAGTACTGCACGTTCTGCCTTGGGCTCGATATGCTCCGAGACAATGTTCGAGACAGAGAGTACAGGCTGTGGTACTTCAGCTTCTGCTTGGGGCTCAATAACCTCAGTGATGAGTGAAGACACAGTGAGTGTGGGAGGCGGTATTGTCGGCTCTGCGTAAGGCTCGATGTCTTCGCTGATGAGAGAGGAGAATGAAAGCGCAGCAGGAGGAGGCCGAGGCGCCTCTACACGTTCAATGACACGTAAGATCTGAGGCTCACGCTCAGGCTCGGCAACGGGCACAACCTCGGCGGAGGCAATCTCAGAAAACATCAGTTCTGCAGGGGGTGGTGTCGGAGCGTCCTTGTACTCAACAACTGTGACCACTCGGGGCTCCACCTCGCGCTCGGCAACTGGCGCCGCTTCGGCAGAAGAAACAGAGGAGAACGCCAATGTCGCAGGAGGTGGCTGAGGTGCGTCTCGATATTCAACCACTGTGACCACACGGGGCTCTTGCTCAGCCTCAGCTATCGGCTCAGTCTCTGCCGAAGAAATTGAGGAGAATGCTAAGGTGGCTGGAGGCGGCTTCGGCGCATCCTTGTACTCGACGACAGTGACCACACGAGGTTCTGGCTCAGCCTCAGCAATGGGCTGGGTTTCCGCCGATGACACTGGCGAGAACGCCAAAGTTGCAGGGGGAGGCTTAGGAGCGTCGCGATATTCAACAACAGTTACCACGCGAGGCTCAGTCTCAGGCTCAGCAATGGGCTGCGTGTGCATGGAAGACACTGCAGAGAATGCCAGCGGAGGCAGCGGCTTCTTGGCTTCCGCATTTGGCTCAATTTGCTGCTCAACAACTGGGGACATCGAGAGCGTGGGCGGAACAAAAGATTCGACCACGGGCTCGACAGCCTCAAATGCTACACTTGACATGCTAAGCACTGGAGGCGGCACCTCCAGCTCTGACACTGGCGCCACGTGTTCTGAGGACACGCCGGAGAAACCTAGTTGTGGGCGAGGCACAGACACAGGCTCAACCTCTTCTGACTGGACGCCAGACATGCTAAATGCTGGAGGCGCTACTGCCGGCTCGGACACAGGCTCGACATGCTCAGAGCGCACGCTCGAGAGCGCCAGTCTAGGAGGTAGAGGCTCTGAAAGCGCTTGTGGCTCGACTTGTTCTGAGTAAACATTCGACAAGCTGAGTTGCTGAGGAGGTGCCAAGATTGGCGCTGGTAAACCACCGAGAGGCATCGGCTGCTTGGCTTGTACACCGTTTTGACCGTGGCCGTCAATGTCGTGATCACGTTGGGCCGCTGGCTTGATATGGATAACGGACGAAGGCCTTTCTAGGCCGTTGTCGACCGCCGAGCCCATGGACAAGCCTTCCTCAGACCCGGCGAGGGCTGCAATTGACTCGACTTCCAAAGGCTCGGTCATCATACCGCTATCCACCATTATAACTCCAGGCATGGCTGGGATGAGCGGTACGTTGGATCGTGGAGAGATGTTTGTGCCTCGTGTCGTAGAAGCCGGAGTAATAGAGCGAAGGCTTCTTTGACCAGGTGTGCCGATTGTCGAATCTTCGTCGCTGCCATCCAGTTCTCCGAGTTCTGCAAACAAGCTTTGACGAGGAAGACCGTTGGTGCTAGAGAAGCTGCGGTTTGTATGGCTGATTTGACTTGCTGGGCTGCCTTGATAGGTCTGATCTCCACTGAATTGTCTGGATCGCCGAGAGAAGTGGCCGTGACTGGTGCGCATGCGCACTTTCCGGGGCTGAGTGTTTGGTGTCCTCATCGGATCAATGTAGTCCTCATCTTCACTAGCTGAGGTTGAGGCCGTGCTCTCGTACGAGTATTCTTTGCTGACTGGTGCAAAGATGGCTGCCTTCTTAAGTGCATTGGCCCTGTTGGCTCCAGCTCTTGCGGATGGGCTCTCCATTTCCGTGTCATCCGAGTCAAAGTCCTCTGCACCAGTCTGGAAAGCTTCAGTCTCAGTTCCATTTTGCTCATGGGCAGTCTCAAAGGCATCAGTAGATTCATGTGCCTCGTTGGCCGTCTCGAAATCATCCATCTCGTTAGAATCAGGAATATCAGCTTGTGCTGTCATACGGGCCAGCATTAGAGGTGGACCCCTGACGGAAGCATCCTCCCATTCTGGATCTTCGAAAATTTCGGCCTTGATCGCACGTGCAGTTCCCAGCTTGTCCAGCTTGGCAGGCTTCTTAAACTCGCGGGACTTGGCTTCACGGGCGCGTTTTTGATGAGGACGCTCGACTGGGTCGCTGCGCAATTTTTCGAGATCATCCCTGGCATCCTGAAGCAAACGCTTCAACTCGAGCTTCTCCGTCTTTTCTCTGTGGACATTGGACCGAAGACTTTGAATAGTCCGTTGGGCGTGTTGCAAAGAGGTCTTCAAGGTCTCGGTCTCAAGCATGGCATGTCTTGGCGTGGGCTTGATGGGCGATGGGGGGGGCGAGTGCTCTGGCGTGAGGTTGCCGCTAACATTTTCGCCGTCATCCTCGCTGCTGCCCGCGGGCGAGTTGCGCTGGCTTGTTCTACCACGCTCACCAGAGATGGCCTTGGCGAGTTCTTGGTTCTGGCTAGTCAGCTCGTCAATTTTGCGCTGCATGGCTGCACGCTCCCCTTCAGCCATCACAGCATTGCGCTTGGCAGTGCCAAGCTCAATGTCGTGGTGCTTCACAGCTGCCGCATGGTCTTCAGCCAACTTTGTGTGAGCAAGCCTGATCTCGTCGAGCTCGCGCTGCTTTGCATTCTTGTCGGCTTGAAGAGCATTGAGAGCATGGCTCAGTTTCTTCTCCCGGTCAGCAGCTTCTTTTTGTCCAGCGATAAACTCCTGGATTTGAGTTTCCAAGGTCCAATTCTCGTCCTTGTAGCGGCTCTCGCTTTCGTCCAGATTCTTCATACGCTGTTGGAAGCCCTGCACCTCAACCTCAAGCCCTGCCTTTTCCGACTTCAGATCCTTGGCTTCTTCTTCTCTTTCCTGCAAAAGAGCTTGTAGGTTCCGGACCTGTGTAATGAGCGACGTGCTGATTTCGGCAGCGAATTCGATGTCGTGAATGCGATTTGCGGGTTGGTTACGCATCTTTCGGCTTGGGGCACTGAACTTGCTGGGAGAGCCTGTCGCCAAGCTTTCGAATTTGTGATTGTCGAATTTCGAAGGGCTCATCGACCTCTGGGAACAAGCGTCAGAATGATTTTGAGGTTTGTATTAGCTTGAATAGAAAGAGACTTACTCTCACCACATCCTTAGTGGGAGTGAAAGGTGCCCCCGAATTCACCTCATTGCTAGGGATACGATGTTTGGGAAGGAATGCCCGAGCACTGTCTCTGGCTACTTCGTTGAAATCCTTTTCGATGGCCGCGAGTTTCTCTTTGAGGTCCGGAGACAGCTCTTCCTCGGTCTCGAGCTGTTCCACCTCCTTCAGCCGCTCGCTAAGTTCTTTTTGTTGTTGAACAAGCGCTGTACCCAGTTTCCCAGCTTCTTCCATACGCCGTTCGGTGTCAGCGAGATGGGCCTCTAGTGCGCGTTTGGCTGAAGTCGGCGAGGCGCCAGGGCCCAGCGCAAGGGACCCGCCATCAAAGTTCGAGAAGCGGTGGTTGCTGAAAGCATTCGGCCCGGTAGTAATGAATGGATCGAGGGTGTGTTCCTGGCCAAGGACCAGGGACGGCTTGTCGGACGCCATCGAAGTAATTGTTGGTGCGTTCGTAGTCCAACGCTAGGAAAGCACACGATGCCTTCGGATACTGCGTAGTTGTTCGGTCATGGACAGCGTCAAGCTTAGACAACCGTTGTGGTGTCAATGTTGCGCCAACACTTTCCCCGAGCGTCCTGTGCACCTTTAGTGTAGTACGACCACAGACTTTCCCCTTTTGATGGCTGATGATCGCCCGCAGGTGAATTCCGTCCGTTTTTGGACGCAGTCCAAAGCGAGCTTGACGCCTGCTTATTGGTTTTGTTTTCTGTGAATATCTCCACCTCAGTATACGAGCGACAAGTGTGCACAGCGGCAGTGGTGTGCCCTATGGTCGAGCCAGCGGGCCCTCGATTGTTGCCTGGAGGTTGTTCGACGTCGGCTGAGGGCGATAAGCGATGTTTCGCAATCGAGGTAGGTCTCCGTCGGTTTTGAGCCACTATGAATATATTCAGGGCTCTGCTGAAGCGAACAGGCCAAGTAACGCGCTTTGCTCGAGTGCAGTTCTGCGCACGCAACAGTGGCGGGGCGCTGATTGAGAAGGTGGTGTCGCAGGCAGATATGGCCGTCGAATATAAGCGGGCGGGAAAGCGCGGTCGCAAGTGATATGAGCCAGGGGGGCTTGCTGCCCAATTAGGAGGTATAAAGGCCACAAGGTTGCTATGCACAGAGATCGACAACTGACGACGTCGAAGCGGGCAAGGAGTGAGGTTAAGCAGCCAAGGCAGGAAAGACAGCGTGAAAGGTCTGTCAATTAGAATTAAAGAAAAGAAAAACAAAAGCTAAGAAGCAGCCGGTCTCTGAGGCTTGCAGAAGAGTCACAGTGCTGTCGATGAAGACGACTGTGGTACAAGACGCTCACAAGCACGCAGCATGCGACACGGGGCCAATCGCTTGCAATTGTTGCTGAGGGAGCGAATGAATGGTGCTGAGTAAAATAAACGCTGAACAGGCCTGGCGCATAAAAAGAGCGCAAAGACAGCCAGGTGAAGGATGGTTGAGAAAAGCCGATGCGCAAGTTGAAGAACCTGCGAGGAACTCAGTCAGATTGGCGTGCTGGTATCGCAGAAGCAATGCTCGGGTCGCTCCGTCGGTCGGTGCTAGAGAGGCCGGATCGTCCCCTCATAACTCGTCTCAACGACTAGACGAGAGCGCGGGGGGCCGGCGGTGGCGCCGACCAGAGACGGGGACGCGAGAGAAAAGAAAAGAGGGGTGAGAGAAGAGAAGATGGTCGTGCAGGATGGAAGCCCAATCGACAACCCAGAACACAAGAGAAGAAAGGAGGGAGGAGGAGAAGAGAGGAACAAGGCGAAGATGGAGGATGGTGAGGTGCAAGGAGCCTGGAGCAGGAGGAGAGACAAACGGAGACGGCGAGAAGGCCAAGGGGAATCCCAACAGCGCAGCATCAGAGTTGCACTGGCACCAGTGGATTCCAACGACAGGCTCGTCTCTTCTCCGGACTCCACGTATTCTTCGCAGCAGCCAGCGACAGGGGCAGTGGGCTGGGTGGGCTTGGTGGGCTTGCTCTCTCTCGTCTTGTGCCTCTAGCACTGGAACAGTGGGAACAGTGCTGAGTGGGGCGTGCAATTTCAGCAAACTCAGACAGGGACAGCGCAGCTTCTCAGCACAGCCGTTGACAAAACTGGACTGCGAGGATGGAGAACCCCGTGGCGGACAGGCTGCTCAAGAGGAAAAGAGGCTTCGGTTTGTCGAGTCCTTACTGTGTGGCTTGCAGCGCGATCCATCAATCAACAAACATTGACCCTGCGTGTTTACATTGTAACCTGGTACATCCAATCTCACTGTCCACAGCGCATTCCGTGCTTGGAATTACCCCAATCACTGCAGATTATTGCAACTCTTATAGCATGGGGTTTATGGTGGCAGAAGCAAAACACGGCTGCAGCTTAGGGCTAGCCAGCACATGTACCAGTGCAGCCTTGCAGAATCCCTCCAAATAGCCCCAGGCTCTGGCGACTGAGACCACTGAAGCAAATTGATTACAGGTGGATCAAATGCAGCGGAGTGCCGAAGCCATAGTGCGAGATTATCTCGATGCACCTGATGAACCTGACGTGGCGACGCGCTTCCAAATGAGCGCCGTATAGTTCGTGGTGAAGGTCTGCTATGGCTTCTATTGCTTCTTGTAATAAAGCAAGCACTTGTCTATTTGTCGAATATTTCCGTCAGCTTGGGAATCAGCATTCGCAACGGCCATTTCGCCCGGCAATCAAAAGTGAGATAGTGCTCAACAGTCAAGCCCACACTCTTGCATTCACCATGGCAACCAGGGCGCCAGGGCGCGTCCTGCAGTAGCCGCAATGCGCGGCAAACAAACACTGCGAAGGCACTATGAAAATGCTCGAGGCTTGTGATGCGTTGGCGACTCAGCTCACGCATCTTCTCGTCCCGGTCTTGTCAGGGGCACCCTGTGAGCCACCTTTAAAGCTAGCAAATCAGACAGCGTTCAACCCCACTTCCTTCCACAAGCTTCCACGCAGTCGCTTGGCGCTGTGACGTTGAATGCTGGGGGGCGCATATGGTATTTTGTCAGCCAAGTATCGAAATCTCCACGCTCCCCAATCTCAAGCTTGAAAACCATCCGTGAGCACACACTGACATCCGGCCCGAACCATTGCCAAGAGCTGCTCGCCAACACTCCATCAAACCTCACTACGACTTGGAGAACATGGAGAACAAAGAGGCTGCTGTAAGCGACGCGCCTGCGGTCCCGGTGGCCGTCTTCAAGAAGCGCGGCGCAAAGGGCAAGGCCAACTTGCGAAAGCGACCCGCAACACCGCCTCCTGCCAACAGCGACAGCGACAGCGACTACTCCTCGTCAGAAGACGACACTGGCAGGCGCATCAAAAGGCACAAGAAGAACTCCGGAGCTGTCACTGTGTCCTCGAAGGATAATGCAGGGCCCGCCGAGGATATCTCCGCAACCGTCTTCAGCGCCGACCGAAAAGTACCCATTACGGTCAGCAACGACGCCACCAAGCATAGCAACTGGTATGATGACAGCTCCAAAGATAGCATGTCTGCCAAGAGCCTCCTAGGCTCGACACGTGCGATACCAGGAGATCCGACAGCATTAGACGGCACATACAAAGGCTTGGCCAACCAGACAAGCTTCATACAAAAGAATCCCAATGCTCCGAGTAGAACGGTGGGACCCATCAAGGCGCCGACAAACATAAGGACAGTGACGGTCATGGACTACGCGCCAGACGTTTGCAAAGATTACAAGCAGACAGGATTCTGTGGCTTTGGCGATAACTGCAAGTTCTTGCACAGCAGAGAAGACTACAAGCAGTCTTGGTCTCTCGACAAGGAATGGGAGGATGTTACAAAGGGCAAGAAGAACCTCGGTGGTACAGTGGTAGCCAGCGCGGACAGGAACAGAACACAAGACGACGATGATGATGCGGAAGAGGCCTTGCTTGAGAGTATTCCATTTGTGTGTCTCATCTGCCGAGGTCCGTACCGATCACCTATCATCACTCGCTGTGGACACTACTTTTGCGAGCCATGTGCGTTGCAGAGATATAGGAAAGATCCGAGTTGCGCGCAATGTGGCTCGGGCACAAATGGCGTCTTCAACTCTGGCAAGCGATTGCAGAAGTTGCTGGATAAGAAGAAGGAACGGGCGGCTAAACGACGGCAGGAGGCTATCGAGAGGGGTGAAGAAGTCAGTGACGAGGAGGACGAGGGTGATGAAGATGACGCCTAAGTAAAAGGAGGCTAATAATGTATTATTTCTGTCAGTGCATAGCAAAGATAGTTGCAGACACTGTAGTCATTCAGCAGTAAAATGTTTGAATGGACTATATGCATGATTTACCAGGTCAGCTTCGAGGTACTAAAGTAACAGTCATAGTCTCGCTGGGCTTTCTCATCGGGGCCATGTCGACAGTGGTCCTTGAGGGCCAAGGTGTCTGGTGTTGTCAAGATGTCGACTCCTGTGGTTTCAGCCATCCAGGCTATACTGTAGGCTCTCTCAGGGGTCGCAGGACGCCTGTCGGGAGTCATCCACTGCGCAAACCGTTCAACCCCACCACCTACGACCCCGCTCTTCCACTAACGGCACCTGCAGGCAGCTGCCCCTCCGCATGTGATCCTAGGCTGACCTCTCGACGGCATCATAGGACTTTATCAATCGCCCTTTAGCCATAACCTTCCAGCCCTTCGCCCTCATCCTTCTGACATTTGATCATCCCACTCCTGCCTCTCCTGCAGCTCTGCTCAGCCCTACGAGTTGACGCCTCTCATTTGATCCCCTTTTGCGACGAATAACCGACGGAATCCATCGACGAGCATACATTATTTTGGCTTCTCTCCTCCTATACTAAGATCGTTTTCGCAAATTGTCAACATGAATTTGCTGTACTCGACCGTTAATAGTCTTCGCGACAAGTACACGCCCGTCACCAGTACCTCGACCTTTCGTAAGACGGGCCAGATCACGCCCGAGGAGTTTCTCGCGGCTGGAGATTACCTTGTCTTCAAGTTTCCCACTTGGTCTTGGGCCGACGCTGACCCAGAGTCGAAGCGTGTGAGCTATCTTCCACCTGGTAAACAGTTTCTTGTGACGCGCAACGTGCCATGTAACCGACGACTGGATGCCGACTTTGCGGGCGACGCGGGCCATGAAGAGGCCATAGTCAACGATGGCGAGGACTTTAAGAGCAGCACAGCCGGTGGTGACGATGATGGCTGGCTGAGGACGGGTGGCCTGTCAAGCAGTCAGCCGTTGAAGGTGCGCGAGATACGCACCGTTGATGATGCTGGCAATGTTGGAGATGGCCAAGTCGTTGAGGACGATGATGATATCCCAGATATGGAAGACGAGGATGACGACGAAGCTATCATTCCTGATGCACAGGCCGACGGCGGCAACAGGTACTTTTCAAGCGGTCATGGTGTTGCTTTGCACTTGTACTGATATCATCTTGATCATAGTGGCCGACGAACATACACCCTCTACATCATGTACTCGCCGTATTACCGAACCCCGCGTCTTTACATGTCAGGCTATGCTCCAAGCGGCCAGCCCCTGCAACCACAACTCATGATGGAGGACATTATTGGAGACTACAAAGATAAGACAGTGACACTGGAAGACTTCCCTTTCTTTGCAAACAACATCAAGATGGCATCAGTGCATCCTTGCAAACATGCCTCTGTCATGAAGACGCTACTCGACCGGGCAGACGCTGCTCTCAAGCTCCGTCGCGACAAGCTCAAGGCCGGGCAGAGAGTTGGCACGGATATTGGCATGAAAGGTCTCGTGGATGAG
This sequence comes from Coniella lustricola, assembly GCA_003019895.1. Taxonomy (NCBI): domain Eukaryota; kingdom Fungi; phylum Ascomycota; class Sordariomycetes; order Diaporthales; family Schizoparmaceae; genus Coniella; species Coniella lustricola. Next base: position 275,586 of record KZ678376.1, on the reverse strand, counting down.
ATCAATAAACTCGATATTTCTGCGGCTGCTGCAGACAAGGGTAGCGGAGACGAGTGGGAGGATGTTGGCCAAGAGGTGGATGACAACGAGGTTGCTATCCGTGTAGATCAGTACTTGGTAGTATTTCTGAAGGTCTGTCTTTCCCGTCCGTCATTGTCCTCCTGGAAGCACTTGGGAAGGTTCTTGACTAATATGGGAACAGTTTATTGCGAGTGTAACACCGGGAATCGAACACGACTACACGATGGGAGTTTGAAGATACAACTCAGTCTTGCTTTTAATTTTCTTGCGGCGTTTTGAGATGGATGATCAATGACACCAGCAGAGGCTTTGTAACACCTCTTCTTCTTTTCTTTACGATGACTGGAGTAGTTTGTCAGACTGTTATGCGACCAGTACAAAGGGAAACGTCAGCAACCTGCGTGACCTTCGTCGTCCAGGCCTGACACAGCCAATGTACAACATGAAAGCTGCCAAGAGCGTGTGGATTTTCGGCCATTGCAAGAGGCTTTGATCGAATACGTATTCGAGATATTCGAGAATCGAAAGGTAGAAAGGACGCTCAACATGGCTGCCGCACGCTTTCCTCAGTCGATCAGATAGGGTTATGGCAACGAATGTCTCCTGTTTCTTTACGGGGACGCCTACCTAGCTAGGTAGGCGCACAAGGCAGATTTCACAGAAATGATACAAAGGGCTTTCAAAGCTTACGCCGTGCCAAGCTCGAGGTTGATTCTTGTCACTGCTCCCCAAACATTCATCTCGCCTCCTTGTTCATTCATTTCGCAGCTTCCGTGATGCACAACACAGCTTCCAAGGGTTAGGGTCTGTCAATTTAATCAAGCTTATTCCCTTACAGGCACCCACATACAGTGCTCTGGTTGCTGGGGATATTGCGGAGCCACGGGTCATGCCTGCAAATGACCGAGCCCAGCCCCTGACGTGACCAAGCCGCCAAGGTCGAGAGAGTAAGTCGAAGCTAGTGTCGTGGACAAGAACACCACACAGCGATGCGCCGCAGCAGCTCTCCAATTGCTCCAACTTGCCGCTGCTGACGACGTTCAAGCCTTGGCATAGGCATCGCTTTGGCTCATTGATAACACAACTGGCCAGAAAACCAGGCAGCTGTGATATCCAAGTTCTTGCATCTGCTTGCGTACGATTGCCCTCTGCGCTGGCCGATTCGCGTCTTGCTTGCGATCTGTCTCATCATTCTTCTCCATAAGCGGGACCTCATCGCCCCAAACAACGAGGTGCGATCTAGTCTTCGATTCGAACGTCACAGATACGGTTCATCGGTGTGGTGAGAGGGCCAAAAGGAGAAAGAGCCCTGGGCAGCAGCAGTAAAGATGGCGACTATTCGCAGTTTGGACCATACAAAGTGCGTTGATACCATTTGTCACTGTTCTGTACACCCTCACAATTCTGTAACAGAATGCTAACGTCCCCCTCTACTTATTGTTGCAGGTCCGAGACTGAGCTTGCGATCAACATCAAGAAAGCGACGAGCCCGGACGAGTCCGCGCCGAAGCGGAAGCATGTGCGCAGCTGTATCGTATATACATGGGACCACAAGTCTGGCCAGTCCTTCTGGGCCGGTCTGAAAGTGTGCGTTATTCTTTTGATCTTGTTACATCTACCCAGAGGAATTAGCGAACGCCGACTGTTGCCCTTATCTACCTTGGCCTCGCTCTGAGAGCGCTTGAGATGCGAGGTCTCTGGTTTGAGTTCAGCTTGCGCATACATGTGTGCATACGCGTCTTTATGACTTGTCGATGTGATCTACACCGTCGCATGCCAGAAATTCATGCCTGCGAGAGTTGAAAAGGACCGCAAGAGCAACAGGGCGTTCCTGCGCATCGAAACGATCAAAAATTAAGCGATTCACGCTGACACTTTCCTGTGAACCAGACAACCCATTCTCGCCGACGAAGTTCAGACTTTCAAAGCGCTCATTACCATCCACAAGGTTCTGCAAGAAGGCCATCCACACGTCATTCGAGAAGCATTAGCGAACCGGGGATGGATAGAAAGTCTGAACAGAGGAATGGCTGGTGAGGGCATGCGTGGCTATGGTCCGTTGATCAGAGAATACGTTTACTTTTTGCTCGCCAAATTATCTTTCCACCAGCAGCACCCCGAGTTCAACGGGACATTCGAATACGAGGAATACCTAAGTCTGAAGGCGATCAACGACCCCAACGAGGGCTACGAGACGATCACAGATCTTATGACACTACAAGACAAGATTGATCAGTTCCAAAAGCTGATTTTCTCTCACTTTCGCAATGTTGGCAACAACGAGTGCAGAATATCAGCACTGGTGCCCCTGGTGGCAGAAAGCTATGGTATATATAAGTTCATCACGAGCATGATGAGAGCCATGCACTCAATGACTGGCGACACGGAGGCGCTGGAGCCTCTGCGCTCCCGTTATGATGCTCAGCATTACCGTCTCGTCAAGTTCTACTATGAGTGCTCTAATCTTAGATACCTCACAAGTTTGATTACTATCCCCAAGTTGCCCCAAGATCCTCCTAACCTTCTCGCTGAAGACGAGAATGCCCCCAAGTTACCTGCTAGACCGAAGCAAGAAATTGAGCGCGCACCAACGCCACCACGTCAACCCAAGGCCGAGGAGCCAGACGAGATTTCAGAATTCTGGAAGAGCGAGCTCGAGCGTCAGAACCGAGAGTACGAGGAGCAACAGCGAGTGTTGGAGGCGCAACAATTGGCGCAGCAGCAAGCACAACAGCAAGCCGCGCTTCAGGCACAGCGTGATTTCGAAGAACAACAACGCCGACTCGCAGAACAACAGATGTTGCAGGCGGAAGCTCTCCGGAACCAACAGGCACAATCGTTCACACAGGGACGTCTTGCTGAATTGGAACAAGAGAATCTGAATGCACGAGCCCAATATGAGCGTGATCAGCTCATGCTTCAGCAGTACGATCAGCGTGTCAAGAATCTGGAGAGTGAGCTGCAACAGCTTCAAGGCAATTACGGACAGCAGATCTCGAGCAAAGATGATCAAATTCGGGCGTTGCAAGAGCAGGTCAATACTTGGAGGACCAAGTACGAGGCATTGGCAAAACTTTACTCGCAGCTGAGACATGAACATCTTGATCTCCTACAGAAGTTCAAGTCAGTGCAATTGAAAGCAGCCTCGGCACAAGAGGCTATTGACCGGCGCGAGAAGCTGGAGCGTGAAATCAAGACCAAAAACCTTGAGCTGGCAGACATGATTCGCGAGAGAGACCGTGCGCTCCACGAGAAGGACCGCGTTAGCGGTTCCAACAAGGACGAGGTTGAGAAGCTCAAGCGAGAGCTCCGCATGGCTTTGGATCGTGCCGATAACATCGAACGAAGCAAGGGCAACGAGCTCTCCACCATGTTGGCGAGGTACAACCGTGAGATGTCAGACCTTGAGGAGGCTCTGCGCAACAAGAGTCGTGCCCTCGAAGAGGCCCAGGACAAGATACGCAATGGCGGTTCTGACCTGGAGATGCTGCTGCGCGAAAAGGAAGAGGAGCTCGAGGTCTACAAGGCTGGCATGGACCAAGCCCTCGTTGAGCTCAACGAGCTGAAGCTCAACCAGGGCGACACGGACAATGTCATCGATGGCCAAATCGATGCGCTCATCATGGCCAATCTTGACAAGATCAATGAAATCATCGACTCAGTTCTGCAGAGCGGTGTTGCCCGCGTTGACGATGCCATGTACGAGCTTGACTCCACCATGCAGGCTGGTAACCAGAACGCATCGCCATCTTATGTTCTGTCTCAGATTGAAAAGGCATCTGCGAGCGCGGTGGAATTCGCCACGGCCTTCAACAATTTCATTGCCGATGGTCCTAATGCAGCCTACGCTGAGCTGATCAAGGCAATCAATGTCTACTCCAGCTCGATTGCCGATGTCTGCAACAACACCAAGGGTCTTACCCGTCTTGCCACTGACGAGAAGAAGAGCGATTCGTTGATCAACGGAGCCCGCCAATCTGCACAGTCGACAGTCAAGTTCTTGAGAGGCCTCCAGAGCTTCCGACTAGAAGGCATGGACCCTATGCAGAAGACGGATGTTGTCGTCAACAGCATGAACGATGTGCAGTTGAACCTGCAAAAGCTGAACAAGCTGGTGGAAACATTTGCGCCCGGTTTCGGCAAGCTCGCTAACAAGGGCGACCTTGGGGAGCTCGTCGAGTCTGAGCTCAGCAAGGCAGCTGACGCCATCGCTGCTGCTGCTGCCCGTCTCGCCAAGCTCAGGAACAAGCCCCGCGACGGCTACTCTTCGTATGAGCTCAAGGTGCACGACTCGATCCTCGACGCTGCTCTGGCCATCACCGACGCCATCACGCGGTTGATCAAGGCCGCCAGTGCTACCCAGGAAGAAATTGTGCAGGCAGGTCGTGGTTCCTCTTCCCGAACAGCTTTCTACAAGAAGAACAACCGCTGGACCGAAGGTCTCATCTCCGCAGCTAAAGCTGTCGCCACCTCGACCAACACATTGATCGAGACGGCCGATGGTGTTTTGTCTGGTCGCAATAGCCCCGAGCAGCTGATTGTGGCGTCCAACGACGTCGCAGCCTCGACGGCACAGCTTGTGGCTGCCTCGCGTGTCAAGGCTGGCTTTATGAGCAAGAACCAGGAGAATTTGGAGCAGGCGTCCAAAGCTGTGGGTGCAGCATGCCGGGCGCTGGTGCGGCAGGTGCAGGCCATGATCAAGGACCGCATGGGCGAGGACGAGCAAGTCGATTACGCCAAGCTTGGCACCCACGAGTTCAAGGTGCGGGAAATGGAACAGCAGGTTAGTATCGGTGGTGGCTTTCTTTGGATGCTTTCCATTTCTGCGAGGTTGTTGATTCAAGAATACGCTAACTAACTCACCGGATGCTTGCACCGAATACAGGTCGAGATTCTGCAACTGGAGAATGCTCTGGGCGCTGCGCGACGCCGACTGGGAGAGATGCGCAAGATTTCTTACCAGGAAGATTGAGAGATATCTACTGCTATATGTCTCCGGAACACATTATGTCTTGTTGGAGCCTTGCAATATGTAGCGCAATTATGCTCAAGGAGCCTGCCTTTCACAACAGCGAAACAACTTGCAGAAGGCAATGGCAGTCAATTCCCAAGGGTGTTGTTCTCGATGTTTGCCTATGGTGCGCCTGCTTTTTTAAGAGACTTGAAGCTGTGATGAGAAGAGAGAATGCACGCGTTCATTGGTTTGTCTGTGCATGTTGATGGTACATCCTGTGTTTCCAATGTCTCAATTCTTGAACAACTCAAGATGCCACTTCCGGCCTTTCTGTTTCCATGATCTGGGCTCAAGTGTGTTGCTATCACAACCCGTGATGTTCTTATCTTTGTGCAAGAGATGATCTTACGTCTCTCCCTTGCAATCGTGCATTAATGTGCCAACCAAATCAGCCTGCTCTTCTCAATTCCTACAGCCAAGCAGCAAACGTGGCCGTGTGTACAAGTACAATCCGAGCCGCTGCGGAAGTATTGATGCCTGACATTGAAAATAACCTGATCTAGGATTCTGCAAGGTCCAGAGGTCTTCCTTTCCTGTCCTCTGACTGTTTTACTTCTCCTACCATGAAGCTCCTTTCACACTCTTTGCCATGGTGCGTCACGTTTGCAGATCACCTTAAAGGTACTTTGTCTCAAAGTCGTGGGCTGTCTGGCTGTTGGCTGCGGACTTTCAGAATGCTTTAAGCAACGGATGTCCAAAGCGGTTAGATGAGCGTTCGATCAACTACAGAGATCCCTTGTGACCGGAGAAAAGATCCATGAGCGAGAGCAAAAAGAGCACACAACTGCAGGGTCGGTCGTTTACGTAAGAACACAGTTGTGTTGGTGTTTTGACCGATTGCCTTCTTCAATATCCCCCACGTGTGAGAAAGTACCCGCGCGCTTGTGGAGCTGAGGTACTTGCTTAGTTCCAATGCCAAAATCTTTAGCTTGGAGCTTGTTTGTCAGTAAACACTCGCCATCTTCTGGTCTGACAAGGAGAACGGGTGACCGGTCCTTCGCTTGAGCATGGTGTCATACCCTGCTTACCCTCCAGCGAGAAGTACACAAATCATGCTTCGATCAGAAGGTCAAGAGCAAAGAAAGAAGACCGAAAAGGGGCGCTTCTGGCTATTGCCACAAATCTCCAGGTCGCACTTTCGCCGCCACCACCACCGCTCAAACTGCTCAGCACGTGAAGACTGTGGTGGACCCTTCTTCTGTAGTTCATCTTTCATCACAAGCTAACACTAGCCTAATCCCTGTAAGAAAGAAATCGGGGTTCCGCCAACTAGCGGACCGGTCGGGTCTTTCAATGAGGAGGGGTTGGAGACCCCTACAAGTGCCGCTGTTGGGGCGTGCAAAAGACAAGACATGGCAGCAAGGAGGGCTGTTGGAACTAGGTGTGGGTCGCGGAGCAGAAGTTGTGCTTGTCGAGTGTTCTCTCCTTGTTGCTTGAATCCAAAACCAAAAGTTGCGGGGAAAAGAGCAGCGGAAGTCAGGGGGCCCGAATGGCGGAAGACCCGCTGGGGCTTTCCACAACCCATCTCATGCATGCACCAAATATGACAGCTGATGGCTTGACCTGACAAGAGTCTCGCGTATGTGCAACTGCCAGAGTGCCTACGCACGAGGCACCACCGGCACCCGGCAACTCAGAGCCAACCATCTAATCTCAAAAGCTGGTGAGAGCAAGGCTGATCAACGGGGAAGCGGTGTCGCTGGATCTATCAGGATATTAATCTGATGACACCATGTATTTTGAGTTTCTGCTTTCATCGCCCCAGTCCACTATGGGCTTTCCTTGGTGGGAACAGAGAAGTGAGACATCATCGCCGGGTCGCTGTCCCGAAACATACAGAGAAAGGTCAAAGCCGCGGTCGTATTTCCGTCCACAGGGATAACCCATGAACAAGTCCTGTAGTCCTGTGGCTTCTAATCTCAGTGTGCCAGCATAGCCAGGACTGGAAGTCTCAGGTCCCAAAAGAAGCAGCACATTTGGTCAAAAGCAAACCTGGGCTTCACTTCATAGTCTGTGCTTTTTGTACAAGCGTTTGCAAACACATCCGCAAAATTACTGGCTCGATTTGGACCTTGAAACTACTTCTTGTTGATTAGACCATGAAGTCACCGACTTGTGGCCAAGACTCATTCAAGATGGACGGCGCACCGTCGACTACGCGTGAACGCAGTGAAGACCTGAATCAAGCGAGCAAGAGGCTTTGTTCAATACTGCAAGGGTGGCGGGTCACCAAGAACGCCGTTGGTTTATAAGTACACACAGCCTTGTGTTGTTGGCTCCTTAGTCTCCCGAGGAGGGACAAGGGCCGTTCCAGAAGCTTGCAATGGCGCTAAGTCACCAGCGCGGGACTTTTGTGCAGATGTGTCGTCTGAACGCACGTATGTTGGTAGAGAGCATGTGTGCGTTTGCTCAACGGTGTGGATCCTGGGGAGCACCGTCCGTCGATGGTCTTCGTCTTGGTCGATCATCGACTGATGAGGATCTCAGTGACTATCGAGTATGTACTGTGGTGAGTATGTAGAGGGGGAAATGCATTGAATCCGAATACTACGTACGCCTCTGATTTGTGTTGTACCAAATGCCATATCTTGTCCTACCTTGAGTCCTCGATCCAGAGCCAGCCGTCCAAAGCATCAAGACTAGAGACTTTGATGCTCCCATAGCTTCTTGGACTTCTCAAGTGCTTCGTCAGTGCTACTAAGCAGGTATCGAGGTACTTGTTAACAAAGAGCTGTTATGTCTCGTGTCTGCTCAAGGCCTTAACATCCAGGGTCATGGATGGAGTAGATTGTCAGTGACATCGTCAAGAGCAAGAGGAAACCCCCCCCCCCCAGGGCAAAAGAACAAACAAAAATATGGGCCTGAAGCGGGAAATCTTGTAGAAGAGCGAGTACCCAAGTACCCAGGAACCCAGGAACCCAGGAACCCTGGCTATGCTCAAGCCGCGGCAGGCTTATTAATCTTCCAGCGAAGACGCGTCTCTCGCTTGCTCTTTAGGTAGGCGGCAGCACAAGCACAGACTCTCAAGTCGCGTTTCTGAATTTGAGAAGGCCAAATGCACATTTTTGCTATCTACAATTCAGCTTGTTATTTCATCAGTGAGGGAAAATGGCCGCCTAGAGTTCAAACCCATAGTAGATATCCTACCGAAGTACTTGTAGGTCTTTCGCTCCGCCGTTGTGGCTCCATATTTCTAAGCAAGATCGGACCAAATGGGATCCATCCATCTACCTGTCCATCTGCGTTGTGGCGATCTGGGACCGGCTTGTCCCGCGGCCCGCCTGTCTGCATACCTGCATGCTCCATCCCTGCAGTCTTCAGCCGCATTTTAACCTCACCCTTTCAATGGGCTTGACTGTCCCGCTCCAACAAAGAACCGGAAAGCAAGACATCCGCCTCGGATCTGCGCATACTGACTGAATGACTTCTGTCTCATTTGTGCTGTACTCCCTTAGGGGGAGAGGATGCTGTCGAAATCACAAGGACATGCAAGACGCTTGCAATCGGAGGCAGCAGGGCTCATCGCAACAGGATACTGCAAATGACAGTATTGGCATTTTATCCCACCAATTCTCGTTCTTGTTCATTGTGAACCTAACCTTTGTACTCTACATGCAATAGCGCGCGATGACACTATGCCATGATCTTTACTGGTAAAACGTACGTGGAGCACATCCAAGCCCCGCAACTATTCCAGTATATCGCAAGTGATTCCATCAACGGCATCGCAGAAGATTTGATCTTTCCTTATGTCTGCGCCCAGTAACAAGTCGTACGATGTGTCTTATTGCAGGGAGAAGGGCTCAACCTCGTCATCGAAAACAAGAGGTACAAGGTAATTCTCCATGCCAGATTGTTCATCTTTGCAGTCAACTACAATAGTCTCAATTAGTGTCATGCTTCGAGCGTCACAAGATCAAAGAGTACACACCAGATTCCCACCCAATCTGACAGGCCTGACCAGTGAGACTGCCCCAGATATTGGGCTGATCAAGATCATATGTTCTAGTGCCTTGTTCGAGCACCATTGGGTTGATTGAGCCATCGTTACTGTGGACTTGATGAAGGGCGATCGTGTCCCAATTATATGGGTGTTGAGTGTGCATGTCGCTTGAGATGATCAACGAATGATCAAAACTGGTGACGTCCTCCACATCAACGACGTTAACGCCATTGGCCAAAATCATGCTGTTGACATTCACTTGCAACATGTCTGCAAAGGTAGCGACTGGATTGAAGTCGAGCTGTGCTGCGAATCCCGAAAGCTCTCGACCAGCTTGGCCCATCGTCTCATCATTTGAAATGAAGTCTTGAGGCTTGTTGAAGTTCAGGACGTGATGATGATGATGGATGATTTGCGCTAGGAGCTGCAGAGGCTTCTCAAGGGCAAGGCCCTGTCGAATCAGTCGGTGAAGAAGCTCAACGTCACCGATTGGCGCGGGAGCAGGAATGGACCCTACAGCAGGAGGCGAAGTCTGCAATACCTGAATTGTTCCATTCATATCGCGAGAAAGAACGCAGTTGTGGGCGTCTAGCCAAGATTGCGGATGGACAAGATTGCAGACGGTCGACGCACTAATCAAGTACTGATCGAGAAAGCGGTAGTTGGAATTGTCGCGTATAAAGGTCCAGACTCTTGCGATAATGGACCAAACGCTCTTGTGCTGTTCGAATGCCCACATAGCACGAATGAAGCGAGATCGCTCTGATTGCTTCCACTCAGGGAAAATGCGGCTCATCATGGCTGTAAATTATTGTTAAAATCTCGCAACGTTGAGCTGTGGTATGTTAGAAGACTTACACCGGAACATAACGAAGGAGTTTACCGCCTTCTTGAGAGTGACGCCTTTAGAGCGAGCCTGCGTGATTCTAACCTTGTTAGGGGCGCGAGCTTTTGAAACACCACGTTTCCGTTGAGTATTGGCAGGACCATTCACAAATCTGTCGATAGCTGGAGACATGGCGGCAGAGTTTTTGGTTGGATCCGTGTCTGGCATTTAAACGGTGAATTGACACAAATGATGGCACAGCGGTTAAGGAGAAAAGAAAAATGTAGTATGACTGGTGATTAGGGATGAAAGACCAAGTATTGAGCTCAACCTCAAGGAAGAATGTTTCAGATGGGTACGTGTTGCGTGCAATTATTCTGTGCGACAGATGTCGAGGATCGGGGGAATTTGGAGAAAGTCGCAGTGCAGCAGCGAGTTGTTTATAAAGGTAGGAAAGCGGAGCTATAAAGGTGCTGGGGTACTGACAGCTCCAGTATCAATACTAGGGGACAATACCAAGGGGCCACGCAAGCACAATGCTAAGGATAATCACTGCTTGAGCAAATATGATAAGTGAGAATGTTCTGGATGGAAAATAGTACAATGATACGTACCAGGTTTGTGAATCATAATTACATAGGCAGAAACAGTTCACCACAACAACCTGGCTGATTGTAATTTCCACTTAATAGAAAGACACCACACAACATTATCATCACCAGGAGCAACGCCAACTTACAGTTTGATGTCATATCTATGCTTATCTTCCTGATAGTTCGCCTTGGAAACGGATTTCATCATCTATACATATTGATTCGACATATCACTCCAACATCTTCGACCTTCGTGTCCTTCAAATCTTGTGAGCAATCAAAAATGAGCCAAGCGGACGATATTCTTGACATTACTACGCAGTTGCGCGTTTATATTGCAGGAAGTCGTCGGCTCATCACTCTTCTTAAGTCCTCAGACAGCGACAATCGCATTAAGAGAATAATGAGTCTCCTCAAAGGCGTCACAGTAGACGGCGAGAACCTCATCTGTGCAGCTCAAAACATCGTTGAGATCACCGCTGGGTTGCGTTACTCTGGCTTCAATCCAGTACTGATTTACCACGAGCTAGCCATGACCGATGCTGCGGATAACATTATGGAGGGTTCAACAAGAATCTTACTCTATCTTCAGCACATCTCTTTTCAGAGACCCACTGCAGTCCTGTCACAGAGTACAGGTAATCTTCTGAAGTCATCAATCACGACGCAGCGAGATTTTGCACAGAAAATTTACTTCAAAGCCAGATCAAGCCTTGTCACATCGACAGTCAAGCCTCCGGGACCAGCACCTCTACCTTACGAGGATCAGCAGTATCGCGACAAACTTGAACCTGCCTCGACCCGAGACCACCGGCTTCTCAACGGAAAGCCATGTAGTGTGGGAAAACAGTACGATCACCGTTGGGACCCTGACTTCAGAACTCCCGGTAACGCACATGTCAAGTTCCTCACCTTTCCCGGTCCTTTCTTTAGGGCTGGATACAATAGCGGCGACATTTTCGACAAGTTTCATCTCCCCGCAGCTCTCAGCAGCATTCACGACAAAATAGTTTTGCGATACGATTCGCTCGAATACAAAATGATGGTCATAAGACGCGTCCAATCACCTTGCGGAGGCAATAATTCAGCCGAAGAGCTTAGGAAGCGAAAGGTGAAATGTCTACCAGAATCCAATTCCAAATATTCATACTGATATTTCACAGATTCTATCCAAATTCCTTGCCCAGGAGTCCGGCTATAGGTACGACATCGACTCTCTCAATGTAAGTACATAACCGTCTTCGTTATGAATCATACTGTTCTGACAACGTTCTTCTTCTTCTTCATTGTAGCTCTATGAGCACCTTCCAGCGGGAGATGCTCATCCGACTATGGGCCCTTATGTAGAAAAGAATTGGCTCCTCATGACCAGCAGGAAACGAGATGGTACCTGGGCTCATGAAGACAAAAATCGCATTTTGGTCATGCTTCATAATGGAGGTCATCATGTCGTGCGCAACCATACCGCGGGCCGACTGGTTTATATCAACAAGAGTCTGAGCTGTGGATAAAGAGGAGGTCTGAAAAGAGGAAATTCTTGCTCAGAGAGACTTTTCAATTTGTTCGTTGATTCTTTTATTTTTGTATCAGCCCAAGAAATGATACCATCGACGTCTACCCATGTGACAAATTTCTAATGATGTGTGTTCCGTCCGTCCAATGATTTGTGCATTCTTGCCGGTCATATTGCAATGAATCGGAACATCTCTCATCAAATACAGGTTTGTATTGTGGGCATGGTGCTGGTCCAAAATTGATAGACAGATTGCTAAAATTCAAGCAAAATTCAATCGGCCTAAGTGATAAAATTCGATGATAATAATTATTACTATTATTATTATTATTATGATTGACAACAAACCCCCCTGTCACCCTCGGGGCGGGGGGGGGGGGGGCGGATGGAATCGCCCTTGAGTCTCATATGCTAAAATTATGGCAAAAATAAAAATCAACAACACATCATGGCCGGGCATCAGATGCCACAATTCCCACATTATGTCAAACTTTACCTCGCCCTTCAAACTTCGCCGCATAGCATTACACACCACTTCTTTTATTATCAACCAGAGTCTGACCCTGCGATAACACTAATTTGTGATTGAGCAACTCCGTCTTTGATCATACATCACTGATGATAACCTCACTACTACCACACTTCCGAAACACCACATCATAAAGACGTCATATTTCATAATCTAAATCAACTTCCTCGACTCGATTCAACAAAAGCCAGCAATCATGTCTTTCAAACCAAGTAGCGTGTCCGTCATCAGGGATATTCAGGGCAATCAGATCATTTACATTGACATGGGCGCCGGTTTCACTGCGACAATCAGCTACTTAGGACCTTGTGTTCAGTACGTATCAGCTGGTAAGTGCTTGCGGCGGCTTCAACATACTAACACGAAGCATCTAGGGCGACTGCTCTGGGTGGAGAAGCTGTCACTATCTTCGCTGACTTTCAAACGCGCCGCTTCATGATTGCACCCTCTTCTCTGAAAGATTCGATGAAGTCCCGAAGTCCCGGTCTACACCACATCATCGATTGTCCCGGTCAGTACATACGCCGAAACCCATTGTACATTAACCATTACTTATACTAGACAGCCTTAGAAAATTCGAATACAAAGTCTAAGAGCGGTTCCGGCCCTGAAATTACAGGAATTCTACTCAAGAACGCCCGAGTGGCAGCTCCCAAAACTCCCAAGTCATCCACTGGCAAGAGCTTGCAACACGTTAAGCGACCCCGTAACTCGTGGATCATTTATCGGTCCGAGAAGTCTAAGCTTCTCCATCATACCAGTCCTGGAATCTCCGCAGGCGAGATCTGTAAGTGCACTAAAATTCGGGTATATTGCTTCAACAGAACTACGACTGTGCTAACAATGATGTTTGCGAAGCCTCAGAGGTGTCCCGACTCTGGAAGAATGAGACCGAAGACGTCAAGGAGTACTACTGTGGTCTGGCTGATGAGGAGGCCCGCTTGCACAAGGAGAAGTACCCCGAATACCGTTACACACCTGCTCGTCAGTAAGATCTGTCGAAGTTTGAGAGAGACTCACAAATGATCTTTTGACAAATTGAATGTTTGATACCAACCATTCACACTAACAAGTTAAGGACAAACCGATCAAGTTTGTGATCTTGAAGCGAAGAGGAACAAGAATGACTTCCGCTGACTGAATGCACTTACAAGTCAAGGCAGTCTCGTCAAATTCTCTCTGGCTTTTCTTTCAAATGGCGCTGAGCAGTCGTGGAACGGTTTAGCATTTCACGTGGACACTTTTGTCCAAGTGGTTTGATTCTACTGGCTTTCTCTGCTTCTTTCTTTCTTCAGATCTTCGATTTGTCTATGGTCTACTTTCCTATTCTTGTCTTTTCTCTTCTGTTATCTTTCTTAAATTTCTTTTTTCCTCATTGATGGAAGACACGATTTCATGGCGTTATGGTGATGATGGGAGAAAATCCTAAGAGGTCTCCAACAGAAGATAGGATGGGCTCATCCAGCACGGCGTTCGTTGATCGAGCGGACAGAAGATACCCCTCTTTGCAGATTCAAGACAAGAACTCAAAATGATTGAATTTTGTCGAGAAGGATTTACTTGCAAAACAGACATGGTAATTGGGTTACAAAAGGGCCTCAGCTCAATATTGACTTGATAGATCTGTGCAAGACAGACCATGACGATTTGGAAGCAAGTGTTCATGGGTATGCCTACACTACATGCCTTTCCAATCCGAATGCCAGATGAAGGTTCCGCAACGCCATTGTGATCCTTTTTCTTTTTGCCCTGAAGGTCCGATCGGTCGTGAGCACATATAAAAGGAGCGGCCTGCAAGAATAGTCAGTTTTGGAGTGTGCACAGACAAGAGACGCACACGCTTCTTGATGCAGGCACCTTAGTGTTCGGGAGGACTGACCTTTGTTGATGCCCGACTTTTTGGTCACGAAGCTGATGCAAGGCTCTTCGTGCTCACAAAGAGGTACCGCTTTCTTCTTGCCCAACAGTTTCGACCAAGACTCTTTGGACTCGATAGGATCAAAGACTTTGCTCTCCTCTACTGGCATTTCGAAGCCATTGATATCTGAGCCATCAGAAGGTATATTGCTGTCTGCAAAAGAATTCGTGTCGGTATCATAATTCGCAGGCGACGCAGATGATTGACTTCTCTGGATTTTGGAACGGGATATCGACATTGTCTTTGCTAGCGCGACTGGCAAGGCTTCTTCGTCACCTTGCTCGCTCTCTTCACAAGGTGGCGCTGGTGTCATGGGCTTGAAGAAGCCTTTGAGACTGCTTTGGCCAGGACCGGCCTTGGAATTGTCCTTGACAGGAGTCGGTTTTGACTTTTTGTTTTGACGAACGGGGGATGTCATTGGTGCGGATCGTTTGGAAGCTGTTGGCGCGGACGTAGTCGGAGTCGTGGTTGGGGTCTTGCAGAATGAGGCAGAGGTCGGATCCACGTCGCTTTTTGGTGTGGAGGAGGGTAATTTCTTAGCTGGAATCTCGGCAGATTTTGAAACAGTAGTACTCGAGTGATTCGAATCGGTGGTCGAATCAAGCTTGGGAGCGGCGGGCTTCCTCATGAACATGTCTTTGATACTACGGCGACGGTCAAATTCATCCAAAAGCCTGGCAGACTGGGGAAGCATATCCTTTGTGCACCAATCCCGCAGGCGCTGACCATCACTGAACATGCCCACTGGGTTCATAAGGTCTGCAATATGACAACTGTGGTCGTTTTGCTCCACACGATCTTTAAGGACCGCATATACTGGACAATGATCCGAGCCCATCAGGCCCTCTTGTATATTGGAGTCCTCGAACCATTCCTTGATGCCGTCGGAGCAAAGAATATAGTCTATGCGGCTTCCAAAGTTGCCGGGCCGGGCGTTCTTTTTGGTCTCCCAACATGTGAACATGCCAGGCCGAGTCGGGTGAAAAAAACGAGTGAGATCCCACAAGACGGGTTGATCACGGCCGTCATCTCTGTCTCCAAATACTTGACCCTCGAACAACAGCTGGTTCAAGAAGCGGCGAGACGGTGTCGAGAGGAAGTCTTCAAAAGTCACGCCCTCCTTGCGCAGTTGGTCGAGAAAGCCGGCTGTGTCTATGCCGGATCTTATGATGTTGAGATCCCCGGCAAGGACAACCTGCTTGCCCAGGGCCACGAGATTTCGTACTCTAGCATCGAGTGCAGCATGGAAGCTTAAACGATAGTCGGTTCTCGTTTCATCGCGGGTGGCAGGGGCATACACCCCGATGAGGACGAAGGCAGGAAATTCGAGGATAAGGGTGCGGCCTTCAGAATCGATGGTTGCTTCATCGACAATGCCAAGCAGCTGATCCTCTCGCGGGTAGCCACCGATTTGCTGGTCTTCTGGGAGGTCTCGAATTCTTGTTGTAGACTTGGGTGGGCAGAGAGTGCCTGTGAGGCCTTCCTCGGCGCGGATCGGGCAACACTTGGAGGTTCTGGTGTAGATCGCCACGCCAGAGTACCCTGGACCGGGTGTTAATGTCTAAGTTGAGCATATATGAGACGAGAGTACTTGCCTTTCTTGTCTCTTGGAAGACTGACATAGACATCCCATCCATGGATCAGCACCATCTCATCCGTCAAGTCCTTGCGCTGGATCTTGGCCTCTTGCATGATGACGATATCGGCCTCCAAGATGTCAAACATGGCCTGGAAGGTTTTGGTCTGATTCCACGGGGCGTATCCGAACGGATTCCTGTGGATAATCTATGCATGAGACTCGCGATCGTTGATGAACGCTCCTCATCAAAGGATCGGACATGGTGTCGAGCAATGCACTTCAGCTACACAAGTGATCACGTACCTGATACCGTTCACTACGAGCGGAAAGCCTGAGTCAGTCATGGAGCAAATGATAGCCAAATTATGGGAAACGCACCATTCCAAGTAGTCACGCGGAGACCCATGGTGACGATCACAGTCTTCAATGCCGCGCTTTCCAAATGTGTCGTCGTCGCGGGGATTCTCGTGTCTCAAACTCGCCGTGGATGTCCTCAAAGTGGCGTTCTGGCAATGACGCGTACTTTGCCTTTCTTCTGAAGGAGGAACCCGGAGATCTTCATTAGACAATTCTTGTGAAAGAAGTGCGTGTGGTCTTAGTCGCAAGCGAAAGTTTGAATTAAGTTGCGTCGGACACTGAAAGGTGCTATCGCATGCTCGTCGAACGGGTTTCTGAAGTCGCTGGAGTAGTCCGTTGCTTCCTCATTACTAACTTCACCACCTTCCAGGCCAACTTGCCACAGACTCTGGCTACTTGTGCATTCGGAGAGGAAAAGATGCAGCAGTGAGCTCAAACCTGTTGCTGTTCTATCGAATCACGTCAAATCGACCGAGCAGTCAATTGCTTTTCGTGACAGAGATACCAATGCACCCCACACTAAAAAAGACATGCGCATCACCAATCAAGACCACTTGCGCTTGCACAGTAGTCATGAAATGTCGTTGAAATCACTAGCGCTGGGCCAAACACCGTCTGTCCAGGGCCCCTAGACAGATCCCGCTATCGCGCTTGCCTTTACAAGCGCGTGTGGGGTAACACTGCAAAATGACGCGGGTCCGATTCTCGCCTAATCACGTGCCGCGGAAAGGGTACCCGGGTACCTTCCAAGACCGAACCCTGGCGGGCTGGCAATGAGTCTAGGTGGTCCGAGCTTCCTCGCTCCCCAATCCTATTCGGCATCCCGTCATGGTCTGATTCGCATCCTCTACGACCTCATTCGCCCTAACGCCTGCGACGACGAAACCACATCCGTAAGGACAACCACTGCACCCCTCTCCACTCTGAGCTATCGAGCTATCGAGCCCGCCATGTTCGCCCAACGCCAGGCCCTGCGCGCTCTGCGCACGCCCATGTTCCAGCGCCGCTTCGCCAGCTCTGGTGCCCGCGCTGGCGAGACTGCCTTTGCTGCCGAGCGCCGTGCTGTCAAGGAGCACGCTGCTGAGTCGACTGGTGGGTCCTAAGCCTTCTCTGGATAGACATGCACTGGGATTGGATATTGATTAATGATGCTGGTTATAACAGGTCTTTGGAAGAAGATCTCCATCTTGTATGACACCCCTTGCACTCGCCCGAGGCCATGAAGGTCTCGCAACCTGTGGAAGACGCAACGGCGGCGGCAATGATGGCGACGGAAAGTCAATTGCAATGAAAGGGGAATTGCGAAGTGGTTCAAGCAAGAGCTGGGAGATATCAAAGAGAAACCATCGCCCGCGATAAGAGACAAGATCAGAAATCGCAAGTCAAGAGAAGCTGACTGACATGTACCCGTTTTCGCAGCGTCTGCATTCCCGCTGTTCTCGGCGCTGGCATCAACGCCTACTACCTCTGGAATGAGCACTGGGAGCACTGGTCCCACATGCCCCCTCTGGAGGAGCGTACCGAGTACCCATACCAGAACATCCGCGTATGTTGTCTTCTCTTTTGTGCACTGAAACCACCCGGTGAATTTCTTCGTGCGGCGACTGCGGAAAGACTGACCTTTCATGGTGCGGAGCAGACCAAGAACTACCAATGGGGTAACGGTGACAAGGTACGTAAATATCCACGAATAGTTTCGACCGCAATGCCTTGAATACGGAGTGCTGACCAAACATAGACTCTCTTGTAGGTTTTCACCAAACACAACATGCTAGAGTGCTCAGGAATGAGCATCTCAATGGCGGAAATTGTCAACCACGTTGATTGCTTCCGCTGAACCTGATATCCCACTCCATAAGCCTTACTCTTCACGCTATAGTTTCGGTACTAACACGCCCACAGCTGGAACGACTCGGTCAACTACCACAACAAGGACAAGACTGCTTAAGCTTGAGCAAGCTTGTACGTAGTAGCATTAGTAGGCGGATTAGGCGGGAAAGGTTCAAGTAGAGTAGAAGAAGCGGGACAGAATAGAGCGGCAGACAACATAGTCGACCATAAAATCGATCTGTACTTGTTAGTTAATGGTCGCAGCAGTCGATTGGTCACCTTATCCATCAACGTGCTTTCTTTTGTCTTGGGGACTTTGCTTGTACACAAATGATCTCTTGTTGATGCGTGATGAACAGATATCATCCTGTGGCCCGCGCTCGTGTTGACTTGAGTTGTTCGTCGCACAAGGTAAAAACTTACAGCGCTGCCACTCTCCCAAGATGTGTTATGCCTGAAGCAGCAATGTTCCTGACTCTGGAGAAGGGTAGCGACATTCGTTTAAGGACATGACAATACTGAATTGATGTTGGGCAACTCAAATGCTTTATCTCGAGATCCACAGGATCGTCTCATATCGTCAGACCGCCTGTTCTCAGCTCCAGATACTTGGCCGCTAGATCATCGGCAACCTTGGTTTCACCTCTCACCCTCATGATCATAGCCATCTTCGCCGTCACCTCAAGCTTTTTTTGCACATCATCCATCATGGCATAGTAGTCAAAGGCCCGTTTCAGCGGCTCCATGGCCCTGGCCAAATGCTCCAGTCGCGCTCTCGCGGCTGCGTGTCCCTCGGGTGCTCCCACCTTGCCTGCAATGCCCACATACGCATCGGCCAGGGAGGAATATAGGTTCGCGACAAAGTAACCGAGCTCGCACTCCAAGCTGCGTGGTATAATGACCAGCAAGAGGTCTTTCGCAGCCTCAAACTCTCCAAGGGAGTTGAGTATGTCCGCAAGACTACCGATGGACTGCCAGAGCAGGTTCATGAGTCTCGTCTTCCATGCCAGATTGGCGGCTCGCATAACAATCGTGAATCCTCTTTGCGGTCGACCTGCTTTCTGAAAAAGGTGTGCCTTCATCAACAACAGTCTTACGCGTAGAGCAATGTCTTTGTCTTGATCTTGGGTTCCGGAGATGAGCTGTTCGACTTTAGTAAATGCGGCCTGTAGGTCGCCGCGGCGGATCAGAAGTTCGTAATGGAGAGAGTCAACGACAAAAACCAAGTCAGGCTCGAGATCATCAGGTTTGGACTGCAAAATTTGGTTTAGGAGGTACTCGGCACCGTCAAGGTCGTTACGGTGCAGGTCTCTGCGCAATTTGATGAGGCCTCGTAGCTTTTGCCAGTATTTGTTCGCTTTCCAGGTGCGCAGTGAGTCACCACCGACCTCCTCAAGGAGATGCATACCCTCGTTGTACCTGCCTTTGCTGGCGAGCAGACTTGCTAGACGACAGGTAATCTTCAGAGAATCATCCAAAATGGCATTGACAGCATGGCAGCGCAGAAACACCTCACACAACATTGTCGAGAGGAAGGAGACTCCAGCTCGATCCCAGAAGGCAATAGTCATGGCGAATTGTGTGCCTACCATGTTTGTCAAGCCGTGCTCTGTGACGAGGTGCGAGCTGGTGGCAACTTTCTCGAGGGCCGTGGCCACACTATCGCCACTTACGAGTCCTTGTTTCGCCTCGCTCAATAGAGCATGACTCCACGTGGACCACATGCCGGACTCTTTTGCCTTAATCTTGAGGTATTCGAGGGTCTCCCGACCTGTAGCAGACATGCTGCTGGACTCAACATTCTCCACAAGATCAGGATGCTGGAGACCGAAGTTGTAGTAGAAATTGAGAGCAAAGTTCAAGCAATTGGTGTCTCGCTTTTCTCGAGCAGTCGCGATGGTTTCAAGTATGGTGGATACGGCGTCTTTGTGGCAGCCGAAGTCTGCTTGGAGGACGGCCAAATTAAGCAAAGCATAGTGATAGTGCTCACGATCACTGTTTTGCATGGTGTAATCGAAGTACTGATGGAGGTAGTCAAAGGATGTGGGATAGTCGCCTGATCGCCATGCTTCCAGGAATCTGAATTGTTGTCAGGGCTTATTCGTTCAGTGAAGGAGGGAATAATGCTCACTTAAGGTAGTGGGACAGCTTTGGGTTTGCACGGCTCGCTTCGAGGAGTTCAGCGAACTGTTTATGTAGTTCTTCGGGCACACGCACGCCATATTCTAGCAGTCATGTGGAGGTCAGTGAATCACGGCAGAAGTAATAAAAGGAAGGAACGAGAATGGGCTCACTCTGCATTTGAGCCACTTGATATTCAATCAAGCCGTCCAAGCTGTTGACGCTGATTGGTATGCTTGAAGCATTCATATCGCCGTAGATGATATCTGCGACGAACGTAGCTCTGCCACCCCATTCAACCACACCATCTTCTAGCACTCTGTCGAAAAAAGATGGATTAGACGAGGGGTTGCGGCGCGCCCAGGCACCAGCCGTAGGTTGTCGGTAGACGACAAAGTCCTTCCACAAAGTGGCCGCTTCGAAGAATGGGAGTCTGCTGTGTTCCAAGTGGGCTCTGCGCGCAAACAGACCAAATGGCGAGCTTGTCGTCAAGAAATTCCTCCCCGTGGTATCGCCCGACTCAGCCTCTGCCATGTGGCGGATGTCCTCCTTGTTCGCGAGCAGGGAGGGCAGCTGGTCGAAGAACTGGTGCAGTGCATCAAGCGAGTCGATGGCCCACAACTTGGCGAGGAAGAGGTCCCATAGCCGGCGTCCTGGCAGACCAACGGCAGCATGGTAAGGCTGAAGCAGCGGTTCAAAGACCTTGATCGATTTGATCAGGTCGATGGCCTCCTGTGCTTTCTGGAACCGTTGCTGTGGGTCGGGAGCATTCTTAGTCGCGTCCGTGCCAGTGTGTCGTGCGATGAAGCCGAGTACAGGTAGGATGCCCTCGGCAGGTACAGCAGCGTCACAGTAGATGGATAGTAAAGCCAAGAGACTGATGTCCTTGGGAGTGAGGAAGCGAGAAGCCATGGTGCGTGGTGCCGACTTGGGTGTGTGTGTTGCGGCAGGTGTCGAGAATCATTGCGAGGTCAGAATGCTGGCAGAATTTTGACGGGCGGGGTTGGCCATGCTGAGGTTGTCAAAAGTAACGTCCAGCCTTGAAAGGCGGGGCTTATTCGGTACGGCAGTAGCGACAGTGAAGAGGTTGGCGCGTGTTGTGATTCTTCGCGTGCTGAAAGTGGAAAGAGCGACACCGGGTACAACGCGACACCCGGTCCGTGGTAAACATTTCCGCAACAGAATACGGCCCGGAAAATGTGGGGCTTCGGCGCCGATGCACTTTCAATGTCCCGGGCAAGGCTACAATTTGGCTTCAATCTGCTTCACAAGATGCTTCTGAATGAGTCTGTTGCAGCCAGTTGTCAAATTATCCAAGAAACCCGGCTACTATGGATCACATACCAAGTGAGCCTAAGCATATGGAACTTTGCTGTCCATCAGATCCTTGACATCGCTGTTTGAATGATCAGTGGCGCCTTGATGGTGGATACATATGTACACAAACGAATATCTTGCTAGAACTTGTCATGGAGATATGCGATCGTCTAATTCGCGGCACTGAAGCAGAGATTATGTTTCAAGAAAACGTCGTCTTGATATATTGAGATCATCGCACAGATATCATCTCAAGGAACAGCCATGTCTTTCATAGCCTACATCTGGACCTCCTCCTGTACTAATAACAAAACCTCCAGAACATCCAGATTTGGCTCCTACTTTGCGAGATGGCCGGATGGCTTGAACAGATAGATTGTGCTGCAGGAGTCTGACGCGCGACGCAGCGTACCTGGCAGAAGCGATTTGAATTATCCAGCTCGATCTTCTTTTCCGAATCTTGCCTGTGCGGGAATAGCGGGTTGGCGGTACTCAGTGGGGCTGCGGCAATGGAGTATCTCAAAAATGTACCGCCAGCGGGTGTGGGGAAAGGAAGCGGCATAGAACGTCATTGTCTGCTGACATTATGCCGCATTAGTCCAAGGCAGTGTGTGCTTTGCTTTGCTACAGCATGACTTGGTTGGATTTTCTGTGGTAGAAGTTACTTTGGTGAGGCAAAGGGACCTGATTCTGATTGATACTTACGGACTTTTCAAGGAACCGGAAAAGTGGTTGTCCTTCTTCATCTTCGGGGTCTGTAGAAACAAGACAAAAAACACCATTAAACGGGCCCCACCAGAGGGAGACCCTGTTGGCTAGTGGGGGCCACTAAGTCACGCCAAGCACGAACGGAACAGGATCGTTCCCTCAAACACGCGACTGCATATTTCAAGTATCTTGCTGCCACCTGAATACTCAAGTCAGTACTTAGGGAGTGTTCGGTCCAGGTGGCCACGACAGCCACATGCTGCAGTCACTCAGACCACCTGCCCCTAAGCTTTCCAGGCTTCTTTGCATTCGTGGGTGGAGCCACATCAGGCCAGCGGCCAGCGTGCCAAGGTAACGTGCCGTAGGGGTGCCAGCGTGCTAAGCACTGCTGGGCTCAGGAGGCTGGCCTGGCCTGGGCAGCTGGGCACGGTTGGCTGGGGGGAACGACTCATCACTCATTCACTAGGCGGGCAGTGCGGCTAACTCCAACCGCAACCCGCCCCCCGCGCGCACATGCCCGCTGTGCTCTGCTGTGCTGCGCTGCGCTGTACTGCAAGCCATGGAATCATCGACTGAGAAACCTCTGGAGACTGGCCCGTAATCATTCGACGGCTCTCCTCCGCATTTCCCGTCTTGACCTAAACTACTTGCCTGCTTCTTTGGCCCCTGTCTTTCCCACCACTGCGCCCGCGATCTTCCTCCTCCTCGGTCTTCTTGTTTTCCTCAACCACCATCACCACCCCTCCGCTGCATTGTGTTAGGAATACCCCAGGCCCCGCTTCCAGTGCGGCTGCGTGGTCGCACTGCTAACTGCTGTTGTCACTTTCGTCGCTCGCATCGCCACCCCTTGGCCTGCTTCTACTTCTTTACGAATGGTTTACACGTGCCACTGCTTTGCCAACCCCCGTGCGAGATCCAGACGGCCTCGACTCCGTTGCGCGCCTCTTTGCCTCGTTGATCACAGCATATTGCGCAACCGGGTCTTTCTCTGATCCTTCTCCCAAACCTACGGGCTTTGCCGTCGATCGTCTGTCGCTTGAGGCTTTCTCGAAATGCGACCGCCCAGAATCGCGATCCTCGTCCTCTTCTCCGCCGCCTCCCTCTTCCTCTTTTGCCGCTCCATCGTCTCTCTGCGCGCCACACAGCAGGCTGCATCTTTGAACAATCACAGAGTCAGGTCGAGCCCTTTTAGGTCCTTCCTGTCGTTTACTGCACCGTTTACACTCTTCCCGCCAAATGCTGCTATTTCCCTAACTGACGACAACTCTACCTTCTTCCCTGCGCGCCCTGCCGCCTTTGGTCCGCCCTTACCGGCAAAGGGCTTGAGCGGACAGCTATGGATCGGAAGCGGATTCGCCGATGATGCACTGTCGGATGTTGATGGAGAAGGCGAACTGGGTTGCAGCGATCTGCCCGGCTGGGGAGATGGCGCGACTGTGTTCGGCCTCAAAGGCGCCAATATCAAAACCAACGCTGCACCGGCTGCGGACAAAGCCAAGCACACTAAGCGTTCGAAGTTGCCCCAGGGCCCTCCTGTCGACGCCGCCGAGGATATGGTAGCAAAAATACCAGACAAGAAAGAGCCTCTGAACGATGGTACCGACGACTACCTACACAGAGCCTTATCTGGCAAGGCGTCTGCCTATGAGATGGCCACAGTCACGTCCACGCACGCAGATATACAATCGA
Source organism: Coniella lustricola (assembly GCA_003019895.1). Taxonomy (NCBI): domain Eukaryota; kingdom Fungi; phylum Ascomycota; class Sordariomycetes; order Diaporthales; family Schizoparmaceae; genus Coniella; species Coniella lustricola. Next base: position 251,628 of record KZ678376.1, on the reverse strand, counting down.
TTCAAGAGACGGCCGAGATCACCGGTAAGGTAGTACTCCTGAGTCGTGGAGGGTGCGGCTTTCTAGAAAAGGTCAAATGGGCTCAGAGACGTGGCGCCATCGGCGTCATTGTCGGAGACAATCAGAGAGGAGGACCCTTGATCCAAATGTTTGCCCGAGGAGATACCTCCAACGTCACCATTCCCGCCATCTTTACCTCGCGAACAACCGCACACCTCCTGTCCTCCTTGATGCAGCCAGGCAGCTTCTCTGAGACGCTTGTTGACGAGAATGGAAGTCCGGCATTCAAGATTCAGCAACCAGATAAGACTCGCAAGAACAAGAAAACGGTCGTGCAGAAGCAAGACACTGCAAAGTCGAACGACAAGTCTTCAGCAGTGCAATCCAAGACCGCTCGAAAGGAGCCTTTGGCCGACACGACCCAGACGAGCACGAAGCAGCCAGGATGGCTCGCGCGCATGTTCGGCTTTGACCGTGATGACAAGACTACAACCGATCGCAGCAGACCTCCCAGTAGTGGCCAACACGACTGGGTCCTAGTCGATGACTGGAGTGACGAAAGAGACAAAGTGATTCGCAATAGCCTTGAAAAGGCTTCCAAGAGCTCCAAGAGTACGACGACATCAGGGCAAAAGACATCAGGAGATGGTTTCCAAATTGGTGTTCAAGACTGGCGCGATCCAGATTTGGTTGAGACTTCTAGCACCCGCACAGAGAAGGGCTCCCGAAATGAAAAAGATGCCGGTACACTAGGCCAATCCCACTCGAAGGGGACTGTAGGCGACTCGGTCAAGACGTCGAAGAAGAGTAATGGCGCAAAGGACACAAACGGCCCCAAGGGAGGCAGCATCACCCCCGGCAGCGGTCAGTATGTGCCTCAGTCCAGCAAGGGCAAATCGAACTCAGCCACAGATAATCTGAGAAGTGGCTCGGGTGGCTTAATGCCAAATTTTTTTGGAGACGATGACTATGACGACTCTTCTCTATCGAATACTGCTTCCAAAGCGGCCAATACGCCCCTGACAAAGCAGGCCGACCAGACAGACCCCATCCATGAAGGTCTGTGGGTGACAATAACGCCAACTGGTAGTACTGCGCCGTTCTTCGACACATTGCTTGTGCTTGTGGTTAGCCCGTTGATTACACTGACTGTGGTTTATGCTCTGCTTATCCTGCGGGCTAAGATACGGCGACGAAGATGGAGGGCGCCCAAGTCAGTGGTCGAGCGTCTTCCAGTTCGCACTTATCACACAGTTGCCACGACACCAAGTCACAGTTCCAGAGTGCCGTCGCCTACATCTTCATCGCCGACAACGCCGCTTCTGCAAAGTTCAAGCCGTCCGAGACCACGCTCACGGACCACTACTGGCGTACCGGATGCTGACGATTTGCTACGAGTTGACACTGCTCTCCAATCTGCTAGATCTCCCTCCAAAGGTGAGGAGAAGCCTAGCGAGTGGAAGAAATACATGGGCCGTCAGGTAGAATGTGTAGTCTGCTTGGAGGAATACGTCGACGGCGTAAGTCGTGTCATGAGCCTGCCGTGTGGCCATGAATTCCACGTTGACTGCATGTAAGTCTTGCAACAACTGAAGACCAGACCCCCAAAGCATTCACAAACGCTAACAAGTATGCAGCACACCTTGGTTGACGACGAGACGACGCACATGCCCAATATGTAAGGGCGATGTTGTCCGATCGTTAGCTAGAGGCTCGCCATCAAGCCCACGATATGATGCCTACCATGACGATGATGAAGACGACGACGATGTTGACGATGATATTGAGCCCGAAGCTTCTGGGTCGAGCCGGAGGTCACTTAACCAGGATGCTGATGTGGAACAAGGCACTCTGCCGCCAGCGGCTCGTCCATCTGCCAGCAGAGCGTCGCGATCTGAAGGATGGCTCAGCTTGCTATCCAGCAGCGTTGGCGGCAACAACTCGGCGTCACCACCCCGCGGTCGCGTTCCAGAGGAGGATCGTGATCGGTGAAAGCTTTCGACGATCTTTCAAGCACTATCCTCCGTTTTACTTAGGACACCACTGCGACTCTAAGCAAGACCCCGACCTGAGCTCTGTTCTCATCACAACTCGTCCTCGTTTCATCATCTCCATCCTTCTGAGCGTCTTTTTTCCGTGTTTGTTCCCCGTTTCACAGGATTGTATATTCGTTGTTTCACGAAAGCGCGCCCAATCAAGTGCTCATGCATGCAAGGCGTATTCCAATATACCCACCACACTCGTTCTGAACTGTCCTTGTTTATTTGTGATTTGTACACCATGGTATCTTTTCTTATTCTCTTCTTCCGCCTCGCCCATAGGCGCGTGCTCTTTTTATTATTTCTACCTGTAAGGCGTAGGGAGGCAATGTGGCATCGGCTAGGGTTACACTTATAGGAAGGAAGCAATGTGGTATCTGGATTGATTGACGTTAATGTTGAGAAGAACATGAAGGGAAATGAAATGGAAACCGGACGGGACAGGTCTACATTCATATGGCGCGCGTCAGGGACCAAACTAGCGGCTAAAGTAGAAGACCGAGTGGACAGATGCGGGAGGAGATGCGCACATTAGTAGCATGGCTGGTGGTGGAAACTATTCAGCAGCAATTGAAATTCTGCAAACTTTCCCCTCCAGCCAAATGTGTTACTCTTAGCTCATGTGCCTTCGTTGATAGATACTATGTAAGTTCCTCGAGGGCCCAGCCGTTTGCGTCACTGTCTCTAGGAGGTTGTGAGACGGCACACCATGTATGGTCTCTATTTGTTGGAGAGAGGTGGGGGGGGGGAGAGAGAAATGGTGCAACACTTGGAATCTTGCTCATCATAAACCTTCTACTGATTGCTGCCTATCTAACAGCTACTGAGATATACTAATGCTATGCGAGGTAATATTGCTGCACCCTCACACAGGCACAAGTCCACTGGGACTGATACACTTGCTAAGCCTCATAAGCCATGATCTCAAATGTCCTCGGCCAGTTATACATCAATGGATTCCTTCAACGAAACACTCATTCCAGACCGAGTCGTCATTGCGTTCTTTTATTAAACACTCTTTCCATTGGCTTGAATCGCCACATTGTCTACATCGGCTACCTAGAGAGGAATCTCGTATTGTTGATGCTGCGCACGTCTCTAACCCTGCACAACTTCAACGGCTTCAGAAGCGAGACTCGGCTCCACTATACTGGGGTCTACTGGAGGCGCAACGCTTTCAATTACAGATTGGGCTTCACCAAGTGATTCCGATGGAGGAGCACCTGGACCGTCCATGTCTGCTGCCATCATGGGGGCATCAGGCACTCTGTCCATGGGTGCCTCAGCCACCATCTGCGCCTGTAACGGAGCGAGCTCGTGGACATCTGAGCCTTCTTGTACAATCTGTTGTTGCTGCTGCTGCTGCTGCTGCTGCTGCTCCGGCGGCGGCGGCGGTTCTTGGTGCATGACATTGTGAACCTCGGCGCCATTTTCATGGGCAATGTCGTGAGCATCCGCGTTGCCATTTCCGTCTTGGATCGGACCGGGCGCGCCGAGATCGAAGAGGGTGTTGAGGAGCTGGCCGTTTTCGTCCACATCTTCTTCCCGTCGCTCTGGGTTTCTTCCGGCTGCTATCACCATATCCTTTTCTTTGCGTCCTAGGACAACAAGGTCGAACGCGGGCGGGAGGGCTCCATCGGTTCTGCAGAAGGTCTTAGCATCTTTATATATCTTAAAATGGACTATTGTGTGAACGTACTTTAGGATGTCCACTTTGACAAGGCGAGCCTTGTCACGTAGACCTTGCTGATCTCTTTCTGGCACATTGAAAGGTATGTGTTTCTCTCTGATTGCTTTTTCAATGGTACTCCACTTTGCCTTGTAGACGTCGACGGCCCTCACAAGCTGTTGGGTGTCATGCGCAGTCCATGGCTTTCTCTGCTTGGGCTGTGCAGGCCGCCGGTTGGCCTTGGAGATCAGTTGAGATTGCCGCGATAAGGCCACAGGATCGAAAACGGCGGATCCAGGTGGCAGAGGACCCATCGGAGCAGCTGGAGCCGAGGCAGATGGAGGCATGGCGCCGTGATCGTTCACGCGTGGTCTCTTGGCTGTCTCGTCACCGCTACCTGCTCTCTTCCGGCCTCGCTTTCTACTATCACGTGGTTTCGAAGTCATGGTCGCTGCACTGGCAAAAATCGACCCCTCATTACCTGCCATGAAGAAAGGATTTTGGTTGTCAAGTGCATGTGATCTTGCTATGACTTCGGCATCAGTTCCTGCGATGCTCCCTACACCTTCAGAGCCGACGAAGCCAAGCGACTGGGAATGCATGTCATTATCAGCATCCAGCGTGTGGGCCGCATCATTTGCGGCAAGATGTTGACGAAGACGCTCATAACCTGACATTGAATGGCTTGAAGAACAGTTAGCAGTCGTATTATCTTGAAGTTTTGCTCATACATAAGGCAGACTCGGAGAAAGAAATGAAGAAAGCTCACCTTGCCTGCTGTGAAGCTCTAGCTTCGGCTTGTAGCTGAGCATCTGCAGCAAAGGGACTGTCTCCATGGTAGCCGAATGCGTTGGGCCGAGACGGACCAGGGGCTCTGTTCTCGTACAGTCTTATCCACTCCTTCAAAACCTGTAAGAATTCTTCAAATGGATTTTGCTGGTCCATCTTGCTGATGAACGTGCTCACATCCATCTCTTCCAACATCGAGCGGAAGCCACGAATAGTGTCCCGGTACTTTGATAGCTCTGGATCATTGACGTCAAAGGCAGCAAAGGGTTTGAGATCAGCTGTGTCAATATAGCCGGTAATCTCTTCATCGGTCATAGTGTCAACATCGAGGTTTAGGAAAACGTTGGCAAAGAGGCGCCAGTGATTAACCTGCTGGAACCCGCGCAGCGTTTCGACAAATCGCTTGGTCCTGATGGTGAGGGCCTGGTCCATGGTACGCATGTCGACAATCCATTGCCGCTTCTGGACCAAGCCCTTCGCACCTCCTGGCGTGAAGGTGGCCGGAAAATGGTCATCGATACGCTGTAGCAGCGGCAAGCGATTCAGAACGTTGGATCGATCGCCGTCGAGATCTTCAACATCGCTCAGTAGACTTGCCAGATTGGCCGACGCAACAGACTTGACCATACGATCCCAAAGAAGAGGGACATCAGCTGCCTTTGACTTTTCTGCGACGGCGTCAATGTCGATAAAAACATCGGTTTCCATGGTATAAATCTTGTAAAAAGTGTGGAAGATTTCCTTGTGAGTGCGGAACTCGGGGCCCCAAGACTCGTCGCGTTCATCCGAGGGGATTTGCAGGTGACGAATCAGATCCTTGGCGACGGCATACAGTCTATCAACAAACTTGTTCATGAGATTGGCTGTGGCATCCCGAGTCCGCGGCGTCAGCTCTGAGGCCTCGCGCCAAGATTCGCCATATACAATGGTGGCCGCGTCCACACGCTGGGGTGTGTATGGAACTAAGTGTGATGTTAGTGCGTGACCGACGCGTCAAACATGGACAGAAGCAAGCACAATGCATTGCTCACTCCTAGTCTCATGGGAGGGAATTCTTACCATCGTCGTGGCCATCCAGAGCGTAGACTACACTTGTCGATGGGGTGTTACGCGCAGAGTAGCTGGCGATGCTGCTGCCGCCGCGGTTGCCACGCGTTGTGCCCCTGCGAGCGTGGCTGTCGGTAAGACCTCTCGAGCGCCCGCGTCCACGGCCGCGAGTTGACGAGGGAGGCGGCATCGCTGTGTCTGGCGAAGGCTCCCTCGTGATTTGTGCAGCGGCCTCAGCAGCAGCCTCGGCGGCCTCACGCTCAGCTTGCTGAGCAGCCTCTTGTTTTTCGGCGATGCGCGAGCTAGTCCTGCCACCGCCAGAGCTCGTGGCAGCGACCACGGTGCGTCCTCCAGTCCCTTTAGGGGCCATGTCTCCAAATAAGACAGACTGTTGAAGCACGAGAGGACTGAGTGCGGCCGAATATCAAATGTGATGGACTTGCAGGAACGGCGATGAGTGAGAGGGTTAGACCCTATCCCTTGCGATGAGAACCGAGCTCCAGGGTTGTGTTGCATTGTTGAGCAGCGCGCCACAAAGCAGCAAAAAGCAATGAGTTTTGTGGTCAGGGGTAGTCATGTTACATAAGCAGTGTCTAGGTGCTCTCCACTCACCGAGCCTGGCAGCTTCCCCCCAGCTGCTCCTTCAGAAAGGGAAGGCGCATACGCAACCGGCAGCGGCAAATGCCGTTTTCCCAGCTTGACGCCCGAATGTGGACGCGTTCTGGGGCCACGCTCTAGAACCTTGGTGAGCCTCACGGAGAACTACTTTACCATTGCCCGCAATAAGTCTCTCAGGTCTGAAGGTGTCGAGCAACAGGTTTGTGGATGCTCGACCCATTCGTCAAATCAAGTGTTCGGGAACGCGCTGTGGCTTGCAGAGCTCGACCAGAACTTGTAGTATTTTGAATTAAGCTGCAAAAGGATCACTATCAACTCAGGATCCCAATCTTCTTCTTTGTCATCCTTGGTGGCAGCATGTCTTGCCTTTTTTTTGGTCTTTTTGGAGGGACGCGCTGTAGGTCTCTTCACTCCCCCGCCCCTCAGCACTTCAGGGCTTTCAATTGCGGAATAGCACTGGCAGCTGTCAGGACAGTGGCACTGGCCCCTGAAAAGCCCCTATTTGTAGTACATGTGAGAGCCAAGCTATAGCAACTCGCCCCCCTGATCTTCCGTAACCTCATGCCTAGGAGCTGACTAACAGCGCGCGACCCACTGGATTGGAATACTCATGCACCAAGTCGTGTCCTCCCCATGTCCCGCGTCGAGGACGACGGCCACTTGACACTGTCACTTTCCCAAGTTGCCTTTTCCAGGCCTTGCAATTGGGCTCTCAGCTCGCCCGTCTTAATCGTCTCTTGATCCTACCTCCTCATTTCTCCCGTCCTGCGCCAATTCACCTTCGACATCGGCTTTGACATCCAGTACCCCGCGGACCAGCCAGTCGTCTTCCTGTGGCGAGCGCCTCGGCGGTAACAGCGCTGTTGAAGAAGAATAGCATCAGAACATTTGAAAGGCAACAAGACAGTGTATAAGTCAAGTGTCTCAGCACGCAAGTACAACGCTTTCAAGATGAAACTACGAATTCGAATATCACCGCTGCCCATCTTCCTGCTATCCTCCCTCGCGGCCACATCCGCCATTGCGGCATCACTCGACTCGTCCTTTTCTGCCAAAGCCGCCGACCTGTCTGGCGGTTCGCTCAGCTCCACATCAGCCAGCAAGGCAGGCACCAAGGACGCGCCTGTGGACGGCGTCGATGGACGGCCACATGAAGGCCCCTTCGTCGAGGCTGAGAACCTCCGCTCTACCGTTAGTGAACCGAAGAACCTGGCACCTCTGGAGGGTCGACCTATAGATCCAAGTGTTATTGACGGCGTCAAGATCCCCGAAACCAACGATGGAGTCATGAATGATCCGAATCGAGTTGAGCCCAAGCTGGGCACGACAGGCACATCCGGCGGTGTCAGCGAAAAGGACCAGGCGCGCAAGGCCAAAGAGGGTGTGACAGGCGAGAAGGCCGAGAACAAGCCAGAGGCGCCCAAAGAAGCACCTCCTCTACCGCATAGTGAACAGGAGAAGATCACGAATAACGAAGACACAAAGAAAGATAAGAGCAAGCTTGACGGCAAGACCGGCAGTGATGCGTCCGGACTCGAGGTTTGTCTAAGATGCGAACAATGCCAGTGCAGTGTTCGAACAGCTACTAATAGCCAGCTACCAGAAGCCTGTAGGACTCCCCGAAAAGACCTCCGACCAGACGATTCCAGTTCCAAACTCCGCGAATAAGAACCACCTCGATGTTTCTCCTGGCAAGTCCGCTGGTAAATCCGGCAATCTTGCTGTCGAAGATCCCGAAGGCATCATTCGACCTTTCCACTCCTTCATTTTGTCCATGGCCATGATCCTCTTTTCCGAAGTTGGCGACAAGACCTTCCTTGTTGCGGCGCTTATGGCCATGAAACACGATCGCATTGTTGTCTTCACTGCAGCTCTCGGCGCTCTGATTACAATGACTGTTTTGTCTGCAATCCTCGGCCATGCGGTACCCACGCTTATTCCCAAGAAGGTCACAAACTTCCTCGCCGCTGCGTTGTTCCTTGTATTTGGTGCGCGCATGCTCAAGGAAGGACTAGCAATGAGCCCCGATGAAGGCGTGTCTGCCGAAATGGCCGAGGTCGAGATGGAATTGGAAGAGAAGGAGACCGCAGCACGAAAGGCCGGACGACGACGCTCGTCCATCAGCCCCTATGCCCTCGAAATGGGCCTTAACCGGACACATACTCGCAAGTCTCGCTCGCAGTCCCGTTTCCCAACGCCGCCGCGCAGCCCCTCGGCATCACCCGAACGCAGTCCTAGCCCCAACCGCAACCCTCTGGGCTCCATTGTTGATGGTGCTAGCAACCTGTTCTCGCTCCTGCTAAGTCCTGCATGGGTGCAAACTTTTGTGATGACATTTCTAGGTGAATGGGGCGACCGCAGCCAGATTGCAACCATTGCCATGGCTGCTGGGCAGGACTATTGGTGGGTGACGCTGGGAGCTGTGCTGGGCCACGCTTGTTGCACGGGTGTTGCAGTGCTTGGTGGTCGTGCTATTGCTGGGCGTGTGTCGCTTCGAGTTGGTAAGTCGCAACCATTTGAGCATCTATAAATTTTGTTTTGACCGGCATCTTTCTCTAACACAATTTTCACAGTGACAATCGGCGGCGCAGTGGCATTCCTTGTGTTTGGTGTCATCTACCTCGTTGAGGCTATGTGGGCGTCTTGAGTCACAAATTGACGGTTGCGTCACCACAATTCGAGCCAAGTTGGCGCTCTGCTGGCGGGCGAGATTACAAGTTCCAGGAACAAAGCATGCTGTTCCAGAAATGGAGCTATAGCAACGTTTTGGGCTCCGTGGTCCAAGGCAATGGAAAATAGAAAATGGTACGAAGAACAACTTGCATAGCTGGCGTTGTACTCGGAGCTTGCTTTGGCCCAAACACACAAAGAGAGAGTGGGTTCACCATTGCCAGGGCATGACATTTGAGAGTCTGTCCAGCGAAAGGGAAGCGCGGGCATTACACTTGGTCCTTCGAGAAAAACGCAGTCTCTTCGTTTCCAGCCGAAATGCCACGTGCTCGATTCTTGCCAGGAGAATCATCTCGTTTCAAGGAATGGTCTTCAACCAGTATATCTCATTATATTTCCCAAAAGAAAATCGTGGTTAGTATGCGTGTTGCTCATAGGAATGGCTAGCAGCATACGTATGTGTACGAATAGGAAACTGTATATCACGTGTACCATAGCAAATAATCGCTCCGCTCCTAGCCGGCGAGTTGAGTGAGCATTGAAGACGTGTGGACACTTAAAAGGGCAGCGTCAACGTGTAGAAAACACGCCGAATGCTGAAGGCTATTGATCGTGCCGAGTTCGCCATTTGCTGCATGCACTACGTACATGACAACGTAAGTACTTGAGGTACATAAATACACAAGTACGTGCTCGGGGTCAGCTGGAAAAAGCAAGGTGGATACATGACTCCCGTCGCGGTTTGTGTGCGGTGAGCTGCTATGCTGGTTAGAAAATAGGCCCCGAATGCATGCGGCCAAACAACGGGTTTACATAAAGATATAGAGGGACAAATTTCTGGTCACTAGGTGCAGACGAAATTGTGATATATCTATCTCACTTAGTCCAATAGGTGAGATTCAGAAGTCTAGTAGTAGCATAGATTCCTGTTCTACGAGTCCAATGGTTTCACCGACAGCAGTACAAGTCTCGAGACACTTATTACAAGACTTCGGCAAAGTCACGCGTTCGGTGAAAAATTATGTATTCCTACTATCCAAAAGTCTTTTTCTCGCCACCAATCCACTCGCAGTTCTATCGATACAAAGGTAAATAAACAATGAGACCGAGAGACGTATTCCATAATCGGGCATTGCGTGCATCTTACCCACTGTACAAATGTATGTACTTATCCCCTTGAACTTCGATATGACTAAAGTACTTTCAACTATACTCGGCAGACCTCACATGATGACCCAGTACATCGATGAATAGTACCGTCCGCGCCCGCTGCTGACCTCGTTGTGCCGATCTCGACCGACCCCGCGCTTTTGTTCATATGTATTTTGAACAGCTTTGCTTTGCTTGCGTGGGCCATTGACATCGAGCTGCCCACTTTTGCCTTGCAGCAAGCCCCCCCCCCCCAAAAAGAACAACGCATACCGCACGCATCTTTCTTGGACCTGAGAATAGGCGAGGCATATACTGTACATATATATGTACATAAGTGGCTAATCGAAATGGTAAATACCTACAGTATCTCGTTCATACATACATATGTACGAACCAAGTATAACAACTAAGTCCGTACTCGAATCCCCCGGTCGTCGGTCCGCTGGCGGGGAAAGACAGCCAGGTAGCTGAGCCAGCTAGACAGAATAGACAGCAGAAAGGCCGACCCCCTTCTTTCCTCTCGGGCATGCAGTCTCTCTATTTCCCCTTCCCCCATTTTCATTACTGGAATGTCCTCAATTCGTCGAGTTAATACACTTGCGCTCTTAAAACAAATATCACAAAAGAATCAAGCCTTTTTGTTTGTCCTTGGCCACCAGGATCTTCTTCCTTCCTGTAGATATCCTAGGCTTGCCTTTTTGGCTTAGACGTTGCCATCATCATCATGAGCCAGCTCTGGAGCAAGGACGGTCCGCCGGCCATTGCTCTTTGGCAAAAGCCACCAACGTCGCCGACGTCCTCGAAGCACATACCCGACGCAGCTCCTCTGTCCCCGTCCGAAACCCGCGTCAGAAATCCGGGCAAACGATACGCTCAGATTGTCAAGCTCAAGCCAGAGCACTACGACGAGTACAAGAAGGTGCACGCCGCCGTCTGGCCAGAGGTCGCCAAGCAAATCAAGAACTCAAATATTGTGGATTGTACGTCTCTCCTAGTCATGCTCTGGTACCCGAATCTGGGGAAAGCCTGCGAATGCCGAGGCTCAAAGTCCAGGCCACCCTGGCTTCCTTGCGCCGGCTTTATTAGTTGTGGATGACTTTCTCAACGATTGAGCAGCCGGTCAAAGCTAACTCATACGCACTGGTGCTTTTTCTTTGAAATAGATAGCATATTTTACGACGACCTATCGCACGTCTTGTTCGCAACCTTCAAATACGTCGGCTATGATTACGCAGGTGACATGGAAAAGATGAAGGACAACCCAAAGGTGCGCGAGTGGTGGAAAATGACAGACAAGTTCCAAGAGTCTTTTGTACCGGGAGCCGAGAGCAGCGAGGCGGGCGAGCCATCCTGGTGGAAGCCTGTTGAAGAGGTCTTCTACCAAGCGTAATGCCGGTGCCTCGCTGGTGTTAATACTGGACCAGACGAACCCGTCTTCGTGTTCCACTCGGAAGTGTCATGACTCTATGCGGCATAGAAGACTTAGACCGCAATAACAGCCGAATATGCGCGAGGTCCCTCACGAAAGTCTACACCTCCAAGCCTTCGCCGGTGTGATATCGACGAGATGGGTGGTATGGCAGTGATCGCATGCTCTGCAGTGTCGCGCAGCTGATGTGATATCGGGTGGGCCGTAAGTATGCAGCGACGATCTGGTCACAGGGGCCTCTCTTTCCTTTCCGTATGCTCGCTGGCTTTGTCTCAGCTTTTAAAACTGCCAAACAAGCCTCCGAACAAGCTTCCTCCGCCGCCACCACCTCGGCCTCCATGTCGTCTTGCTTCTGTGCGAATCCATTCTTCCAGAAAGTGCTTGTCTTTCAACTTGTTCCCGTCAACCACTTTGGTTTCCACTTGCGCCTCGCCAGCGTCGAAGCTGAGCAACGTAGGCACCTTGTTAATCATATATGTCAAACCCAATCCGGCGCTCGTAACATCTGGTGCGTCGAGCTCGACCTCGGCGTAGGTAACCCCACCCTCAGCATCTCCAACACCAGATTCTATGAGCTGCTTGAGTACAGGAGAGATGACATGGCAGGTCGAACACCACGAGGTCGTCCAAAGGGTCAGCAGCGGACGGCGGGAGGAGGATGAGAGCTGAAGGTATGTCTGCAGCTGGTCTTCATTGCGGACCCTAATACATAGAACGACGTCAGTGCCCAGTGTCAATCCAGCACAAGCAATTCATGTAGCAGGGCATAAGGAGGCATCAGACTCACGATGAATAGACGCGGTTTTTGGAATCTGAACGACTCGACGTCGTGGAGAAGTGCCGGTGATTGGCCGATTGATTCAAGGCCAGGCAGTCCTGGTCCTTGGTCTGGGGAAGCGGAGATCTGTGGGCCAGACCTGACCTCAAACATAAACCGAGGCGGTCAAGAGACCGCGATGTGGTGGTGCTGTTCAACCGCAGTGAAGGCATTGTTGCCGCGTGGGTGTGCTTGGGTGGGCCAATGGTATCTCTCAAGGCTGAAGGTTGAATGCGTTCATAAACAGTGAGAATCCACTTTGACACGAAAAAAGCAATGTTGTGATGATGGTAGTATTATGGTTGAGGCTCTGGCTTATCCAATCGAACGTGTCGTTTGTGGAGGAGCAAAAAGTTTGTGCCTATGGAAACCGTATCACGAGGCTTCTTTACCACGTAGACTGACAGAGAGATTGCCAAGAATTGCATGCTATGGTTCTTTGCACGCGGCAGGTGCGGGAGTGCGTGCATACAGCAGGCGGCTCCCAGAGCAAAAGAACGGCCGCTTCCCGCGTCTGCAGTGCGTCATCGAGCAGCCAGAGCCAGGAGACATGGCAGATCCAGCAGCACGGGGCCCACCCACGAGGCCTGGGGACGACTGATAGCTGGTCACGACAATGGATGAGATGGCATGGCGGCTTTCTTCACATGCACAACTGCAGTCGACACGTCAACTGATCAGAGTCGCCAAATGAGAGTGCATCTCTACGCAAGCTGTCAGCACGGCTCACTCACTGATAAGGACTAAGAACGATGAAAGAAAAAGCGTACAGAGAAAAAGCGAGATAAGAATGCATGAATTTTCAAAGCGGTTTGCAAACTACCAGGTCGGTCGCTCATGTGATGGTGGGCCAGGACATGGCGCTCTTGCTTCCTCGTCAGCAGGGCTGGCAGGTGCCTCATCAGCTCATCAAGGTACCCCGGCAGTCCAGCAAGCTGGAGGTCTCTGCGAGTCAGGAAAACGCTCTGCAGATTGCCAAGCCTGGAGACAGACAAGCAGTTGGGTTGTTTCAGCATCGCTCAATATAGCGGTAAACTTCAGAGTTGCCCGTTCCTCCTCAGGTTTTCCAGCGCTAGAAGCGTGTTGTGGTGTGGTATTGGAGAGTCAATGCCCTGAACACCAGGTCTAGCACGCCTCCAAGCGCCCAGCAGCATAAACTGCCCACGTGGGGACTTGATCCCTGGCACTGCCACTCTACCCTTGACAGCCACAACAGCCCCCCTAATGGCAGGCGGCTTTCAGTGCTGCACCGCTGAAGAGCGTCCAAAATAGAACTGCACATGCACTGAAGACACAGCGTTTGGGTTATCACTCCCTCACAACACCAGGCCTGTGTTCCCTATTCCCCCGCCAGCTCTTGCTCAACCCAGCCCTCTGCTACAAATAGCCTGTGCGTCAGCACATCTCAGCACCTTCTGGGCTCCTCAGGGCTCCTCCTGCCTGTCGATCCAGTGGGAAAGACTCGCCGAGTGGCTGGACTGGCATTAGCAGCCCGCTCCTTTGTGGAGCAATCCTCCGCCACCCACTCGGTCAGTACGACTTTAGCATGATGATTGAGTAGCCAACGGTGTAAGACAGCAAGGGTCCCCGGCAACTAACAGAAGAGGACCCTGGACCGCCTGGGCGAATATCAATCATCCAGATGCCTCCTTCACTGCCTCGACACGTCGGCGAATAATTATTGATAAGAAAGAACAGGATCCCGCCGGAACGCGCAATCCTCCTTGAGGCTCTCGTTCCCCTCCTAACTTCCTTTCTTGTTGCTGCCATAAAGTTAGCTTGGGAAAGACCACAACATTCCTCTACCCATCTTCTCGACAACAATCGATACTTCGATTCCGAACCAGGGCCAACGCCAGGCTCTTGACACGCACAAGAAGCCTTGTACATCATCGACTGAACCTTTCTTGCGCCACCTAAACTTTTGACAGCGGGCAGGGAGACGCCCAAAAGTCAGTCATCATGACTGCGAATGACAGCTCTAAGCGCTTTTCAACATCACGCCTCCGATTCTTCTCGAGCAAGGCAAACGACGAGAAATCCGTCGATCGCATTTCAGCCGATGAGGACAACTTGACGCCCGCCAAGCCTGCAAAATGGAGTTTTGGCGTCTTGAATGATAGAGAGACAGTAGAGGTTCCAGGTATGTTGATTGTCGAGGCCGTGTCCACTAAAGCCCGACGTCTGGCAAGCTGACCATGCTCTCAGGATCGGTATTGTTGCTTGCAAATCATAAGAACGAGCCGCTCGGCCTGCGCAATGCTCCGGCCAGAACATCACACTCTTCGTTGCCCACCGCGGTGCTGCCGCCCAAGCCAGCGCCGCAGGACGACAAGAAGAAGACTTCAGACGGCAAGATCATCCTGGATCCCCAGCCAGAAAACTCAGCCAACGACCCTCTCAACTGGCCAACATGGAGGCGAGACGCGGCTTTGCTGTCTCTTGGCTTGTATTGCATGATTGGAGGTAGGTCGCATCATATTTCTTTGCTCTGCTCGAGCGACTAGAAGGCCATGGGCTAACACATACTCTCCTACAGGTGGTATGACATCGGTATTGGCTGCTGGATTCTCCAACGTCGCTGATGACTTTGATGTGCCCGTAGCGCGCGTGTCACTAACCACAGGACTCTACATGATGGGATTGGGTGTCGGCTCCGTCTTTTTCTCTCCTACGGCTATTCTCTTTGGCAAAAGACCCGTCTACCTTTTTGGTGCTCTTCTCTTTATCGGCACTTCGTGTTGGTGCGCAAATGCTTCGAGCTTTGGCTCTCTGATTGCGGCTCGCGTTCTACAAGGTGTCTCTGTCAGCCCCGTAGAATGTTTGCCATCCGCAACAATTGCCGAGATTTATTTCCTCCATGAGCGGTAGGGGTTTCTTGTTACTGACTTGTCATAATGAGTATCGAAAATCGCTTGCTGACGTCTCTTTCTAGTGCCTTCCGAATTGGAGTGTATACTCTGTTGCTGCTCGGTGGCAAAAACCTGACACCTTTAATCAGTGCGGCGATCATCCAGTCATTGAGCTGGCGATGGGTTTTCTGGTAAGTCGTCAAATGCTGTTGAAATGCACTATGCACTCTAATAGTCCTCGCGCTGATGACAATCTTTTGTAGGATCGTTGCTGCTATTGTGGCTTTTGCAGGACTGTTGGTGTTCTTGTTTGTTCCAGAGACTTTCTGGGAACGTGCACCTACACCAAGAAAGCGAGCTTCTAATAGACCCGGCGTGCTTTCTCGTCTCTCTTCTGCATGGTCGCAACAAGCACACCACCACTCACAAGGTCCTGATCACCAGAAGTCCCCGTCCCAGGCTCCAGGAACCCACCGCAACGCACAGTCAGGTACAAATTCAGCGGTGGATGTGATCAAGGGCCCGCACGCCCCACGTGAAGCGCATCATGTTAAATTTATCGAAGACGAGGGGTCAAGGTCGACTCCCCCGAAGCTCGACGAGAAAGATGATCCAGCTGTGCTGGGCGAACCAAGCCCTCTCACTCCTCGGCCACGCGACTCGCAGCCAGCGGACAGTTCATCTGAAGAACCCACGAAGCCTGCACCTCTTTTCATTCCATCTTCTAACGCCGTCTCGCCCATCAGCACCCCTCTACCGCTGACAGCGCGAGCCGAGCCCATGTCGGCACCCATGAGCCGAAACTCGTCCTTCCTGCATCATCTTCCATGGATGCACCACCAGACTGACGAAGAACGACACATAGCTGAGGCAGCGCGCAATACGTACTCGGGCCACTGGCGCGATCGCGAGGCCAAATCATTTGTGCAGCAGCTTCGCCCTTGGCATGGTCGCCTGAACAACGATAGTTGGCTCAAGGTTGCGATCCGGCCTTTTATCCTCTTCACGTATCCGGCTGTTCTTTGGTCGGCTGTTGTATACGCCTGCTCGATAGGATGGCTCATCGTCATATCAGAGTCGGTAACCGTCATCTACCGCACGCAATATTACCACTTCAATGCGCTTCAAACCGGACTGATGTACGTTGCACCTTTTGTTGGTGGTGTACTGGGCACAGCTGTGGCGGGCAAAGTTTCGGACATTGTTGTCAAGGCTATGGCACGACGCAATGGCGGCCTATACGAACCTGAATTCAGACTCGTCATGGCCATTCCCATAGCGATCACTACCGTTATTGGACTGATGGGTTTCGGCTGGAGCGCCCAGGCGGAAGATCACTGGATTGTGCCCACAGTGTTTTTGGGCGTGGTCAGTTTTGGCTGCGCGCTTGGAAGCACCACGTCCATTACATTTTGCGTTGATTCGTACCGTCAGTACGCTGGAGAAGCCCTTGTGACACTCAACTTTAGCAAAAACATTCTCCACGGCCTAGTCTTCAGCTTCTTTGTCACAGAGTGGCTCGAGTCTGATGGAGCCAAGAGCGTGTTCATCTGGATTGGCGTCATACAGCTGATTCTACTCGCTTTGACGATACCGATGTTTATCTATGGAAAGAGAGCGCGCATGTGGACCATCAGGATGAATTTCATGGAGAAGTTCTAGCTGGATTTCTCCACGATCAAGTGGTGACGCACCCGCATATTGGGTCAATACGCGGGCTTTCGAGTGCATATATTTTGGGGCGTCATTGGAATCTCTATAAACTGTGTATGGAGTTTGAACATTTCGGGAAGCGCATGTATAGGGAGCATTCTATTTTTTATTTTTATTTTTTTTGTGGTGTAAGTGTGTAAATTCCTGTTTGGGTCTTGGGTGAAACGGATTCTACTGTCCATGAGATTGTGACACCTGCATTACCTGCATTTGGCATTAGAGACTATGACAAATTTCGATTATCAAGTTTTTTACTTCCAATGCCTCCGAGAGAAGGATCTCATCTTGAAGCACTTGCTCGCGAAATAGTATCTTGGTCGAAACGTAACGAAGCATAATGCACTTGTATTCTTGCATATACTTGCTCTGAAGTACGCTGCGGGAGCGGTCGTTCCCCACCTTGCCAAACGCAAATCCCGACTCTCTAAATGAATTTTTGACCATCAACTGAACCCCAACAAACGTCTTCTACCATTTTGGTAACCAATAAATTTCCCGAAACAGCAACAACAAGCGCCAAGAACTGAATCATCACTGGAAGCAAAAGACAATCGAGAGGAAGGACGAAAATAACGACATGGCCATACAAATACCTGCCCTCCTCGAGTCCCACCTCGCGCTGCCGCCGCAAACATCGCAGATTGTCCTTACCGGCGTGCTGGGCGCGAGCACCAACTGGCTTGTCCTGCGGTATCTTTACAGTCTTCTTCAGATCCAGTCGGGTTCGGTGTCGGGGTCCGGCCTGTCTGGGAATACCACCTTGGGGACGAGTGATAATAATCAGTCAGCAAAGCACGACGTGAGCGTTGTGTTTGTGAGCTTCTTGAGGGATTATGGATTTTGGAAAGATGGTGCTGGGCGACTGGTACGTCAAGCTTTCCTTTTATCCCGTTATTCTTGGCACTTGCTGTCGCTCGCAACTCTTTTGCCTTGATCGGAATCTTTGACGCCAAAGAGAATCAGAAGAACAAACAGATTGGCTAACTGGAGTCACTTCAATAGGGTCTCAATCTAGACAATCTCACAGCACAAAACAAGTTCAGTTTTGTAGATGGCCTTACACGGCTCTTCAGCCGCAGTACTGGCGGTTCTGCTCCTGGCAGCGCCTTTGCTCGTCCGGCTGTGGTTTCTAGTGACGCGGCAGCCGCAGCAGCACCGAAGCGGGGAGGACTCATTTTCTTGGAAAGCCCCCGTATTGCAGATGTTGCGAGGACGATCAACGCCGCGATCCAGAAGCAGCAGCAGCAGCAGCGCCGAGTCGTGCTTGTTTTGGATCAGCCGGATATGTTGCTTGCTGCTGCTGGAGCTGGTGATGGGGTGACAAGTGGGAGTCTACGGGATCTGGTGCTGGATTTACGTGAGGTGAGCTCTATTTCTGAATCTGATGTTGGCTTTATATCTTATTATCTTGCAAGTTGCTGCAGGAGGGTTAAAGTACTATGCGGCTGTGAAACCGTGGCAAAGTCATGTGAAGAACGGGCGGTACCTCATGTCTCTTACAGTGGCCGCAAGTCGGGGAGCTCTTTGATCCATCACTACACATCTACGACTCGGTCCGTTATGAGTGGAAGCTGGGGCTGACAAAACTACGTAGGAGGTTCATGCTACCATCATCACACTTGCGGCAGATGAGCCACTGGTCGCATCACAAACTACAACGCTGGAGAAGGAGCATGCTGCGTTCTTGCTGTCAATTGCTCACGAAGCAGAAGCAATGCTCAGCTTGCGATTGCTGGACACAGGCACAGCCAAAGATGTCAGTGGGGTAGTGAGAGCCACACGTGGAGGGGCAAGTTTGAATCAGACGATTGAAGAGCACGAATATTTGTACTATGTCGGAGGAGATGGCGGGGTCAAGGTCTTCGAACGTGGGCAATGAAAATAGCCGTCCAGCTCTGTTAAGGATTCTTTGTCCACTGGCATACGATCATTCCGGTTTTGTGTCGGTCCTCACATTCCCTGGCCAGTCGTTCGCAAAGTATGTTCTCGTAGAAATTAATCGCTCGTGATGGTCGTGTTTGCTTGGTCCGTATAGCTTCTTATTTCAGCTATGAACAGATCCTGGCCCCTTCCCCACGCAGCACAAAACTGCCCTATCAGTTCATGACGACCTTGCACGTTCTCGAGGAAGACCGAAACCCTTGTCATTGATCCATGCCCGAGACTCATGCGAAGCAAATTGGAAAAGGAAACAGGTCCGATCCGAGTCAGTGAAAGTAGTTTTTGCGTTGTTGGATTCGCCTGTTCCGTGTTGTTTTTTTTCCCTTACACGCCCCGCAAAGAAAATGCAATTACGCCCTCTTTTGTTGTCGAGTGTCGTCAATCACCACGTTGTGCCGCCCTCCCTTTGCAAAGTGGTCAAACCCGTCTCATTCGGTGTCCATGCTTATGGCTTGCTAGGGCCGCGGGCATCCTTGGGGGTGCCGACCTGGAAGCCGTTCTTGAAGCGACGGGAGATGGTCGACAGGGATCGCATGCGACCGGTACCGGTGGTCTTTCTGCGCTTGGCCTTCTCGGACCAGTTGTCTATATGTTGACGTGGGTGTCAGCGCCTTGGTCGTGCTCCAATCTCCAACCTACACCGACGTCGACTCGATCTCAGGGGCCCAGAGGGAGATGCCTATGGCCTCTCTGATTGGGTTCGATATGTTCACATACACTTTCGGGTCTTAGCAGCGGGGTAGCCGCAAGAAGCGCAGGTGTGCTTCTGGATGTGCAGAGAGCGGCGTCCTAGAAGATGACAAAATGTCCTAGTCAGCTCCATTTTCTTCACTCATCCTGTATACGTGTCGCCACGCATTGGCTTCCAAAGCTCTTTCTGAAGTCTTAGTCGCATGTCTGATCCGAGGTGGTGAGTACTGACCACAGCGACGGCACAGAGTGTGCGTCTTGTTGTGGCGCTTTCCGAAAGAGCTGGTTCCCTTCGCTGTTTTGATGCATCAGTCAATCGTCATTGTCGTCGAAAAGCGCTGTCGGGGTCGCTGGCTAGGAAGGGGTCGGACGAACTCATTTTGCCTGTTTATCTGTGGGTCAAATTGTCAGTTCAAAAAAATCGAAACAGAGTAATTGAGAAGGTAGGGTCCAATCGTACCGGTGGTGGTGAGTACGGGGGCAAAAGGGTGACGAGATTGTCGATTTGGTCGATGATGGAGTCGCGTTTGGCTGGATGGGGCCGAATAGAGAAGAAAGTTTGAACGCAGCTGCCACTTGGTGGGGTCACGTGCAAAGATTTTCAGAGAGCCGCCAGAATGACAAGAGCGAGCGGCCTGCAGGAGGCTGGCGAATCACAACGAGGACCAAGTCCACCACGCTCAAGGGTTAGGGGTAAGCAGCCGCCAAGCAAGGAATTTCAGAAGCCTCACTCGGCAAAATTGTTCTTGCCTCTACAGAAGCAATTCAGCAGTGTCCGAATCTGCCAGCGATGCTCCAACCATACTAAGTGTACTACCACTCTGGTTAAGAACTGTTGACCAGGCTTTGGTTGAGTCTCTGGTGTTGTTGAACCATTCCAACACCGCCGCTGCTTCTGGAGTCTGGCTATGGATAATATCAACAGACCTGCCTTCACTTGCTAACATGCATTGGTGATACGCAGGAGACCTGCATTACTACAATATACTTGAGATGATGCTTTGCAGAGACTGCATATTGCTCCTCAGGTTGTTCTTCACATACTTGTTCTCAGTTCCTCTCGTATTTGGACGGTGATCACCTTAGGGGACTCCAGCTTCCCCATAACTCAATGGTATTCCTGTCCCGATCCATAAACGTTGGAGATGCCCAATAACACGAAGGTATGCATCTCTAGTTGTCGCTTCATTGTTCCAGTTCCAACATCTGCTTGAGTGCCATCTCAGAAGCCCGCCACCATCGGCCCCTTTCTTCCAATTCATCTTGCACTCCTCCCAGCGCTTCTTCCCTTCTTCTTTGGGCCTCTTTTGCAGCCGCTATGCTGTGCTGCTTCTTTTGCTCCAACGGTTGTAATTCAGTCTGCAGTCTCTCTACCTCCTTCCTCTTTCTCGGAACCTGCGCTCTCAATTGTGCAAGCTGTCGTTCTAGCTCCTGGCTCTGCCTCTTCTTCTCTGCAACCAGCTCCATGGTCTTGGTCAAGGGCAGACTTGAAAGTGGATTTTCTCCAGGCTGCAATTCTTCTTTTAACTCAGCGAT
Organism: Coniella lustricola; assembly: GCA_003019895.1. Lineage (NCBI taxonomy): Eukaryota > Fungi > Ascomycota > Sordariomycetes > Diaporthales > Schizoparmaceae > Coniella > Coniella lustricola. Next base: position 230,666 of record KZ678376.1, on the reverse strand, counting down.
CCGAGTCTCCAGACTGTCGATTTTCTCTGGAAGCTCCCTCAGCGTCACCGTTTCCGTCTTGACATGCTCGTACTTTCTGCTGAGCTCGATTCCCTTGCTTTGGAGCTCCTCCACCATGTCAGAGACCTCAATTTTGAGTGTCTTGAGCTGCGCCTTTGCCTTGGCGTTCTGCTTCTCGAGCTCCAGATTCTCCTGAGGTGTCACAATGAGCGGAGGCTCACCTACAATGGCGCGAATGAACTTCTCCTTGGTGACCTGCTCCACGTAACTGAATCGAAGTTTGGCGAAAAGCTCCTTGTAGTGATCAAGGTCAGCCGCGAGACTCGCTGGCGTGGTGTCGACCGACGCGTTGGACACGTCTGATGTGCGAACGGCGTTAGCACCCTGGCCAGGCTGAGGTAGCGCGCTTGAGATGGGTTCACTGAGTTTGACAATCGATATCTCATGGCTGGCTTGCATCCTCTCGAGGTCAGAAATGACCTGGTTTGGATCTCCGTTGGCCATGCCGTCTGTCAATCGTACTTGGTCACATCAATGGTTGTTGCCTGCAGCCCTGGTGTTTGCGTTTTATGAGGTTTGACGTCCTCGGCATTGAGTTGACCTCTTTGCTGGCAATCTTGAACTCTGCCACTGATGATTAAAGAATAATGGTCGTCTTGTGCTGTTTAATATGCTCGTGACCAAAGGCCTGGAAAGATGCAGAAGCCGCGAGTACGAAGCACGTCTCTATTTACTAGTGACTCAAACAAGACTAGCGCGGCTAGACTCTGGCAAATCGGCCGAGTGAGCCGATAAGTGATAAGACTATTGTCCCTGCCCGACAACAGAGTGCATGTGAGCCGCTCATCACTACCAGACAAACTCCGCTGCAAAGTATTCTGGGGATGCGTTAACTTCTAACTTCCCCTGATTGCCACAACATCACGCCTGAACACTGCAAGGAAACAACAACCATGAGCAAAGATGAAATTCTCACGGACGACTACGTCGCCGACCTCCTCGTCAAGGACGCCAACGATTGCTCTTTGAAGTACTCCACTATGGGCATGGAGGCGTACACATCATCCTCACGGTTCGCTTCGCCCACACACGATATTCGGCTCTGGGTATTACGATACTGACAGTTCTCTGTCGCAACAGACCTACGAGCAAATTCAAGCCTAATACCCGCTTTCTGCGCAATATCATAAAAGGCACGAACCGTCATAATGATGCGCTTACTGCGAAGGAGCTATCTGAATCCCAGGCACGCCTGAAGGACCTTGCAAGCGCCGAAGAGGAGAAGCGCAAGAAATACAATCCCACAGCGAACGAAATAAGAGGAAGGCAGCTTGGAAACATTGCCGCATTGCTGGGTGGTAAAGCTGGTGGCGGATGGCAGAAGCGCAAGCGACCCGGTGAAGTGGATGATGCTGCGATATCAGATCTGCGCAAGGCACGTGCTGCTGAAGACTCGAGGCGAGAAGCCGATTTGAAGACCGCGGGAGGCAGACCTAAGGAGAAACGAAGGCGAAGCATGGAGAGGTACAGCGTGCGAAGGAGCAAGAGGAGGACCGACGATGACGATGACGACGACGACGATAACGACACCTATCATAGACGGAATTCCTCTTCCGACGATAATAGCCAGCTTAATGAAGACCGGAGAAGGAGGAGACAAAGGTCAAGATCACGATCACCGAAACGCAGCTCGCGAAAGCGTCGTCATCGGTCGCCAATAAACCGCAAATGGAGACATGGGCAAGACGACAAATCTGCTAGCCAAACCCATCACGTACGGCCTCAGGCTACAGAACCCTCTACTGCAACGACATATGCACATGATGACGAAGCAGACTCCGACTCGTTAGATGATTTGATAGGACCCGCTCCTGCTCCAAAAGTATTGCCACGTGGCAGAGGTGGCTTCAAGGGCTCCTCTGACATGGACAGCAGATTTTCATCGGACTACGACCCGAAGTCAGATATACAAATGAACGAGGACACACGTGACGACTGGCACGATGCCCTAGAAGTCCTTCGCGATCGTGCCAAGATGAGACAGCAGGGTGCGGACAGGTTGCGTCAAGCTGGCTTTGCAGAGGAACACGTCAAGAAATGGGATGCGAATGGCGAAAGGACTATCGATGATGTGCAGTGGACTAAGAAGGGAGAGAAGCGGGAGTGGGATCGTGGCAAGAACGCGGATCAAGACGACGATGAGTGAATTTTGCCTGTGTGCTGACAATGTGTACTCGAATTTGTTTTACATGCGGCAATCATTTTGGATTCAACTTGTGTATAAACAAATGAGCGTCCGAACGCATCATCGGGATTGTAGCAAGTGGTGATGCTTTGGAGGCGAGGAAGCAAAGTCATTGGGCTACCCTTTTTGCATGGACATAACAACGTCGATGCAAGGACATCGTATCGCGCCAGTCAATACGTCTATCAAGGGCTGTCGTGCTGTCATAAGCCTTGCTTCTTCCACAAAATTTTGAATATTGGCTGCAACGAAAACAAATCTCATGTCTTGACCAAATTGCCCAGATTGCAATTCGGCTGGGCCTATCCTTCCGAGTACTACTATAGTATGTATGGGATGTTCCAAGGTACACCCCATGCAGTGGCGCTAACCTTAGCGTTGCGTACACTATGACGTCCCAAAAGTCCAGGTCGCATCAAGGCATGACCAAAAATTTGGGGAAGGCGCAGACGCGTGCATGGCTTGCGGGTCGCGAACAACAGAGAGGGCATCCACCGACTAGGCAATTGCATTCCCACTCGCAAAAGTCTGCCGCACTCTGCTTCTTTCTCGACTCGCTCGACCTTCTCACCTGCTCCACCTACACGATCAAACTCGATCACCTCTTCGAGCCGCGCAGTACTCCTCAGAGGCAACCTCATCTAAAGCCATGTATGTCCGGCAGGAAAAGCTGCCCGGGCTGAAGGAGTACAAGTACTCGTCGGTTGATCGGTCGCTCACGTCAAAGTACATTCTCAAGCCGTTCTATACCAATGTGGTCATCAACTGCTTTCCCATGTGGATGGCGCCGAATCTCATCACTCTGACTGGTTTCATGTTTGTCGTCTTCAACTTCTGGACACTCCTCTGGTTCAACCCGACGCTCGACCAAGATTGCCCTTCTTGGGTTTATTACAGCTGGGCCATTGGCTTGTTTCTGTACCAGACATTCGATGCTGTGGATGGTACCCAAGCGTGAGTCTACACTTTACGTTCCTGCACTACTTCGTTTCCCGAGAAGCTATAGAGTGTATATGGACTAACTTTGTTTACTGGGTTTTCTAATAGGCGCCGGACACGCCAGAGTGGACCCCTCGGAGAACTCTTCGACCACGGTGTCGATGCGCTCAACACGTCTCTCGAGGTTCTGCTGTTTGCAGGCTGTAATAATTTGGGTCAAGGGTGGAGAACCGTTGCTATGCTATTCTGCTGTGCGTGGTGACTTCCAAAATAGTCTAGGCGATATGATTGCAAGAATGGATCAGCTAATTTGATGCTACAGCTCTCCTCACATTCTACGTCCAGACATGGGACGAATACCACACCAAGACTCTTACTCTCGGACTTGTCAATGGACCTGTTGAGGGAGTTCTGATCATTTGCGCAGTCTACGCAGCCACAGGCTTCTTTGGTGGCGGACATATCTGGTCGTACTCCTTCCTCGAGACCATTGGCGTTCCTCACCTGCGCTTCATCCCGGATATCGTCTACAATATGTCCTTCTCTGACTGGTACCTTGTGCAGGGTCTCGTAGTCCTGTGCTTGAACACGTCCGAGTCGTGTCGAAACGTCATCCAGGCCCGACGCGCCCGTGGAGACCGCAGCCGCTACGCCTTGGTGGGCTTGTTGCCTTTCTTCGCCACCTGGGCTCTGATCGCGGCCTACCTTGTGCTGCAACCCAATATCCTGCACAACCACTTGGTGCCGTTCGCCCTGTTCTGTGGTCTTGTCAACGCCTATTCCGTGGGACAAATGATCACTGCCCATCTGGTGAAGCTCGATTTCCCCTACCACAACGTCTTGGTCCTGCCTCTGGCCTATGGCGTCTTTGACTCTCTTGGTCCTTGGTTGCAGTACGAATTTGGTCACCCTTGGCTCGGCTGGCCCTCTGCTCTTGGCGACGATGTGTATCAGGTCGCCTATATGTTCCTCATGCTGGGTATGTCCATTGGCGTCTACGGCTCGTTCGTTGTAGATGTCATCGTCACGATCTGTGATTACCTCGACATCTGGTGCCTGCGCATCAAGCACCCCTATGTGGAGCCTACTGCCAATGGCAAGAAAGCCGCGTAAATAAGTACGCAGGATCGAACAGGGGGTTTGACGAGTCAAGAAACAAGTGCTCATAGGCTTCACAAATCAGGCACTATTGTAATTATCAGAAATAGTATTGATTTGTGACGATGCTGTTCGGTCGTGCAGCTGCTATGTACTCTTCCTCATGTCCCCCTCAAAGGATTCATCTGGATTTGCGACTTGGCTTAGCAACGATAACAGTATACAATGAATGGAGGACAAGATGACCTGAATTGCAAGGACTGATGAATAAGGAATTATGGCTTCTTGATAACGTTAGATATGATTGTAGACATATTGGACAAGGGACAAAGGGAAAGAAAAGTAAGGATGATATACGTGGAGGAAAATGTAATTTTGCTTAGCTTTTCTCTTTCCCCTGGTTAGCTGGGCGTAAAGGCTGATGAAAATGTAATGGGATCGATGCACGAAGGAAATCAAAGATATGATATGTAGTGTGCAAAGGGTATAACTCGCCTACAGTCTCGGCTTGAGATCAGTGCATAGATCGCGAACTACTACTATATATAGATCCGAAAGTAGATGCTTCTTGGTTGTATGTGATTTTAATGGTAGCCACCTTTGAAGTTTTGCATAAGTTCCTCTTCATGTATCACGGTCCTTCTAGACTTCAATGCATACATACGACTCCATGACTTCGAGAATAGACTAGACTTCAACATATGCGAGATTCACCAGGCAAGACTGAACATATATACGAGGCAGCAAGCCTTCAAACACACCAGATATACAAATAGATGTTGTATTTCTCCAAACAAAAGAAGCGTCCACGCATTGAGAGCCTCGTGCGAACATACAATATACTGGACGAGAAACGACAATAAACCCATCCCGACAAATCCTGCCGTTGCCTTTGAATTCAGAGGCTTTCCAATTGGTCTTTCAAATGACTGTTCAGTCTTGCTTGGTTTCTGTGTCCACGCCAAGCCCCCAAATTTCTGAATTCCTCCCATGAATAAAGTGCCTAACCCAAAACTCCTTTGCAAACCTGATCATCAAAATGCCTAAAAAAAAAAGGGGGGGGGGGAGCCAGCCAGGGCCTGAGTACACTGTGGGCAAATATTGTCGGCAGCCAAAAGCAATAGCTCCGAAACATCAAGGAGCTCAAGGACGGTAGAGATTCGCAATTGAATCGCCTTGACCTCTCGACGTCCTCCAAAAGCTCCAGTTACGCTCTTTTGCTGAAGGTCTGCGGAAGAAGTGAAAAAAAAAAAAGAGGGGGAAAGCGAGACCCCGCTAAATGACTATGCTTCGATGCCGCTTCGTGAAGAATAAGAATGCCTTGCGTACGTTGTCCTCTTTTGCTGCTGAGCCTCTCTACAGCAGCTCATCACTCCCAGATGCGACGCTCTCCTCTATAGCCCTAATAATGGCCCGTTCTTCAAATACAGGGCCTTGGCCATCACACTTGGCCTGATGTTTCAGTCTATTGCTGATATCGGCAATGTCGACCAAGCCCTTCTTGTAAAGATCGTGTCCGATGATAAAGTCCCAGGTGGCACCAGCAGCATATAACCTTTCACCATCTTCGCTCGTGACAATTCTGTGGCTGGGCGTCTTGTTTGGATGCAAAGCAAGCACGTTGCTATAGAAGTCGGTCGGGTTGTATTGCATCGGCCCCGTCGTGGTGGTCATGCTCTGACCGCTCGAGGAGTTATAGCCTCCCATGGATGAGGTAGCCCGCAGTATCTCATTTTCGGTGCTCATCTTTTGCAGGTCACGCTTGAGTTTTTCATTCTCAGTCGCTGTCTCTTGCTGCGCAGCCTCAAGGGAAGCAAGCTTAGCCTCCAGGTCCTTTACATGACGTTCTTTCCGTTCCCTGAAGGCTCGCTGACTAAAAACGACAGGTTAGCTGGATATCTTGAAAGAAATGCGGCGTCATTTCTGCTTGCATTTGAAGCCTCTCGTGTGCGACGTGTATGCAAAGAGCCGCATGCTTTGCGCAGAGTATGGTATGGCTAAACTTACGCAGCGCGATTCTGGGCCTTCCGTCTTGACTGAGCCGGGGTCAGGTCTTCCTCGTCTGCCGAATTTGAGCCTTGTCTATTGCTTCCGTCGACATCTCCATTCGATTCGGCCTTGGTGGCGGCAAGAGACTCTTGATGATGCGCGGGTTGGTACGAGGCAGTCGATACCAAACCATTCGCGTTCTGTTGCAGATGCTGAGCTTGAGCCTGGGGCTGGCTGTCATGGACGGCGGAAGTGTGTTGGTTCGGAGGCGTAGGCGGTCCAGGGAAAGGTGCAGTTTGGGCGTTGAAGTGCGCGTCGTATTGTTCAAAGCTGGCGAATTGGTCGTTGGGAAAGCGGTCGAAGGCATCCTGAATAAGGAATGTGTAAGCCATCAGGCGACAGCCGCTAGCCAAGTGGGCTACAGAAGCGAAGGGCAGGACTGGGAGGGTGGGAAGGAGGGGTTGGCCGGGAAGGAGGAAGAAAAGCGGGCTCCACGGCCAAAAGAGCCGCATCATGTAACTGACAGCCGGGCAACGACGACAGGGAAAGGGGGTTTTCCGGTGCTGTAAAAGGCACACTTACCGGCGGCGAGGTGTTTCCAAAATCATCAGAAGCAGCGGAGTGGGAATGCGACGGCGTCAGAGGGGCGATGCTCAAGGGAAACTGGTGATACTGCGCAGCTTGCGGCGCGCCAGCAAAGTAGGCGGTCTGTGAGTAGTCCATCTCTCAAGGTGGGGAGACGCGACCAAGGCCAGCACGTTGGAACTCCTTCAGAGGCTACGGCGGCACTGGTAATGATATCGAGGTCGAAGCGGCAGCTTGTCCTGGGTTGGGCAGCGCTTGGCGGTGACTAATGAGACTTTTTGCGAATGAGGTCTGGCCAGGGAAGGGCAGGGCAGCCAGAACGCAAGTGCCGTTCAACGAAGGCGGAGACGATAGCAGTGGCAGGCGGGAGCGGTTCGAGACCAGGTCGGGGTCAGATCGGATCAGATCAGATAGGCTGGCAGCTGGCTGGCTGGCTGGTGGGATGAGGATGGGGCTGGAACATTTCTCGCCGCGACTGGGAATAATCCAGATGTCGGGCGTGGCAGTCTGGCAGAAGGTGGAGCACGACACTTTACATATACTTTTAGCCGCTAAACGTAAATGTAAAAGCCAGGTGCACTTGTCCAGATTGTCCAGTGGACTGGCGCCCCTTCCCCACAGATCACAGATTGATTGATGCGCCCCAGTCCGGAACCAGCCAGGTGCCTGCCTTGCGGTACGTCTCTCCTACCAGTTACTTGGCGGCGCCTGTCATTCCGTGCCTTCCTCCTTCTTGCCAGATCTGTCCGTTATCTTCATAATGGACTTTGGAAAGGCAGGAAGACTCTTGCGCCAAGCTTTCGCTGGGCAAATTGCAGGCCAGACACACTGACACTGGGCCTGACTGGGCCTACTCTACCTAGCACGCGCGCTGCTGCAGTGGGACAAGGCTATGCTGCATGTTGGCCCTGCCCGCTCCCCCCCATTCCTTCCTTGACAGCCGGGCCAGGCTCGTCCATGCGGTCCAAGATACCTGAGGTACGTACCGCGCGTGTACTGTGTGACGCTGCACCCTTTGAGCCACTTGATGAGCCAAGTCGTCCGCCTACTTTCCATTCGCCTTCCGAGCCAGCGTGCCTGACCTGGAACAGTTTCTGCTGCAACAACAACCACAGGCATCAATCCGTGTCAGATATTCCTTTTCTTGTCGGGGCACTCTGTTAGTCTTGTATGTTCAATCCAGTACTACGAGCGACTTCCGAGGTTGGTGCAAAGCCAGAATGCCAATCTGCTTGCTCTCTGGCGTCTGGCTGACCGCACAGCCCCCAATCCGCTTCACCTCCAATCCTGCCTGGCAAATTGGCCAGCACGACCTAGAAGCATACGAACCAAGGTTCACACGAGCTGGACAGACGGTCGAGCACAGCAGAATAAGCTACTCCACGCCACGACAAACGGACGCGCAACGAGACCCTCCTCTTGACTCTGATGGTCTGGTAGGCTCAGACGCAGCGGGCCGTGGATGGTGATGCGATGCTGAGACTGACGGCTGAGACACTTGATTTGGGCGTGATGAAAAGCCTAGAGCTTGCATATCGCACCCGTCATGGCTGCTCCAGCTTACCGCTTCCTCCCCGCATGGCTTGACACCCGACACTTACTTTGACAAGTTGACCAAGCCTCATCTAAAGATCGCAGCGATCATCTCTCGCGTCTGCGCGCCTGTCCCGGTGCAGCGTGCCATTCGTCCACGCCTTCCGCCACGCCCTCCCGCAGCTCCTTGCATTTGGGCTGCGAGCCCAGACAGCTCAGAGCATCGCACAAGGCTGAAAAGTCGAAACGTCCACGGCTCCCTACATCCACAACTTTGGCCTGGCAAGTCCAATCACTTCCGTCTTTGCTAAATTGCTCGCCGAAGTGCCGACACGAGGATGCTTTTGGCTATTCTACTTGAGGTCTCTGGATAGACGCCACAGGGGAGCACGTTGCCAAGTTTGTGCCGTCCCCCCTCAAGAAGCCCGTGTCACCTGGATTCAAAAACAGAAACGTGGCGGTGAAACAGCCTCTAGGAGCTCTATCATACTCCTCCAGCCCCCACTACTATATGCTCCCTCACCTCTCCAGAGTGCTGTTGTGTTGTCTGCACTTTGGAACCCCGCCACCACGGCCAACGCGCTTAGCTTTCTGGTTGCAAATTTCCGCCAACAATCTATGTGAGTGAGCGCATGACCATATCTTGTGCTGCAGGACTAGTGTCTCAATCTAGTTTGGCATTTGGTCAAGCACACGATATCCCTTGATCCGCTGGATCTTGCTATGTTCAAGGTGTTTCTGTCGCGAAAATAGATGGAAGAAAGCAAACATCTCGGACAGGCACTTGTTCAATAGATCCTCTCCGGCACATTCTCACACTTTTCCCTCTGCATCCTGAAACTAGTGATTGAAAAAAGGGAGGAAAGCATTACCCTGTTTCTTCTGCCTTTATTCGCTGGGCTGCTATCTAGCACGCTGCGGTTTACTCCCGGCTCACATCTGGCTAGGCTCGGCGTCTTGTGTGTAGGATCCGTGGGCGAATCATTCTGACTTTCACAATTGTCTGTATTGTCACATGAATTAGGGTCAAGTCTCGTTTGCACTTCTGACCGCCAACTCTATGTTGGCATGGCCTGGATTACGAGAAATATGACGCTTCTTTGCTCATAGCTTTGCGCAGAGCCAATTGTAAGACCAAGCTAGCATTACTGACGACCAGAAAGGCTTACTTGCGTACGATATGCCTCCGCTGGTGTACCATGTAATAGCGGGCATACATCTTTCAAAACCACAAGCGATATTGCCGGACCTTCGCCAAAATCCGAGAGTATGGATTGCAGATCTCATGAGGCGTGTCTGACACGGGAGCTTTGCATGCATAATCGACTGGCCTCGCCCCAAACCATACAGTATTTCGCTCACAATCCTACTTGACAAATCTGCGAGTTCTGTGTTTCTCCTCATTTATTATTTTATTATCCTTTTTCCGAGACTGCAAGAAAGAGGCCACTGTATGCCCCCCGTCGCGAACACTGAACTCCATCTCTCGTCACTCCATGCCAACCGTGTTTGCAACCCACTCTTTCATGCCCATAGTACTCCTGGAAACCACAGAGAAAACCGCCTCTCATAATGACAGCCAAATGCTAACATCAATAGTGATAAAGTAGTCTACCGTTTATAATTATCGAGACCAAATGCTCTTTAGAGGCAGAGCGACAGCATCAGGGGGGTCTCAGAACAAAGCGAGGAACCATCAAGAAAAGAAACATGCTTTGGCCTTTCACCACAAAGCCACTTATACGCCCAATTTGGTGGCTATCCATCTCGCGAGTTTGACACACTGAATATCAGAGTACCTCCAAAAGAGATCCGCAACCCAGATGCCTGTCGTCAGCGTCACAGCCACCGAGGCCATGCACGCCCAAAACTTCTCATAGCCAGCAGCGATGACTGCGGCTGCGACTGCTTCGGCCCAGCTATAGCCAACGGCCCAGTGGATCAAGTACAAGCTGTAGCTGATCTCGCCCAAATACAAAATCATAGGCGAGTTGAACAATCGCTGCGTGGACGGCAAGCCTTCGAGAGCAAACAGCGTGGTTACGGAAGCGAGTGAGTGCCAAAAGCGCATGGGCAGCATACCGGGCATGCCGATACCAGCAAAGTACTGGAACCCAACGCACTGGGCCACGTCGCCCGTATAAGGCCACGAGCCAAAGAAGAGACTTACGACGAGCAACGCGATCAAGGCAAATCTCTTCCAGCGCTCGTGCGTCGGTTTGAGTGGAGGGCGGTCTGCCGTGGCCAGTCGGAGGTCAGCAAGCAGCATGCCGCCGAGAAAGAGGAAGGAGGTCCATTGGTCGACATAAAAGTGCCAGATGGCAACGATGCTGACGCCTAGCATGCGGACGGCCACCTTGGTGCGTGCAAATGCGAGGCAACAGAGGAAGACGAGCAGGGAGCCCATGTGTTCGTCGTAGAGTGTCCAGCCTTGTGGGAAGTAGGTGGCGACAACATAAGGGGTCGTATCAATGATGAGCCAGTGTTTGATGCCTATGTACATTTCCACGAGGAAATTTTCTTGCCTTGGGATAGGCCCGGCTGTGCCAAGATTCCAAATGAACCATGCCTGGATGAGGACCCAGCTGAAAGCATAGACAGGTAAGATGGGCAAAAAGAGACGAATCGGCCGGCGAAAAATGCTCGAGGGCATTGAGGCGATGGCTGCCTCTGGGTTGCCCGCGTGAATCTTGCGCAGCGGACCAAAGGTGAGGGCGAAGCCACTAATGACAAAGAAGAGTGTGACAGAGAAGCTGCCCATGAGGAGAAGCTTGAAGTAGGGAAGCTGGATGTAGTGGTCTGGTTCAGGCCCTCCATCGCCATAGCAACCGTGATTCTCGGGATAGAAGAATTCGGTGATGTGTTGCAGAACGACCACGACAGCTGCGACGCCGCGCAGGCCGTTGAGATACGACGTCTCGTCTGGTTGTGTCTGCTTGATGGTGCTGTGGCCAAAACGTCGGCTAACAAATGACGGCAAGATCAGCCAGAACCAGTGCTGCATTTCAGCCTTCCAGCGAGCGCCTGCGCTACCGCCGCCGGGGTTTCCGTTTCTATCGTGGTGATGCAGAAGTGTGTAGTGCTGATCGTCATGGTAGAGATTTTCGTCATCAGAAGCGTGCCGACCCCGCGAGGAGCGGACGTGAATGCTTAGCCATTCCAAGAGAGCATCAACTGATTCGGACAGCCTGGATGACCATGTGTGGTGCAGATCCACGAGTACGGGCTTTTCCTCAAGGCTTCCCAGGGATAGGTTGTCCTCGGTATCGGTCAGCTCGCTGCTGGCTTTGTGGGTGAGTTTGATATCCTCGTCGGGCACGTCATGGTACTCTGTGGCTGTCGAGAGTGCTGATTCTGGCATGTGTGCTGGGTCTGCCATGGTTACGCTCATACACGGAACGAGCTCGTTTCCTTGAGGAGAAGAAGGATGAGGAGACCGTGCTGTCGATCGACACGATAGTCGTTGAAGATGGTGCAGTGTCGGTGCAGCACCCTTATTTCGAGTATGGGAACTCACGCGTACGCACGGTTACTGTCGATCCAAGATGATAGTGTGGTACATAAGCTGCAAGATGACCATCAATCAAAAGCAAAGGGTTGAGAAGCTGATCCTCTGGACAATATCGTGTTTTGTGGGTGGGCGAGCTCTTTAACACGCATCTGGACGGGCTGCAAACGGAGAAACGGCACACAAGTCGCCTCTCGCGTGTCAGTAATGCACTGGGGAATCTGAATCTGAACCTGACTTTCTCCCTTTGGAATTCTTGTGAGGTCTCTCTGCCCTTCGCTTCTTCATATTTGCGTCCCTGCCTCCCTTGACAACCAGCAACGCATGGTTCACGCGCACTCGGAAGAGGCTGATCGGTATCTGAGGGGCTGGGATGAGGCCGGCAGGCCTTGGTGGTCAAGAACATTGGGTCGGCCTATGAATGATAAACGGGAAGAATTAATTTGGTGGATTGAGGCGAAGACTAGCCCCTGGTATGATGGACTTGTGCCAGCATGCCTTGCTGTGCAGTGGCGTTCAAACTACTCGAGATTTGCTAAATATGGACAGAACGATAGTAATCAAGTGGACGTGGATGGATTCGTGGCGCGCTCGCGTGTATTCAGCACCGTCCACCGTCCTCCTGTACAGGCTCAAGCTTCAAATACTTTGTACATGGGTTTCATGGGGCATTGTCTCACTGTCTCAGCGCGGTCGCGCTCCCTTTTTCAATATAGTCACCGGTCGGTTAGCGCGTGATTCCAGAAGAGGGAGGCTGGAGAAGTCTGAAGGGACAATCGTGAGCTTACACTGTCTTCGTGTCTCCACCGTTGCCTGGGACTGTTGACGATAATTACAATTTAAATTGTGGTGATAAAGCGGAGGCATGAAGTTGGGCCAGTAAGTGATAACATATGGTTACAACGATTGATACTCGGGGGAAAATCAACTTTTCACTCCGACGCTTCTCACTCGACTAGCTGATTGTCAAACACTGAAGAAAGCAAAGAGTCTGAGTTCATGCATGTCTTCGAATATTATACTTGCATTCCCTGATTAGAACATTGGTATTAGATCAATCCGCCTCTATGTGGCCTGCTAGTCCGTGCAGATATGGCGAATGATTCCTTATTATTGACAAATGAAAAGCTGAGACCTATTACCCCAACGCGATGTGTAATGGCGTTGGGTTATCTATGGAGATTGTGATGGGTATAGTGATGGCTGTCTCGTTCCCTTGTTTCTCCTACATACCTGGCGACACTGTTTCCTGGCACTTGGCGCCAGTTGCACAGTAATTATAAGTCTCGCGAGGCCTTGCAAGTCAGGACCTTGCCCCGAAAGTACATCCCTTCATGTATTCCCATGCCTATACGCACGCTGTCTTCCGCCTTAGGTCTTTACCTAGCATGGAAGCATAGACGCCTGGTCCGAAACCACGTCCCATACGTGGCCACCCACTAGTGCATCGGTGGTAGCCCACGTGTCTTTAACCATGATCTCTCGAGCAAATCTATATACCTCAAGAGATTGTCTCTGCAACGGTGATACAAAGTTGGTATTATGGCAAGTCGAGTTCCCATTCGTCTTGTCCTTATCCGGGCGAGCGGAAGCACGCCGTCCTGGCACGTCCAGCCTCCTGTCAGATGTGTATTTATGAATATAGCCATTATTTTACTAGAAATTGCCTCGCTGTACCTTCTGTAGTCCTCGAAGTCAAATCAACGTGAGTTTGTTCTATTTCGCAGCGGATACGAAGGAATGGAGTCGATATGGGTCTTGATTCGTTCTGATCATCGGCCGTGTTGCCCTCAACAGAAACTGCTTCACGGTTCCCACCACACTGTTGGAAAGTGAGGGAGAACGTAATGAATATTCGGGTGATCAGGTAGTACCTGTGATTTTCTATATCAGGAAAGAATTACTGATCATGTATCTGAGACCGCACGTGGTGGACTGTTAGCCGCAATCTATACAGACATAGTTCGCCATGGATCAGGCGGATCATGAGCTTACTACAAATTGGGGATTTGGCATGTATGTCCTTGAAAGTTCTGTGAACCTGCGTTAATACTACCGACTTCGTCGTTGTTTTCGTGTGATTTCGCGTGGTCAAGATAAGTGATGTTCTGGGAAGGAGGTTGGTCGCTGAACGGCTGTGTTTCGAAACTGATATCGCTCAGTCGTATAGCGAAGTCTGCTACCCCACGGCGTATCAGAAAATATGCTTAAGGCAGTAGTTACTGCACAATGGGGAAAACATGATTATGGGCTTTGTCTTGAGGGTGTCATTGAGGGAGTGTCAAGCGCCTTTTGATGGCAAACTCAGTCGAGTGCCAGGCAGATGACGTTGTGCTTCAGGTCTTGTTCACCAAAGACTGACGAAGCAAGAGACTGAGTGCTGCTGCCACTGGAACTATCAGGCATAGTGGGAGGTGCTGTTGCCAGAACGCGACTGCCACTTTCAGACGCGTGGACTGGTGCTTGCACTCTTGCCCTGACCACAAGACCCTCCCAGGTAGGCTGCCACACACTGCTCCTCGCAATCTTTCTTCGTCAAAACTCTACAATCGCGACTGTCGACGAGGACCGCCCTCTTCAAGTATCCTACTATTAGCCCATTCAGACCTCTTGTCTGCCCTTGTCTGATCTAAGCCTCGCAGCAATCAGCGGCGACTTTCAATCCACCTCCTTCCCATTTCCACATCTCGGCACACTACTGGCGTTCTGTGGCTTTTGACCGTTGATAGCAGCAACAACGTCTCGCCTCCTTTTTGGCTGACTTGTCGCCATCATCACATATTCTACATCCTCTGCCTTCTACACACCGAAAAGTGCCGAGGCAGCTCTGGATCTGTCTGTCTGTCATTGTGCTTGAGGCTCCAGTCACCCAGATCCTGGACAATCACCTTCGTGTGTTTCTTTGAGGTATATCAAAGAAGTGGCTCGTAATCGAGTGTGAACTGTCCCTTGAGCATGTTCAAAGACTGATTCTAATTTAAATATCCCTCCAGGTCCGGCTCCAAGATCCTCAACTATGGATACACGGTCTTCCTCTGGATCTCGATCCACGGTTCCATCTCAGGAATCACAGCCGCGGCAACCAACCTACACTACGGTCGGCTCTGTTGCGAAGCCTCAAAGCAACACTCCTTTGCAACCTCCTGTTCGCAGAGGTCGTGCTTTGAGGTGGCCTCCGGCTGTAGCCGATGACCTGGCCGCCTTCAACCAGTCCCTGCTGGCAAACCTGCCTCGCGGACGTCCTCGCTCGCCTGCGACGACTGCCTCCACCTTGCAGCACTACACCCCACTGCAGCAGAACAGTGACCGTGCCATCGATCCCGCTATCGCCAATATCAACTCGAAGGATACGCCTGCCTTTCCGTTCATGTCAATGGCTCTTGGACACTTGGAGCCTCTGATTGATCTGGATCTTGACAAGGAGAATGTTCCTGACGGAAAAGATAAATCAGCTCAGAGCAATGACAAAAGGGACGCAGAAGACGAAGAAGACCAAGACTTGATGAACAACTACAGTGTCAAGACACTGACAAACCTGGCGTCCTATTCTAATCCGCACCAGAAGAGGGCTCAACGAGCGCTTGACCGTGCTCGCGAGACTTTCAAGATTGCTGCCGCTGCTGCTGAGAAGACCCAAATCAGTCCCAAGGAGCTGGACGGCGCTGGAGGACTCATTTCATCTTGCACATGGGGTCTAAGCAGAGTCGACGCCGAGTACTACTACCGTACTCCCCGTTACAACGCCTGGGAGGCTTCCTCTCGATCCAGTGTTCTCTCCAGTGGTCCTGGAGCGCCTCCGCCCCTGACGGCTGGACCGCCCGGTCAGAGACAGTACAAGGCTTCTACCTTGGAAGGCTCTCTGAAAGCGTTGCACGCGAATGTCCAGAACCCTGTTTCTGAGACGATCGACGACATTCTTTTCGACAATCATGCGACTATGATACTCTCTGACACAACTCAGCCCGTTGCTAGCGAGACTGTGAGTGTATTTCCACTTTCTGAACAAGAAACGAAGTCTTCGTGGGGAACATACAGATCGCCGTTCAGAGTTGCTCCTCAGTACCAAGACTCTGTCAAGCTAGCTACTTGGACCAGCACGATCCGCGAGACGAAGACGATTGATGAATTGCAGGCATATTATGACGGCAACTTGCCGCCAGAGTATGACTTCTCCAAGTACACACCCGTTTCCGGTCACGGTGCCGATCTGATGGCTCAATTGCATCCTATTGATCTTCGCATGCAATTCAATCGCGAGTACCATAAGAAAAAGGACATTGAGCACAGAACTGCCTTCTATGCAGGAGCTGCTGACCTGACCAAGAACTGGGACGAGAGGCTCAATGACTTGTTCCAGAAGCTTCGCCGCCAGGAGCTTGGACTTGGCAACAACGAGGAGATCAACACTGCTGAAATGGAAGTCATGTATGGCACTGACAAAGTGGGAAAGGCCAAGGGTTTTCCCGTCGAAGTCTTCAATCATTGGCAGACCCATGAAGCCGCAGATCCACTTGTGGCTATGGCATACTCGACGCTGGCCCGTAACTATTGGGACAATGGCCGTCTTTTGGGCTTCCCCACTGGCTTTACCGCCGTCAAACAGTCTGAAAATGATGACCTTTGAGCTCGCAGTATGCAAACTCACTCCAACCTACCTTTGGAGACTGACGCGACCTATGGCACTGGAAGACTGTCACTTCGTCCCGTCGTGACGACACCAGTCTGGATCTTTGAGATTCTTGGGCCGTAAGAGCTCCAAGAAACTGATGTGTCCTTTTTCTATTCATTTTGTAGATCGTGGTTTTCTTTGGAGGGCGGCCGGAAGAGCTGCAGCAAACCTGATGTCACGCCACGAGCTCGCAATCTTGGGAGATGATGCTTGGAGGATTGAAATGGAACTAGGATTTTCAACGACAATAAGTGTTCCAGCAGCTTTGACATAATAAAACAGCAAAAAGGGGAATTGATGGTTTTGCGAGATTCTGATAATGGAGAAGTGTGTGTATTGTGGGTAGGATTTATGCTTGGTTGCACACGTGGTCATTGGCAGGAACGTCGACTTTAGGCGCCTATTTGCTCGGTTTGGGGTATGCATCATACATACACTCTGTTTTACTGGGGAGAAGGGATCGAAGCGGTAGGCTCGACGGGAAATGTGCAGTACAAATACGATAATAGCATCTTCATTGCTCAACAACAGACAGTGGCGTTATAAACTACTGATATTGACTTTTGACTCTTGACTCTTGAGGCGTTGCCATGTGACGTCAAGTGGACGATCTCGACTATCACTCGTGAGAGAAAGATGCAAAAGAAGACCTGCTAGCCGCCCTCGAGGACACGATCCCCGTGAGCAACACTACACGCATACTGTATATTAATATGTTTGGACAGGCATGGAACATCTGCAGAATTGTGGGGCCTTGAGTTTCGCTGCTGTGCATACACAACACCATGAAGCATTATTATTCTCATGGTCCAGCATGACTAACTACAATGTGGGGATCACAACCGCGAAGAACATCGGTTCGTAATCAAAACTAATCTAGTTGATCAACAGGTATGCCTCTGTGGATGCTGACCATATATGTGTACAAAATCGCATGTAGGAAATTATATTGGCCCTTGTATACGACTCTGCAATGGTACAACTAATGGCGAATCTACATATCTTCTTCTCATCTCATCTCGAGCCACTATCACCATAAGCCAAAACGAGCGAGTAGCCGCATGAGCATTCATTTTGAACTGTCGCGCAGAACAAAGACCAAAGCAGCTTTTCAGGAACCTCAGCATCGCTGAGGCCATTAAGCGCTAGACTCATTTATCACAAGGGAGGGACAACAAATGGCGTTGGCCATCGCACGGATCAGGGAACATGCTACGCACGTTTCCGCTTTTGACAAATGAAAAGAACCGAGCGCCAAGAACAAAAAGACAGCACTTTTTTTTTTTTTTTTTTCTTTTACAAAAAAAGACAAAGAAGAAAGCAAAGGGAAGTATAAGAAAGAAAGTAGAAATTATCACAAAAGGAGGTACATGGAACTTGTGCTGGCATGCTGTCATGTAATTTGGTATGCAATTGTTTGTTATTCCTCAGACTCCGAATATCTGCACCATCTTCCAGAGCTTGAAAATGAATGAACATATCCAACCGTCTTGTGTGTTTTCGACAGTTGACTCCATTGTATGTAAGCTCTCCCACCACAAAAACAAGAAGAAAAAAAGCCTGCCTGCTCCTTGCTTAATGTGTACACTGCCAATGGTTCTGTTTTTAGGCCGTGAAATGGATGAGGTTTGCCTGAATGAGTTTTTCCAGGAAGGATGTCCAAGTAACACAGCAAACAGAGTAAAAAAAGAACAAATCCGAGTGTGTGTGGTCGATTGGGTTGAATCAGAGTATCTGTCTGAGGAAGAAGTTCGCCGGGACGAAGAAGCCAGTTGGGTATACAAGCCCTGGCTAGGGGCAACATTAGAAAACGTCCGAGGCAAGATTGCGTAGCTGCATCCGAGTTGATGTTGGGTCATGCTGCTGATTTGAGTTTGCTGCCGCTAGCAAAAAAAAGACAGCACAAGGCACGCACCAAGACAGACCGCCATCAACATGATCAGAATGGAAAGAGACATATGGACGTTTGAAGTGAAGAAAAGATATTGTTGTCCATGCTGTCAGTCAGAAAACCTCCTGCTGAAGCGTTGTTGAGTTTGTGTGTTTGGAAGGGTATTGTCGTGAAGATGTTCCTGAGTGTATACCCTAAGGAAAGCCTCCGCGGCCCCGACCTGGACCCTGACCTGGAACAGGACCAGGACCAGGACCCATTGGTCCGCGAGCACCTAGCAACTGGAAGTCAGGATTGTTGTCCAAAAGAACGTTATTCGTTGGAATAGGTCTGCGAGCAGGCACTCCATCAAACGGCGCTCGTATTGGAGGTGGAGGATTGCCGGACCAGCGAGGATTGATGCCCCGCTGAGAGATCGAGGTGAAGGTCGAGTGTTCAGACTCAGCTGGACTTCTCGCACCCTCAGGAATGCTATCATATATCTGGTCAGCGTCGATAACAGAAGGCGGCGTGAATCTTTGAAAATTAGAAGGGGCCACAACAGTAGTAGGCTCAGCAAAACGAGGATCTACATCCTCCACATAGGATATCTCCCTTGCAGGCTCAGGAGGTCCCGGACTGCGACGGCTGCTGACGGGACTGCCACCTGGTCGTAGAGGAGGAGGCAGCGCGGATGGGTGGACTGGGTGGACTGGAGGAGCAGGGGAACCACGTCCCGTATTTTGCTGCTCCCAGGCTGAGCGGGCCGGTATGTATTGACTATGTCACAGACAAAAATTAGTTTCAGAATATTATCCACCATCATCAATTGCCCATACATGCCCACCCAGAATCACTTACTCATCTGGCTGGCTGTAATGGCTACCGCTCATGTATGTGTCATGGCGGCGAGCAGGAGTGCCTCGCCCTTGCTGTAAGCCCACCATGCCTACTATATCCGCATCACTATCTCGGAATTGCTGGCCTTGCGCTTGCATTTGCGCTTGAGCAGGGCTATCCGTGCGAGGAATCATGCCGTCGGCCAAAGGAGGGGCGACGCCGTCGTCAACGCCAGGCAAGGGTGGCGGCGATTCAGCACGTGGCAGGACTGACTCTCGGTTTGGATTGTAGGCCTCATAACCGCTGGAGCCCGTAGAAACACTCGGCATGGACGGGTTCAGGTTGTTCATGGCGTAACCGGGAGCTGGAGGTGGTCCGGGCGACGGCTGACGACCACCATAGTGGTTGTACGCTGCTGGTGGAGGAGGACGACCGCCTCTCATCATAGGTCCGCCATAGCCTCTTGGTGGAGGTCCATATCCTCCGCGTCCCTGTCCCGGAGGCGGGCCGTAGCCGCCACGTCCAGGTGGTCCATATCCACCTCTCCCCGGACCGGGAGCTGGGCCTGGACCCGGGCCGTAGGCACCGTAACCGCCTCTTGGGAGAGGGCCATAACCACCACGTCCACGGTATCCACCAGGACCCATGCCGCCACGGCCACGCGAGCGCTGACTTTCCGTTGAAGGTCGGCCCATGCCGTAAGCATCTGGAGGCGCGTTGATGGGGTTGCCGTACTGGTCTCTGGAGCCTTGCCTGCGCGGACCAGGGCCGACAGGACCGTTGTATGCGACTTCCCCGCTGTGGATATCCATGGACGGGTTCGGCGAAGTAACAGATGGGGAGCGCTGCGTAAGAGGAATGCGCTCGTCTGAGGTATCTGTCTTCTCAAAGGTGGCAAAAGCCGGCAGTTTATCAGTTCCGCCACCGTTTGCGCCGCTGACAGTGGGCATGCTAGGCTCAACAGTGGCAGTGGGCCCAACATCCTGCTGCCTCTTGTAGAAGTTTTCTCCACTCATCTCGGCGTTCTCAGCAATGCGCTTCTTTCTTGCCTTCCTGTTGACAATGGTCCGCCGCATCGCGCATGAGATAATCATGCCAAAAGCCACAAGAATGGTGGCTGCCAGCACCAGGTACGACCCAAAGGCCATGTGCGGAACAAAGAGCAAGACATCGACAAGGAATGCCAAGAGACAGAGGAGGAAGTTGAAGATGCTGGTGATGAATACCAACAGGAGGTACCTGGAAGAATGTGAAGGTGAGTGCAGGTGAGAGACTATAGCAAGGATGAGGTCGATCAGGGTGATCAAGGCCGCAACAGGGTGTACAATGAGAATGGTTGAAAGAGTGGACCTGGTCGACTCGGGCAGGTCAAAGTCGCTGGAATCGCCATCTGTCTTTGCTAGGCTTGCTGTTCAAATGGTCAGTATCTGTTTAAGGCCGGAAACCAAAGCCCATCCAGCAATGGCGTCCTGGCGAACGGTCCAGTGAGATGTGAAGGAAAACATACTGCTGTCATAGCCAATCTCGATATCGCTACAGGAACTGCCATCGCAGTAGCCAAAGACACCAAAGTTGTAGCCATCAAAGGAGGCAAGCTTGATGGCCGGGATAATTGGTGTTGAAAGAACGGATATCAACAAGAGTCCAAAAGCCACAAACAGCACAAAGGAGAGTGGCGTCGCTGGTCGCAGCATATTGGTTGCAGATTGCCGAGCTGCAAAGGCTCGGTGTCCAGGCAGAGACGGTGGGAAGCTGTTTCAGGCCAGCGCCGTAAAGGACGCGGCGAAAAGGTGCCGGCTGTTCGACTAGCCAGAGAGCAGAAAGGTCGCGAGAGATGTCTAGGAAGCACAGTCGAAGAAGCTGACGGTGGGCGCGAATCCGCAGTATAGCATGGAGAAATGGATTGAGGCACGTCCCGATACGTTGACGGGCCCACGCGAGTCGGCTTGTACGCTTCGAGCGGTGAGAGAACGAGTGACGGCGGGTTGCGCCCAGCAATAATATGCGTGTGTCTTGGACTCGAACTTGGTGAAGAGTTGACGGTCAAAGGGCGGTCGCAGAATCCAGTCTCAATTGCCCGCTCTTCGAAGTGGCTATTCTCGTTCAATCTGCGTGTCTTCCCCTTCTCTCCCACCCCGCTTCACAGTCTTGGGCTAATTGCAATCTTTGGGACGGTAGGTCGAGGCCGTGCCTGGCTGGATCGAAACAGGTGACAGGGCCACAGTCGAGTGGTGTGAACGTGTCGTCGTGGTAGGAAGAGTGTCACCGTCTGCTTGTCTTGGACGAGGCTGGGTGGTGATGCAGAGGGAAAGGTGCAGGGCTGGGTGTTGGGGAGGTTGGCAGTGTTGAAGATGAGAGCCACCAGCGCAAGTACAGTAAGGCTCGTTGGGGGGGCCCAGCTGGGGGAAGGGGACGCTCAACTGCACTTGCTGCACTAGGCACGGGGCGCGGCGCCGCTGTGACAGAACCAAGTGGGTCGCGGGAAGGGAGTTTGGTGGCAGGGGGTCCTAGCGCACGGCAGGGGTCGCCTTGTACTGTCGTAGCCAGCATCGCTATCCTGGCTGGGCCCTTGCAAGCTTATTCCTGGACTCTGTTTTAGACTCTTAACTGTGCAAAGTACCAAGGCATCTTTCTCTGCAGCCATCGACATCCGTGTGATGTACTGTAATACGGCACAATGGGCTTCATTTCCCACTCACTGGGATTATGCATATACAGAGAAGCCGCCAAATGGAGAATGGTCAGTGGTGCATGATAGCAACTGCTGGGAAGAATGGCATTTGCAGGTTGACCAAGCTGACTCGCAATCCTCAATTTACAGATCACAGGCAGATCTCACTGGAGATGCTTTTCAATAAGTAGGTTTCCACACCAACTTGAAAGTATCCCTGGCACCACCGGCGCAGAGTAGGATTCACTTCACTGGCTGCATTGGCTTCTGTGAGTCTCCAGTTTGTGTTTGGACCACGACGGAATTAAGAGTTTTGATGCAGTGGAGCAGAGCAAAAGCTTGGTTGATAGTGCCCTCTCTATATATCTTGCATAGGGTTTGCATACTTGCTAGGCAACCCGCCGTATGCAGTATACGATGCTGGAAATGCGGTTCGAGGCTGCATATGGCCAAAAGCATCTCGCCAACAGCAGACTCTGTTTTCTCACCAGTAGACTCTGGCACCATTGCGTTGCTTGCTGGCTCGCTGGATCGATTACCAAGTCTTCTCGCGTCCAGAAGCAGCAGGTTGTACGTCCAAATTCCGAATCAAAATGAAATGGGATGCTCGTGCAGCAAGGCTAGGTCGACTTAAGGCACCACACCCGTGCCGGCTGCGATAAGACCATTTTGGATCCAGCAGGTCCTGTCCAGTGTCCATCAGTCTTCCGGTCTTTCTATTATGTAGACGAATGGGGCCCACCCAGCGGCATGGGATTGAGTTGGCCCCGCCTGGAGGATGCATAGTCCACAGGGGCAGCCCACGCCCACTACCCACCACGGCCAACTTGTGATTGTCGATTCCATAGTCGCATGCACCAGGCCGGTTCTCGCTTAGCATGCTATGCACAGCACTGCACTGGTCGCGCAGCCCAGAGGATTGCCAGATCTGGGCGCTTTTGGTCGAGGGATTCGCAACGCGCAATATGTAAATATAATTCCGTAAAACGACCCTCCAGCCGTTGTAGTCGTAGCTCTCCAGATTGAAGAATTGTCTGGTCATTTCAAGCAGACGAGGTCCACAGCTTGCGAAGCCGAAAGACGCATGATTGACCAGCCCTCCTAGCGATTGAGAAAGTCCGGTAGAGTCGAGTCGACTTTTTCCCAGGCCGGGTTTCAGAACCATCAATCCCAAACCATTGGCGGGGTCCACTCCCGCATTGTCGTCGACAGAAAGTTCCAGCCGACCTCGTTTCCAGTTGACAGACGTGCTTGCTCGTCACGACTGGGGGCGGTTATTAATAGGGGCCTCGTCGCCTCTTTTCTGGTTTGCAAGGCCCAAGGGCCATGTTTGTCGTAGCCGCCGTGGTTCCGGCTCATTCATGCTGTCTGTACAAGTTTCATAAGTGGCCCCGAGTCAACTGTCGTCACTGACACTTTGTTTGAAATTGCGGCCCAGAGTTGCTGCCGGTCGCTTATCAGGGTCTTTTCAGCCTGCTGGCGGGGCTTTGAGAGTACTGACAACAGCAATAACATTTGAGAAAGAACACGCGCAGAAAAGTTGGCGCCACTGAGATTGTCAAGGTGCAAAGAGGAAAGTTGCAGGATTTCACCATGGTCAAGCTTGACGCAGCACCTCATCAAGGCGACGGAGATTGGACGGCCCCAATATGGAGACGGGCGCCGAAGATGGTCAGTCCCGTTCATATCACCAATTGCCCAGTCCTGCCGGTCTACCAGTCTACCCAGTCGCAAAGCAGAAACCCTGACACGACACACAACTCTGCTGTGTGTGGTACGTGGCGCTATGTATAACAGACGGCTATTATTCGTGGCCTTCCCGCTAATGCCCGGGCGTGAGAGGCCACAGAATGTGGCTTTCTCAATCGGTGTCGGTCTCGCCTTGCCACTAGGGCGTTTGGACCAACACAAGCTTGGTTGGCCAGGACGTATTGGCCTTGGGGATCTTGTTTTCCTTGCTCACGTTGTCAAGACGGCTGTGATTGGCTACCGTGCTCTCTCGTCACACGCTGATGCTGTTCTCGCGTGGCCGTTCCGTTCGCTGTCGTGTTGCCGTTCAGAATGGCAGTGGCCGAGTGTGAATTATGATCATACACTGCAATGAATGGATGGGCGCAGGAGGCAGCCTATAGATGGTGATAGTCAGTGTCATCTCTCCTTGACCATCTCGCCACGCCACGTCTTGTTGCAGAGCCCTGCTGGCTCTCTCGGATCTTCTGCGTACTTCGTACTGTCCTCGTTGAGGGGAATTTTCGGATCAATCGGTACGTGTGATAGGGGACTGTCAGAAAATCGACGTGCGACGATGCCGAGCCAGAATCGGAATGATGACAGCTGCCCACGAAGCAACAAGCTTTCTCGTTTGGGCAAACCGGAACAGTGTTTCTGATTACGCAGGCTGGACGGCGATAGTAGGTTGTGGCATTTGCTTCTTTTTCTGGCAGAGCGCCTAAGTATCTTCCGAAGAGCGTGTGTTTCACCTCTTCAATGCTGGATCCAATTGCTGTGGCCGTACCGAGATCGTCTCAGAAGTTGGGGCGGTCGGCAATTGTTGTCAAGGGCCCTTTCAAGTGGCTGCTTGTGGGCTGTTGCTGTTTTAGGAGACTTCTGGGGCATCACGGCTCCAAGTGTCAGCGCTGCAGGGCCAGTCAGCCCCCAAGACAAACACCCCGAAGTGCCCGAAGGACCCTGGGGTCCCGCCTCCAGGGCAGTGAGCAACTGAGCTGCCCAATTGCCCAACTGCCCCGGAGCCCGGCGCAACAAGCAAGCCGCCATGGCAGCCAAAAGGAAGGATCACAGGCCCGGTGCCACCGACACTCCGACATGTAGCGGAGCCTTTGCCATCGAGGCTTCGGCGCCCCGCCCAGGCACAAAGTCCAACCCCAACTGTCGTCATCCATTTTCCTACTTTTTGGCCGTGGCACGCCACGACATCAACGCCATGCTTTGTTTGCTGGTGATCTCTGTCACCCTTACCTGACCTCCGATCGCAAGTAGTAGCAACATGCAGGTGCCGTCAAGACCTTTCTCTTCCCGCACCTGACCCTTTGCGAGTCTTTTTGGCGGCTATGTTTCGCCAAAACATAGCTCCGAGCCTTGGCCGGCACCTGTGGCCCTCAACTATCCTTCACCCAGCCCACCTCACAACTCGCGCACGACACCTCGCGACAGCCGCTCCCTTGGTTAGACGCCTTTCTCCAGTCGTTTTCCAGTTGCGAACCCTCCAGACCTCTTCTAGCGGCGGTCCCTTTCAGCGCGTTCACGGTCCACCTCCTCCATCTTCCCTTGGCGCGCCACGACAAGCCCGCAGCTTCACGCGCACCCGGAAATGGACCCGCCGTCTCCTCCTGGTGCTTGCCACGGGCAGCGCTATTTGGCTCGCTGACCGCCAAATCTACGCCTCGGGCCTGGCTCGCTCGCTGCGCACGTTCGGCACAGGCTTGCTCGTGGCACTCGACTACAAGCTCAACTTCCGCGCCGAGCCTCTACCTCTGATCGGCTCCGATGGCGGCATTGAGGAGCTGCACCGCCGCAGCGCTGAGCGCATGTTTGAACTGCTGCGGCACAATGGCGGCTTATACTTGAAGATCGGCCAGGCGATTGCCATGCAGAGCGCGGTGCTGCCGCCAGAGTTCCAGCGCATGTTTGCGCGCATGTTTGACGACGCGCCGAGCGTCGATTGGCACGAAGTAGAAAAGGTGATTCGCCAGGATTTTGGCGGACGCGGCGTAGAGGAGGTCTTTGGTGTGAGCTGGGTTGGGCAAGAAGGCAAAGGCGTTATGGAGCGGACGGCGCGAGCAAGCGCAAGTGTTGCGCAGGTGCATTGGGCAAGGCTGAGTGATGGTCGTGAGGTCGCCATCAAGATCCAAAAGCCAGAGATCAAGAAGCAGATTGGATGGGATCTGTGGGCTTTCAAGTAAGCCGCGGTCCTTTTCTTTTTCTTTTTCTTCTTTCTCATCCTCTGTCTACCATACTCAGTAATGCTAACCTTCTCCAACGCATAGAGTCGTCACATACATCTACTCGCGCTGGTTCGATCTCCCTCTCTACTCGCTGGTCCCCTTCATCACCGAACGTCTTGAGCTTGAAACAGACTTTGTGAACGAAGCCACCAACTCGGAAACCATGCGTCGCCTCGTCGCTTCCGAACCTTCGCTACGCGACCGCGTCTACGTGCCCCAAGTCTATTCAGAGCTCACCTCTCGACGCGTCCTCACCACCGAATGGATTGAGGGCATCCGCCTGTGGGACAAGGATGCCATGACAGGCTCTTGGCTTGGTGGGCGCGGCAACGGCTCACCCGGTGTACAAGGCCAACAGCTCGACCCGCCCGACATGCTTGCTATCCGACGCGAACTCGCGCAGAACCCAGAAAACAACTCGCTCAAGCCGGACCGCACGGGTTGGAAAGGCCCTCGGGGCAAAGGCGGGCTTGGGCTCAGCCCCAAAGAAGTCATGACAACCATGGTAGACCTCTTCTCCGCGCAAATTTTCAAATGGGGCGTCGTCCACTGCGACCCGCACCCGGGCAACATTTTCATCCGGAGGTTGCCCTCTGGCAAAGCTGAGCTGGTACTGATTGACCACGGCCTCTATGTTTATATGAACCCAAAGTTCCGCCACGAGTACGGCCTCTTTTGGAAAAGTCTTATGACATTTGACAACGCAACGATCCGCCAAGTGACCGAGGAGTGGGGCATCAAGGCCGCTGACATATTCGCCAGCGCGACGCTCATGCGGCCGTACGAAGGAGGCAGCCAAGAGGTCAAGCGAGGTCTGCTCGACGGCGAGGGCACCAAGAGTGCGAGCGAGCGGCACTACGAGATGCAGCGGCGGATGAAGCAGGGCATCCGGGATATCCTAGCCGACGAGGATAAATGGCCCAAGGAGCTGATCTTCATCGGCCGCAATATGCGCATCGTGCAGGGAAATAACCAGTACATGGGTAGCCCTGTGAACCGCGTCAAGATGATGGGCGAATGGGCGAGTAAGAGTCTGTTTATGGACCCGAACTTGCGCTGGCAGGAGCGCCTGCGCAACAGATGGCGGCATTTGTTGTTCAAGACGGTGCTGTGGGGCTCGGATGTGGTGTTTTACTTCTTCAGACTCCGGCAGTGGCTTGGTCTTGGGTTGGGCATGGAAGATGCGATTGAGAATAGTATGCGCGGGATGGCCAAGGAGATGGGCGTTGAACTACAGCATGGTGTCTTTGAGGGATAGAAGACTCGTCAAAGTACTTTTTAAAGATAAGAGGAGGACGATCGAATAGGCTGACGATGCTGTTGTTTCGTGGGCATCATCTTGGGAACACATACATACAACCTTTTCAAGACAAGAGGCATGATAGAAGGTCTTAGACAAGACTGGGCTTCTTGGCATGTTTTTGTACAATGAACAGACAAGCGGCATGGGCATTTCGGGCGTCTGGGGAGAGAGAGGTGAATCTGCTATCACCTTATGCTGGTTTTTATTAGTTTTATTTGTCGATCATAGTCATCCTACTCCTGTCAATAATTTATGGAAAATGACAACGGCTCAAACCAGTTGATTGTAACTGTCTATTTGCAAATTGACAAGCAGGCTCGGTGAGGCTGAGATTACAATGGTTAGATAGTGGATACGCTCCCGATGTTCTAACAAAACTTGCGAGCCAACAAGCAGCCACTCGCAAAAGCCGGAGATACTACCAGACGCGATGATCGATAATACTGTAAGGATGATGTCACGTCTATGAGATTATTGCCAGGCTACACTAGACAAGAGTATCTGCAAACCCACAGACTGGTTCGATTCCAGACCGACACCACCACGATTGCACGTGTCATTGTTGGCGCATACTCTTTACAGAGGACATTGGACGCAGCAGACAGGAGTATACCAAGACAAGACTGTGGAGCCCCAGGCTCACAAGTATAAGTACAGCACAAGTACTAGCTCAATATCAAAGTCCGCTAAAGCTGAGCGTCAGAAGCTGAGAAATATCCTACTAGAGTATGTCTCAAGATTGCCGTCTTCCTTTCTTTCCCCCCCTTCTTTCGTAACCATCTGTTCAAGGCAATCTCTCCAGGCAGATTCCATCGAACGGATACAAACAATGCCTCGGCTGTTGAAAGAGAAGATAAATACATGACGAGGCAAGCTTTGGAGATTAGTGAGTCCAATCACGGTAGAACCTCCAAGAATAGAAGCGGACGAGAGGAGGGACAGTCCGTGCCAAATGTTTTACACTGCTTCATGAAGATTTCATGAATGTGCACAACGAGGGATGTTTTATGTACGGTCTGGTGTTTCCGAATCGGCATGTCTGTCTTTGGAAATATTCACATAAGACAATACGAACAATTTGTAGTCACACAAAGAGAGACAAGAGCCTGCGACGAATCACTGCCTTCTCCCAGCCAACCACAAGAGGCCACGCCAAGAAGCCGTTGCGACTCGTTGAATATGGAAGCATCCACGACTTTGAGCATAACCCAGCAGTGCCCCAGCAAGCAAGTCAAAGTACAGACCATGTCGCAGCAGTGGGCCCCAGGGAACAATCCCTGGAGCAAACCGAAAATCATGTACGGGGACATTTTGTATCAAACATGCCCGAACCCACCTTGCCAGTCAGGTTCAGGATCGGCACTTTTTGGCGGTTCTGCTGCAGCGAGGGGGACAGCACCTGCAATCTTAAAGGAGGAGACCGTTGAGATTACCACCAAATGAGAGTCGAACAGGCCAAACTCAGCCATGGATGGTTGGTCAAAGCCAGGCCAGTTGCGAGTGCCTTGGCAGCAAATCGGATGCGATGATGATGACGATGATGATGCTGTCTTCGTCGTTGCTGTCGTCCTTGTCGTTGATGACGACCGGCCAGCACAAGACTTCCCGACGCTCGAACAGATCATGAGCTGCATTGTGAACATGCTTTTTCTTCTGCTGTTCAATCATGCTGGAAAAGGAGCAAAGTGACACGGCATTGAAGATTGCTGCAAGCATCCCGGATCGCTTGGAGATGAAGCGCTGGTTGCGGTGCAGAAGGTTGCGGTTGCAAATCTTAAAGATGGACGTGCGGTGAAATTGACAGCTAGAGGACCCTGCCAGGCTGCCTGTAGTCGTGGTCTAGTGCTAGAGCACTTTCCTTCGTGCAGCCGCAAAGTCAAGATTCAACACAGATCGTGCTATAGCAAGCTGGAGCTGTCATTATTGTCACTAACGAATGGTGGCAGGTGCGACGCGTGTCAGGCACTCTGTGGGCTGGTCAAGCTGGTGTATAGCGCGCATTTGCAAGCAGGCGCTAGCCCAGGCGGAACGCTTCCAGTGGGCTGAGTGGCAGCAGCCGGCGCCTCTCCACAGCCTGGATTTAGGTTGCGATGGAGCGCTGGCAGGCGGACAGGGCCCCAAAGAGCGCTAGCGCTCCAGAAGACTAACAGAAGACCCCAAGTACCCATGTACTCTTTCAGGTACCATCGTCGCCAGATGCAGAGCCCCTGAAGCCCCGGGGTTGCCACGCAGGTACAGGCCCATCACATCGCTCGCTGGTAACGCTGGACCCTGGTTCCAAAACCCCAGAAATCGCACGCATTTCGCTTTCGTGAGCCAGAGTCCTCAGGCCCTCTCAGGTCCTCCCAGCAATTTCCCAGCCTGTCTGTCTGCAATCCATGGATGCCGCTGATGAAGAGGGAGGAAATTTCTCTGGTCTTCTCCTAAGTCCTTCTCTCCTCTTCGTCGTCGTCTCTCTTGACAAGTAAACCACAAACCATTTGACTTCTCGCGTCAACGGTCTGGGATACCTGAACACCAAGCATAGCCTCAGAGCGGTGCTCGCCTTCTTCTGTCGCAGCCGTCGCCTTCGAGAGTCGGATTTCCAACGTCACTCGCTGTACGTCCGTCATTTTGTCCCGATCACTGATCCATCCATCCATCCATCCATCCATCCATCCATCCAACCCCCGTACAAGCTACAGCCCCGCGTCAGACACCGAGTCTGCGAGACAAGTGCCTGCGAGCCAGTTCTCCTTTTTCTTCTCTCAACGGACCTGCTCGTCTCTGCTGTCTTCTACCCTTCGAATAAGCACAACCAAGGAGCAGCATCGTCTGCCGCCATAACCTCAGCGCAGTTGACTTACACCTGGCAGTCAGCCGCAGTAACACAAGCCACAGTGCTCTCAAACAAGGACAGACAAACCCCTGACTAGGCTGGATCCGACAAAGTCCTGCATCGAAACACTCTCGAAGCAAAGAGTCTCAGCCGCAGCTCATCAACGCCACCGAACGACAGCCGCAGCTCCTCGAAGGCAAGACAAGCGATAGCGTCTCAACGCGACCGTGTAATCTGAATATCGAGGTCCGTAGTTTTTCCTTAAAGGCACATGTAGGTTCTGTTTCCTTTTGCTGCATCAAAGTATTACTCTGGTCCTTCAATGTCCTTACAAGGGCATTGAGCGGCGAGGAAAACTGCAAGGCCTGTCGCAAAGGCTTGTGGATGTCGACTGCCGGTCTCCTGAGCTGGCCTGATGCAAGAGCTCACTGAAATTTCCGAACGTCATCAGGAAGCGGCTGGCCTTGCATATTCACCTTTTGCTTTGGACAAAGCTGAGCGAGCTGTCGACGGATGCCAATTGTTGTCTCTGTCCCGAGGTTCTGGCAAGCCGCACGACGACAACAGGCTGCTGTTGCAGATCCACAATTCCCATTGTTCACCAATTGGCCAATGACTCTACGCAGCGAGACTGACGTGGGTTTTTGAGAAGCAGTGACCTTACGAGCGCGAGCCCCTGAGCAGCTTCCGTGAGATACGTGCTGTTGAACAGTCGACATCTGAACTTTCTCGGTCGAAGCCGGTCTCACCTTCCCGGCACTACAGCCTTTGGCGCCCTTTCCGCATCCGAATCCGTATACTCAAATTCAGACCTTCCGAAACACAAGACTTGGTCTTCCTCAAGCAGCGCTGAGCTAACGAGCCGATAAACAAACACCGCAAAACTTCCAGCGAGCAAAGTTAAGCCACCGTCTGGCCGATCGTCCACAAGGACCCAGGCTTTGTGGTCTGTTCCCATACAGAATTTCGAGGGGTTGTGTTCGTCGCTCCTTTTTTGGTGGTGTCGTTCCCGCAGGTTGTTCTGTGGCGCCTGTTTGCGTCGTTAGCCCTTTGTTAAGCTTTCCAACCAAGCATTCAGCTCTTCCACGGCTTGGCTGGCAATACATAACTCTAGCGGCTCGCCCCCAGTTTTGTTTTCCGCTTTTCATCTTTTCAGAGAATGAGCACTTCAAACCGCTCCTCTTTCGGTGGAATTCTATCGCGCGGCGATATGAAGTCAAAGAAGGCACAACAGGCTCGTGAGGCCGAGCTACAACGCCAAGCATCCCTTGCTGCTCGAGCCCGGCCTCCTCCCAAGCTCCCTCAGCTCTACAATGGCTTGCGAGAGCCAGTTTTTGAGACGCGGGACTCAGTAGCCATCTTTGGACCCGATGTCCCATTTCCTGAACCCCCACGACCACAGAGTGCTACCAGGCCTTCAATGGATCAACAGCCTCGTGCCATCTCTGCTGATGTCGCCGTGCCGCCCGTTCCCGCGGGAAATTGGGTCGACCCGTACGCGAGGACCGAGTCAATGACGAACCGAGGCCGGTACAGCTATGCCAGCACTGCGGTCTCCACCACGAACAACCCTCGACGAGTACGCCGCAGAAAGGACCCGACTCCTTTCAAGTGAGTTTGAGCCTGGTCATCCGCTGTGAGATACAAGTTTGACTGACAAGCGAAATAGCGTCTTGATTATTGGTGCAAGAGGTTCCGGCAAGACCTCGTTCATGGAATTCCTAAAGACTGCTCTTGCTCTGCCTGCAAAGAAGCGAGCCACTCGCGCCGACCCTGACGATGAGCGCGTCCGAGCTACGCCGACTGGCAACTTCATTCCTCACTATGTCGAGAGCGAGGTCGAGGGCGAGCGTATTGGCTTGACGCTTTGGGATTCTGAGGGTCTGGAAAAGAATGTCGTTGACCTTCAACTCCGTGAAATGTCCTCGTTCCTAGAAAGTAAGTTCGAGGATACCTTTGCCGAAGAGATGAAGGTCATTAGATCTCCTGGTGTTCAGGATACACACATCCACTGTGCCTTTATTCTTCTTGACCCGGCCAGACTCGACAAAAACATCGCCAATGCGGCCAACGAGCTCTCCATGAACGGCAACGGCAAATACCATCCGGCCGGCCGTGGTGTGGGTAGCCTGGATGATGACCTTGACTTGCAAGTCTTTAGAACCTTACAGGGAAAGACGACAGTCATCCCAGTCATCTCCAAAGCCGACACCATCACTTCGAAGCACATGCTTGTTCTCAAGAAAGCCGTATGGGACAGCTTGAAGAAGGCCAACCTAGACCCCCTCGAGGTCTTGGGTCT
Organism: Coniella lustricola; assembly: GCA_003019895.1. Taxonomy (NCBI): domain Eukaryota; kingdom Fungi; phylum Ascomycota; class Sordariomycetes; order Diaporthales; family Schizoparmaceae; genus Coniella; species Coniella lustricola. The sequence goes on along the minus strand of KZ678376.1, from coordinate 198,334 downwards.
TGAGGATGACGAGGAGGAACCATCACGACCATCGTCCAAGCGAATTGCAGAAGAGCCAGAAACCCAGGATTCTGACTACGCCAGTGGTGCCGAAGACGGAGAAGCCAACGACGAGGAGGACGAGCTTGCACAGGAAACTGAGGCGTCTCCGAGATCCAAGACTTCGAAACGTCAGTCCACAAGCTCAATTCGACGCAGCAGAAGCGGCGATTTGTTGCAGGACGAAGCACCATACATTCCGCTATCCATCATCAGCCCTGACATCTATGAGCCCGAGGTCATTGGTCGCAAGTTCCCCTGGGGTTTTGCGGACCCCAATAACGAGGAGCACTGCGACTTTTTGCGACTCAAGGATGCAGTCTTTGGCGACTGGCGCGTGGAGCTGCGCGAAGCCAGTAGAGATCAATGGTATGAGAACTGGCGCACAAGTCGGCTCAAGCAGCGTGATGGTCCTGTCCGACGACGATAGGAGAAAAAGTTTGGACTTGACAGGAATGCCAATATGACTGTGTGTTTCGACAATGAATGTTGCCGATTGCTCCAGTCAACTGCCTCCCTTGCTTGACAGCAAATTATTCCGGTGTGACCCGGCAACGCAAAAGAAAGGACGATTCACGTGACACCGACCTCTCGATTTCAGATTTGAATTCAGAATTGAAGGCAGCAACGTTGACAATTTGGCCAATTTTGACCAGCAAGCCCTCCTGTTGAAGGTCTTTGACCTTTCTTTTTATGGCTACAATGATAGAGAAGCCGATGAAAGCATCCTTGATAACAATCATTCATCGAGTCTGACGCGGCTTCTCTCACTGCCAACACTTACGAATTTCCTTTTGTCATTCCTGGATTCTCTCTACTCCCGTCTTCTTCTCAATGCTTGAGGCTTCTTTTACAGGAGATGGGCTATACTTACCACACTTGATTTCCCCCGCTCGGCGAGCGCCTTCTTTATTGGTTGCGAGCGTCAAGCATGTTAACTTCTATTTGACAATTCTATTCCGATCTTCAAATTTTTCCTTTGTTCAAAGCAATTGACACAACCAATTCTCTTGTTGACATTGCCTAATCAAGGTTGCGCTTTCATGGTGGATCGCATAACGGTGGTCAGGGGCTTTGGGGATGAAACATGTATTGAGTGCAGGAAGCGCCAAAATCCACATATGTATACCCGTTGACAGATTCTGGTGCCCGGTGACTTGGAAGTGATAGAAAACATACCATTTTGCTTGACGCTCGAATGTCTACTAGGGAGCTGCTGCTGGTCAAGTAGTTTAGACATTTGATGCTATAATCGCATCCAACCGTCAGTTTTATCTTCATGAAACCCTGCTCGGGACAATGCCTATAGGCAGATACAATCCTGACAAGATTGATGATCGTGAAGCTATTGTCGTGATCTTTAGATTGCAAAATTCCACCAGTAAAGTTTTCAATTTCAGCACTCAGACTCAGCAATTCAAGGTCCTATAAGAGTCTAGTCAATTCTCAACGACCTTTTCTTGGCTAATCCCATGCTAGTCTCCACGTCCTATAGAAGCTCCTGGCCTTTTTACAATCAATCAATGATGTCTCCATAGAGCAGACAAATTTATCGTAGGATTGCGTAGTAGAGGGCCTTCCTTTTCTTTTGCTTTGCTCCTGGCGCCCATTTAGTCATCTACTTTGATCACTTATGCAGAAAGCAAATAAATAATTGACTGACCGACCAACTGCTTGAGTTTGAAACCAGAATCATTTTGACTGCTACACTGGGGGATGTTGCTGGCTCTCGAGTCCAATCACTACTCCCTCAGACTTTACCATCTTAAATAACTAAAGCAATACCCACGTAAACAATCATTCATCTAAGCAACAGACGCGATAACCAGCGCAGCGACGCCCTCCTCTTCTGCGCGCACGGTGATCTTTGTCGTGACACCAGACTTTGTGGAGAAAGCCATGCGGACATTGGCGACTACCTTGCCGCCATTGACGGACTTGCCGAGGAGCTTGAGGGTGTGCGTTGTTTGGTTGACGGGAACATCGGTGCCCTCAAGGGGTTGCAGGGAGAGGACCTTTGTGAGCTGCTCGGTTGCCTCTGTTTAGGTTGGAAAGGAATTTGGTTAGCGTTGAGTTCTTTGCCAAGGAGGGTTTGTGAGAATGAACGTACCTGCTATGCTCTTGATGCTGCTGAGCTGTAGCGTCTCCTCTGCTTCCTCGCCTGCAGCACCGACCTGCTCCCACAGGTGCGCGAAATTGCTTGCATATGTGGGGATCACGTAGTCGCTACCAGCCAGGTCGAATTCGGCCACCTCGTACTCGTCCTCGTAACCAGTATCCTCTGGCTCGTTGGTTGTGGGGTCAATCTCCTTGCTGGTGAACTTGAGCGTGTTGGAGAAGGAGGTAACGGGGAGCGATCCCTCGCCGCCGCTCTTCTTGAACGCCACGTAGACCTTTCCGGGCTCGTTTTGGTTCAGCTTCTCGGCCTCAATGATGAAGACTTCCTCGAGCTCTTCCTCTTCGCCAGGGGATGCAAGAACGGACACATTCTCCAGTAAGACAGAGTCGAGAGTATTCGTGATGTCGTATTGCAGAACAATGTGCTCCTTGAAGATGTGCTTGATGACCTTGACGACGTATTCTGTCTCGGCTTCGGTCAACTCCACAACCGGCGATGACTTGAGCAAACTGCCAAACTCGGCCATTTCGGGGATGGCCAGCAGCTCCTGAGAGTACTGCTGTGCAGCAGCACTGGCAGATGCCGCTGCCTCGGCACCACTTGGCGCAGCTTTGTTGGGCGTGACCTTTGGTGGCTTGAGGGAAGGTGTCGAGGCAGTGAGCTTCTTGGTTCTGTCTTCGGCATCGGCCTGCTCCCGTGTAACGACTGGAATTTTCGAGACGTCGAAGGCCGATTCGAATGTGGACTTGTCGTCTGACGTCACGTACATGACGAGCTGGTGCTCAAAGTATGGCAGAGAGAACATGATGTCTGAATTGATGGATTAGTATTATACACAAAATAATGCAATAACGCAACAGACGTACCGTTCTTGACAAACTTCTCCGCGAGCTCATCCTCCTCGCTCATGAGTCGCAAGTTCATGGCAGCACGGTCTCTGACTTCGTCGTCCACGTCGTCGAGACAACGGGTCAGCAAAACCTGCACGCTTCTCTTGACCTCAGGGTCCTTCTGTCCAACACCAAACTTTGCCAAGGCAGTGACTGCCGCAGCACGAACAATGGCGTTCTCCAGCACAACGCGATTATATATGTAGCGGATGTACTTGGTTGGTTGCGAAGTCTTGGGTCCCTCGAGGCCCAGCAGGTTCAATATCCGCACGGCCAGCTTGGTGAACTCGCAGTCTTCTATAAACTCGCAGAGATGTGCAAGCGCTTCCTCCTTCGAGTCGGGAACGAACTTGATGAGGTCGAACATGCTCTCGACAACCGCACGCTTGAACTCATAGCCACCTTCGTCACGGAGGATACCGCTCAGGAACTGTAGCATACCAGCCTGCTTGCTGGGGAACTTGAGGCACAGTGTCCGAATAGCTTCGACGATTGTGATTTTGAACTCGTCTGTAATCTCCGACATAAAGCCAGAAATCTGCTTCATCAAACGGTCGACGCTAGCCTCGTTACCCGTCTTGAGCAAAGTCGTGATAGCAAATGTGGCAATAGAGCGATTGCTGTTGGAAATCAAAAGCTCAATGTCAGGGTTGCAAACGTGAACGGCTTGAGGCTTGAAGGATGCGAAGTTGTGGAGGATGCGCAGAGCGGCGAACTTGGTAACGGCGCGAGGAGAGGTCAGGAACAGCTGGAGGACATGAACAGCCTGAGAGACCTCAGCGTCGGTCACGTCACGCATGTCGCAAATCGCCTTGGCCGCTTCGAAGTTCACCATCTCGCTCTTGTGTCTCAACCAGCCGTCCAGTAATTGCATCATTGGGCGTCTCAGGCTAGGGTCTTCCTCGGCAAGCTGCGCTGCCAAACGCACCAGCATGACAATGGCAGCAGGGCTCTTCACAGCTCCAGCAGCTCCAAATTGTTGCACCATCTTGACCAGCGCCATTCTGTCGTGCATACGTATTTGGTAGAGGAGACCAATGGCGTGATACTGGGTCATTGTAGAGTTGTTGACGGGCATTTGGCTGGAGGATGAAGCGAAGCCCAACGAGAAACCGCCCGAGGACTTGGTGCTGCCTGCAGCTTCTTGGGTTTCGCTCTGCCAGCGTCGAACGACATCCTTGGCGATCGGGAGGAGATGGTAGGAAGAAACGAGAGCGGCGGAGGAGACAGATGGGTTCTTATCGACGATCGCAGTTTTCATGACACGCTCGATGGATTGGACCGTTGTCGCCTAGACAGCACATCAGCAGGACGCGGTTACAGGGGATCTCACGCAGACACAGAAGCGCCAGATGCCTACATCAATGATACGGCACAGAGCCCGGATGGCGTTTGGCCTGTAAATGATATCTGTGCTGCCACCAGTGTCCTTCATAATCGTGCTGGTGACCATAATAATGTCCTCGGCGGAGTGTGCCAGCTCCTTGATGACGAGGTGGACCATTTGTCGCAAACTGGCATCTTTGTTCTGGAAGAGCTTCGAGATGCCAAAGAAGAGGGTGGTAGCTTCATTAGAGGGAAACTTCTCGCCGGTGTAGAGGAGCAGGGCGATCTTTGTCAGGAGGATGCGACATTTGCGGGCTTGTATAGGCGAGCTGTTGAAGAGGCGCGCTGTGTGCTTGCAGCGTTAGCATCGTGAGGGCAACCAAGGGGAAGAAGCACTTGGCCCAGCACACGGCACTCGACTGACCTTCCTGGAAGACCTGGGTGCGGTCGACCCTGACCAGGCCGGAGTCGGCATCTTCGTCTTTCTTGCCGTAGTTCATGTTGGGCAATGAGCAATTGACAACACGTCACGGCGGCAAAAGGTGAAGAAGACGAGATGCTTCGGGGCTGCGAGTTTGGCAGTCTGTACTTCCTCAAGGACACAGGCACAACGTTGGCCAGTTTGGCGAGCTGTAGTAGCGGCACAGGCCACCTGTCTGACGGGGGAGCCACATTTGCACCTGCAATTGGTCCAGGCACTGGCCGACCCTAACCCTTCCCTGATTCTGCGTCTGGACATCCGCATCACCGCAACTTAATCATCACATGTAACATTGCAGATTAGTCGCGTACGGATCAGAATATTTGGATACGATTATGACGCACATGGCATCCAAAATTATTGTAGTCTATGTACAGGATCAAGCTGCGGGATGAGTTCAGCGTGTTGTGGACACAACTAATACTGCTCGCCTCTCGAGACGCAGATCCAGAGCATCCCTTTCCAGATCATGTCACGCAGCAAGGCCTGTTCAGACCTAGCAAAAACAGCACCTACCTGTTTGCGCAGTGTACTGTGACAACGAAAGAGCGATCCTCGCTCAGTGGGAACCGCAAAATTCCTTAATGGGAGCTGTGATCCATATCTCAAGGCACCATGCCGACGTCACACCAGTTGCTGAAGCTCCTAACTTTCGCTTCTAGCTTGTTCCTGCAATCTTGTCAGCTATTTGTTACGGGCCATGGTCGCTTTATTGATGTGCTGCAAGGGAAGAAGCTTCTTCAGACGTGAAAGTGATAAACCGGTTTTCCGCACATTGTGGCTAGGAAGTCGTCCATTATGAAAGGTAATCATCATGTAGAAGCAGGTGTGATTGGTGGAAGAGATCATATGATGTTATGAGACAATGTGCGAAGACAGACTTACCAGCAAGGATAATGAGCATTGAAGGTTCATAAAATCACTCAGAGAAGAACATATCGAGCAGCAGACATGATGCTCCTGTGTTGCGTGGTGATGGCATGGGACCTTGCTTGCACCAGCATGGGAAATGGTGGTATGCGCGTGGAAACGCCGTGGTGACAAGGAGGAAAAGAGTTTGGAATTTTTGGCATTGATTCGACAACGCCAGTTTTGTAGGTGGTGGACTTGAATTCTTGGCCAATGACAGAGCTAGAGTAGCAGTGAGCAGGGGGCCCCACATAAAAGCCGAAGCATCTGGAACAGCTCAACTAAGCGTCCTCCTACCCGCACGATCATTGCGATATTTGTAGTCAGTGGATTATATACTCTCAAATAATTAAAGCGACCAGTTTCATAATGACTCTCCATGCTACCAAGACCGGTCTCGGACATTTAAGCTGAAGAAACTTCTTGTTCCAATTCAAGCAAACGATGCACGAAAACCTCCTTATCAAAGCACTGTCTCGTGATTATTGTTTACCGAGCTGGACTGCTCTAACAATACCCATTGTTGCATAAGCCGTCAATGTACGTTATGTTCCACGGACTGAACCACGGCTCATTGAGTGCATCGCTTGTCCGCTGCGCTTCATTTGGATGGAGAGGGAGCTTGACATTGGCTGCAGAATGCTCGGTGGCCCATTTTCTGATCTTGTCCCAGTTCTTGCACTGGTGATGCTCGCTGTGATAGACAAGCCAAGGTTCGTAGAAGCCTAGATTCACCCCACAAAAAGTCAGCAAAGCGTTCTTTCTTGTGCCATGGAACAAGAGGCTGTGGACAAATTTACCGTCTACCCATCGCTGCGTCATGATCCCGAGATCAGCGTGACACATGAGCTTACGCCTGATTACATTGAGACAATGCGCTGTTTGGTGCTCATCGTCAGTATTTGTTTTTTCTTCTTTTTCTTCTTTTTCTTGAGAGCAGCCTCTCGAAATCCAAGTTTTCATCCTGATCATGTGATGACTTACGGACGTGATACTCGTTCCATGGATCTGAATCAGGCGTGATCATGCCATTGGTATTATTGTAAATGACCTTGCGAAGGTAGCTGAGGCAGTGGAGATCATGGTACACCTCGAGATAGACCCAGTGTCCAGATCCGTCAGCCACAGGAATCGATTCGTAGCCGGTGGCTTCCATATATTCGGTAGACACAACTGAGCCCCCTGTGATGTGTCAATAAACTTATTTCCAAAAACTTTTTATGAGGAGGGCCAGGAAAATGGGAAGTGCTGACTGTTTCCGCCTTCTGAAAAATCTTTCCAGGCTGCATTGCCTTCTTCATTCCACGGTTCGATGAATGGATCTTTCATGACGAGGCTCAGGTTGAAGTTGCTCCATTCATACTCGATGCTCGACTTTGGAACGGGAGCTACGAATAAAAAAAATTAATCATTGGATCAAGATCGGGAGAACAACCACCAAGAAAAGTCACAGGATTCCAAGACATACTGTAATTATCAGCTGGATGCATCCAGCCGTTCCAGGTCAGCCACCATGTGATATTGGCAGCCAGCAGAGCCATGTGTATGAGCCAGAAGAAGCGATTCCAGGTTTGACGACTTGGAAATCTCGAAGGCCGCGGCTTCTGACTTTGACCCAAGAGCGTTGACGTGTCAGAGTCTTCGTCGACTCCATTTTCGCTTCCACCGCGACTGTCATTGAGGCTCTTGATGCTGATTGATATTTTGGACCATGTCACCTTCGGGGAAAGGTAGTCTTTGTAACGCATCTTGGTGATTAAGCTTGGTTGTTGCCAGTCGGTGTTCCGGTATTCAGTGCTGAGAGAATGAGGGAAGAGAGTCTGCCTTGCAATTGCAGACACTGCAGACGATTTTTCACGAGGTGACTGAGCGACCTTTTGCACTTCTTTAAAGCACTGGGGAGGCGATTCTTATTCATATCCTAATCGGGCAAGTTATCCATATCACAATAGTGTCAAGGATGCTGCGGCACAGAAGCCTTCTTTGTTCTCAACGCCGTGCTACCTTGCTGCCCTACTTCTCAAATGGGACCAGGGAAAGGGATTACAGCAAAGTCATGAAGTGCCAAGGGAGCATCCTCTGATGATGGTATTTAGGTAAGTTCGTTCCCATTACTACTGTTAGTATATGAAATTGAACAATTGCCCAGCCTGCCAAGGCATCTTGAAATCGCACCAAGTGGTTCCACCAAGTACATTGGTGCCTGAGATGGTCATCGACACAAGGTTCTGGGCAAGGATTGACGTACTCAAAGCGGAGAGCATCTCGAAAATTCCAAGCAGCAGATATACTTGTTCGCATGTACGAGGTGAATCAATGCCTAACTAGGTACGCAATGTCAGGCTTAAGCTTCCACCACCTGAGCCAAGACAGTCGACAATTTTGCAGCGATTCCATGCCGATATGGAGAGGCTTTGGAAAAGGAGATATCAAGAGTCTATCTTAACATCCATTACAGGGAATACCGGTGATGGCGGTGGTTGTGGTTATTGCAGAGCTGCTAAACATCCCCCGGTCCCATGTTTACAATAGGTAGACCTTATTGGCGTATAGCTGAGACTGTATCCCCAGGCAACTTCTGTCCTACCTCAGTTACTGAAGCACATTCCAGTCACTCTGATGTGATCTAGGTAGTGAGAGGCTGCACAATTTGTTGTTGTTATAACGGCGGTATTTTCTCAATACTTTCCCCATAGCGCTTTCAGCTTTCATCAGTCCTCAAAAGAGTGAGGTTGCAGTTTTCAATCTCGGGCTTACTCATCTGAAACTTGGCCTAGCGCAACCCACTTTAACACTGCAAGAGCGACTGGGGTAGGGAGTTGCTGTTAGTGGTGACGCTCGACGTGAAGCAGAGTGCAACCGCGAATTCTTGGGTAATTTTCAGGGTCAAGCTGTACAGCTTACAGACTCCAAGGCTCGACGTGGCATCTGCCAGCGGAGCTTCCTCTTTCCAATCGATCAAGAGACGAGCGCTTGTTGCTGGAAGCTGTGCTCTGTTGCCATTGTCTGAGTCTTCTCGCACTGCGCCAGAGTACGCCTTGATTTTTCTGCAATCGCTGAGCATCGAGTCCAGGCCTACTCCCAAGCGATACCTGCACTTCACAAGCCAGCGACTTGCTTGCCCTCTGCAACAAAGACCGAATTACCAAGACCTAGATTTCCGTCTAGGGTTTCTGTCGACTCGACCAGTGCCTCGTCCACACGAGCTGCCCGAATCCTTCCACCGAGTGCCCACCCGCCCGTTCGCCGTTGCCTTCGCGATGCGACATCATACGTGGAAACATGGACGAAGACACCAATAGGATATACAGTCGCATCACTGGCTCGTTCGAGGACTGGCATTCTCTGCCAGATGAAGTTCATTTCTTCTGCCCCAAAATCGACGACGAGGATGAAGAGGACTATCAGAGTCATGGCCCTCCAGTGACCGGCATCACGAGTGCCGAGAAAGAGCAAAGAATCCAGGAGGCACAGAAGCGCAAGGAATCCACCTACAACTTGTCTCTGCTCTTGGGCATATCAAAAGAACAGTCGGGCGGATGGCTGCACCAATGGACCGAGAGGACCGAGTCCTTTCTCACCAAGTGCGACAACTGCATTCTAGGATACCACATGTATCGCAGGATATTTCTCAAAAGTTTACGAGAGTGAGTCATATTCCAGCTCCTGTTTCAATATGGCCAGCACTGCGAGAAGACTGACGTGTAATTTGATGGACAGATCATTCGAAGACGACATAGTCGACCTCATGGAGCTGAAGCTCGCCCAGTTCGATAACGCTCGCATTGACCGGGGCTTGAAAAAAGCGTACGACATTCTCGAAGCGCATGGAGCGCCTATGAGCACCACAAAATTGGCACAACAGGATGACTCGGCCATATTAGGTCTATTTGAGGCGCTGTGTTTCATGCCCTACATTGCCGAGCCTGAAAACCGGAAGCGGTATTTCAACAAGGTCTTTCATGACGTGCAGAATCGCAAGCCACTTAGGTTAGGTCCGCAAGTCTTGCCAACCATGACCTTCTTTCTTTTCGAGGAGGACCAATACCGTCTTAGGTTTGCGAGATCTGCTTGGGAGGCTTTGCCGCCGGATTCCATGACAGCTGACCAATTTGAATGGGCCGTGAATGAATTTCTTGCAACCGCGCTTAAGGAAGTCAGCCAGATGAATGATACTGGTACGTCGTTACAGGCCTCCGATGCACAGATCAAGCTTTTTTGGGAAGGGTTTCTACTCCTGCTGAATGCAATGAGCGAGGACATTATTCTCCACTGCCTTCGCGGCATGGAGACTCAGGTGGACGTCTATCATCTTCTCATCCAGCATCTTCAACTTTGTGGCTCAGATGAGATTCTTCAGCTCCTGCTTCAGGTCATCTCCGCACTCGTGCAAAAATCCTCCAAGGCTTTTTGGGGCGCGTTTCAGGATCTTCCTCGTGTTCAATTGGCGCAATTTGTCTTCACTAATTCAGCATTCTCACAGCTCCTCGACAAGTCCTTGGAGTACACTAGGCTAGTTGATGATGGCGATACTCGCGTTCCATTTCTTGCAGCATGGGTCAAGACGTTACTTCAATCTCTCCAGGAGCATGAGTTGCCTGACGTGTGCCAGTCTCTCACGGACCATTTACTCCGTTCTCAGCCTGAAACTCGCCTCACGAGGGAAGGCCAGACAACACGCATGATTGCTGGGCTCTTTGCATTACAAACTGCCTTGAGCTTCTTCAACGGTCCTACGTTCAAGATTCGGCTTAATACGTCAGTTACGTATATCAATCTTCTCATCAACCTCGTTGTTAAGCATACCAAGGCTGTAATCAACCCGGCAGCCGAGCTGAAGAAGGATGACATGTACAATGTTGGACTGTCGCGGGCAGCCATGGAAGTCATCAAGGGTGCGCTCGTTCTCGACGCCAAGACAACACGTACCGAGTGGGTGACTTTGGTGAGAGGGAACAGCAGAATACCACGGACTATTCCTCGACATTCGGGGCAGCTCTGGGAAGGATTTCTGGAAATTTTCTGGGCTGGCCGCGAAGGCACACTGGAATTGGCAAAGTCCATGTTAAGCGCTCTCCAGCCCTTGAGCGGAGTAGGTCGGTTTACGCCCCCGAAGCGCGAACAGCTGAAGGACCAAGACAAAGTGCTTTTCAATGATGATCTTGATAAGACGGCGAAATCAATCGGCCTTATGATTGAGCGCCTCAGCGGTTTCACAATGTCCGACCTTGACAAGCTGTATACCGACCCTCAGAGTGGCATGATGTATGCCACTGTTGCCTCGCTCGTGCATAGCGAGGAACAAATCCGGTCTTCCGGAGTTTCACTCATCAAAACACTCACAGGAGAGCTCGGCCGGCCCGAAGCCATTTCACAGATGGTCCAGGATCACTTTCAGCCGTTTTTAGCTGCTTTTTCTGATGTTGTTCGCTGCATCACTTACGACCAGGACTCCATGAACCCTTACGCACCAATGCCACACGTTGTCACAATTAGCCAGGACCTAGTTGCAGCACTGTGTGACGCATCTGGTCTTTTGAGGTCAAGGACACTCTCCGGTATTGAACACGCTGCAGTCACCTCCTGGTGGACGACACAATGGAAAGCAATAGCACACTCTTTTGAACGTCTACGTGCCTGGTCTCAGGACATGGACAAGACTGTCCTGGAGAGGTTTTGCAGGAGAACGATGGAATTGTCACAAGCTTTGCTCGACCAAGATGGCGTTGTCGCATCTGCTTTGAGGGGAGAGTCATCGGAGCGCGAAGCACTTAAAAGTGTTCTCGAACAACCGCGCACGAACACGATTGGCTTGGCGGATATGATCAAGCTTCGTGATATTTACCTCCTGGATATTACGGTTCAAACACTGGTCAAGCTTTTCAATCGGCTCGCGGAATTCGACTTGGAGATTGAAGAGCGAACAGTATATCTGATACGAAAGGCGTGTATCCCAGAGAAAGACGGTAAATACACAATCAACACAAATCTGACCGGTCCACAACGCGCAGAGCTGTTGAAGGCCCTCAGAGAGGACGATGACACTCCAGAGGTTGTGAAGGTTGTCGAGAGATCGATGAAGCAAAGCAGCTTGGATGCGTGGTCCAAGTCAGGACCTTCTGCCCCCATGTCTCGCTCGGGATCTTCAACGCCAGTCGCGATAAGCCAGGACTCAAAATCTTCGACCAGCAAGTCGCGGCTAATGGCAGAAAAGATGAAATTGAAGCCTGTCAAGACGGAGCCAAACCGACTCGATGCAAACAAATTCCTTGAAATGAGAAAGAAGGCCAAGGCGGAGAAGGCCGCTCGAGATGCCTCAGCAATCGCCCAGGCCAAAGCTTTGCGCACTGTACCTGGTGAGGGTTCTGGTTTGAGTGCTATAGCCGGAATTCTTGGAAAGGACCACGCGCCCCAACAGAAGAGCGACATGATGGTTGACAGCTCCGAGGAAGAAGAAGAATCTTCCGGGGACGAAGCTGTGATCAGCGGCAAGTCGAAGCTTGATCCCGAGGCTAGAAGACGTGCCCTTGAGTTGGCGGCCAAGAAGATTGGCCCTCTCAAGAAGGAGAAGCTGAAGCGCTCCGCTAAGGACATGCGAGCTCGTTTGATCCCCCCAATGGATGTGCTTCACCAGGCCATTTTGGAGTGGGACATTTTCCACGAGGGTAACGATCCCCCGAATGGGGCCGCATGCGTCGAAGTGTCGAGCACGTATCCTGCCCATTATCACTACAAGTCTACATTCTTTGGCTTGTTGCTCTCCGAAGCCTGGCGATCTTTCGTCACAGCGAAAGATGAGGCTGTAACCAAGCCATTTGGAATACGCATTGTCAATCGCATGTCGGTCGACAAGTTTCTCGAGGTCACAACCTTGATGCCAGCCAAGGAGAACAAAGATCGGTTCATGAGCGAAGGCGATATTATCATCATCTCAAAGTCTGAAGATCCTCTCACCCGAAAGAATGTGCCTCACTGCCTCGCACGAATTGCCAAAACGCGTTTCAAGGGTGACAATCTTGAAGTAGCGTACCGGCTCAGTAGCAGGAACAACCCCATTCTAGCAACATTAAACCCGGGCCAGGATTTCAACGCCATCAAGATCACCAACATGACTACTATTGAGCGTGAATACGCTGCCCTCGAAAGTTTGCAGTACTATGATCTCCTTGATGAGATTCTTGAGGCCAAACCGTCTCCTCTTCTCAACTACGGCCAGGAGGCTATCGATACAGTCTCAAAGAACTATTTCTTGAATCCCGGCCAGGCGAAGGCTATTATGAATGCCAAGGATAACGATGGCTTTACGCTTATCCAAGGCCCACCAGGAACAGGCAAAACAAAGACCATTGTAGCCATGGTCGGTGCTCTCTTTACAGGACATATCGGCGTGAAGCCAGTTGGTGGTGTTCCCGTCGCACGACCAATGGGTGTGGGCGTTCAACAGAGCCAAGCACCTGCTACAAAAAAACTCCTCGTGTGTGCTCCCAGTAACGCGGCAGTGGACGAACTGGTCCTTCGTCTCAAACAAGGTGTAAAGACCATGAATGGTACACACCACAAGATCAACGTTTTACGTCTAGGACGCTCTGATGCCATCAACGCTGCGGTCAAGGACGTGACCCTCGACGAGCTGGTTAAAGCAGCCATGGAAGGCGAGGCGGCCAAGAACGGTAATAGCGCAAGTGATCGCGATAAGTTGCACCAAGAGGCCGGAGAAATCAAGACGCAGTTGAACGATCTTCGACCCAGGCTGGAAGCGGCTAACTGCGACGGAGATAGGGCGTTGCAAAATGACCTCAAACGTCAATTCGATGCACTTAAGCAACGGCAGAGTCAAATTGGTGCCAAAATCGATGCCTACAAGGACAGCGGCAACAGTCAGGTTCGAGAAAGCGATGTCAAACGAAGACAGGTTCAGCAAAAAATACTTGATGGTGCACAAGTTTTGTGCGCAACCCTCAGCGGAAGTGGTCACGAAATGTTCAAGAACCTTGCGGTCGAATTTGAGACCGTCATTATCGACGAGGCAGCACAATGTGTTGAGCTCTCTGCGCTCATCCCACTGAAGTATGGTTGCACCAAGTGTATCCTAGTCGGTGACCCCAAACAGTTGCCTCCTACCGTTCTTTCGCAATCTGCCGCCAGGTTCGGGTACGATCAAAGTTTGTTTGTTCGTATGCAGCAAAACCACCCACAACACGTTCACTTATTGGACACACAATACCGCATGCATCCGGAAATCAGTGCATTCCCCAGCAAGGAATTTTACGAGGGACGACTGTATGATGGCGACGTCATGGGTCAACTTCGTCAACAACCTTGGCACCGGAGCAAAGTACTTGGGCCTTATCATTTTTTTGATGTCCAAGGTGTCCAAGAAAAGGGACGCAAAGGACAGTCCCTTGTCAATACGCAGGAGCTCGAGGTTGCGCTGCAGCTGTATCATCGATTCCGCCAGGACTATCGCGACATTCAGCTTGAAGGCAAGGTCGGTATCATCACTCCGTACAAAGCACAGCTCTTTGCGCTGCGGGAGACGTTTGCCAAAAGATGGGGTGAAAGCATTTTCCAGGAAATCGAATTCAATACGACCGATGCCTTCCAAGGCCGGGAATGCGAGATCATCATTTTCTCCTGTGTACGGGCTAGTCCGACGGGTGGTATCGGTTTCATGACAGACATCAGGCGTATGAACGTCGGTCTCACCCGTGCCAAGTCCTCGTTATGGATTCTCGGTAATTCCAAGGCCTTGAAGCAAGGTGAGTTCTGGAACAAGCTCATCGAAGACGCACGGTCGCGCGAACGCTACACAAGTGGTGATGTGCTGGCCCTTCTTCGGAAGCCGTCTGAGAAGCTAGCTGCTGGGTCCGCAACAAACACTTTCGGCAACCGCAAGGCCATCGATGTGGAAATGACAGATGTGCTTGCACTACCACAAGCGCATGCCAACTCGGATTCGTCGCTCGCAAAGCAGAGTATGGTCCCATCGCATTCCTTGGGAGGCTTCAACGCAAAGGGTGAAAGTATTCAGACTGTACCACGGGGTACGGGACCACCACAGATAGGAGAGTCTAGTAAAAAGAGACCGTCTGAGGCTGCAGGTGCCTCTGAGCCTGCAGCTAAACGTGGGGTAAGTGGCATGATTATAGCTGGCTACGGCAGTGGTATGAATTTCGCTGACAATTCGATCTCATCCTATAGGCGCCTATGTCAGCTCGAGAGGACAATTCCATGGGTGGAAGACCAGGTGACGCTGCCGCGCCTCATCCTCAGTACCGAGGTTCCATGGCGAGACCTGTCCCTACTGGCCCCAAGGCGATGCAGACCGGCCCTTCGCGACCGAAACCAGCAGCGCCAAAAGCCGTTGATCCATCGGCTATGGAGGTTTTGGGACTCGTTCCTCCTTCAAGAGCGCCTGCACCTCCCACCTATCCCTCTTTTCCTCAGCAGCCTTCCGCAGGCAACAGACCGCTGCCACCGCCGCTACCGCAGCCCAACAGAAATCCAGGCGGCGGTTCAAACGGAGTAAGTCTTGTGCTTTTTTTTCTTCTTCAAAGCTCATTGCGGGAACACAGGAACTGACAGCCGGCAGTCCAATAATGGTGGTCACAAGAAAGACAAAAAGAAGAGACAGAGAGCTCCGGCAGATCCTTTTCTGCGGAAGAAGTAAATCACTTTTTCTGAGCGGGTCGCCATCCGCGCTGCAGTCTCATACTGGTACTCCCCTTCTTCTCTTCTCTGCTCTCTAGCGGTAGGACATTTTGACTTTGCATTGCCCTTTTTCATAGTCTTTGCGCAAGAAGTGTTCGCATTGGGAATGGAGTCTGGTCAACGGACTTAGGATAGTACACGGTGACGGATTGACTGTTTTCAACTTGGGATTCGTGGAGCAAATACAGCTGGTATAGATGATCTTCAACTGAAGATCTGGCGTTTCACGTTAAAGCATCTGACGTCTTGGACTTGTCGGAGGTTTGTAGGTTTCCTTGACCCGGTCCGTGTGATCAAGACTATATTCATGAGGCAATTGTCATTGCGGCGGGTTCATGTGTTGGGCACACACAGCGCGACGTTGAGAAAGCTGTAGGGATCTGGCCGATTGACCTTGTATAATGACGGTCAACCTCGAAGGTGTCGATCAGCGCCTACTGGAGGTGAAATGATGGGAGCCAGGAGGCACGCTTGGTGAGTTGACGTTTATTTGATTCGTGGTATTGCTGCATCCACCTTATCGCCATCGACCGCCTCATTATCATAGTTGCCTCGTCACCACTCCCGGCGGGGATCCCTGGCAGAGCTGAACTCGCATGGTTAAGGGTTCAGAGGGATCTTTTGCCGCTATAGCTGGTGGCGTCATGAGAGCCGTTGACAGGCGGCGTACCGTGCGGACCCTGTAGCACATAGTACGCCCGTGGACGAGATTTCATCTTTGCCGTTGCTGTACCATGGCACGAAATAGATCCATCCAGGTTGGATTATGTTTCTTCAACAAGTCGAGATACGACGTGGTGAAGAAACAAACAGTCGTTCATCTCAACCTTCTTCTCAAGGATTGGGTATAAACAACATCCCGGTCTCCATCAGCTGCCAGCCAACTGCCTTGATGTGCCGTCCTCATCACATGACGGCTGAGCGGTGGGGACTGCTAGGAAAGGACAGATTGATCGGTGGTCTGGACTACAGCAGGATGAGTCTGAAGTACTCGGACTATGCGCCATCATCTAGGACTGGGGCTGCCAGAGTTTTCCAGCACACCGGCGACAACTTGCAAGCCAATTCCTGAGACATGCCATGTAGTGTGTCGCGGAATACTCGAAAGAAATCACCTACCAGGCTCTTTCTATCCCGCTTCTTGGTTTCCGCAGCGGCCCAACAGCATGGAACTGGACATTCATCAGCAACATGTACTTCCACTTTGCCCACTTGCATGATATTGCCTGATAGCAATAACGAGCCGGGCCGTGCGCATCATTTTTCCAGAAACCCCTTCCTCATTTCCCTGCCTCCAGGCCAAGTTATCGCAAACACACAAAACACACAGACACAAACACCGAGCCCAGTCTTTGGTGTACTGAGATTATCATTGGACCGACACACTTGAGGCACTGCAAGGGACACAAGGCGAAGCAGCAGAGAGTCTGGGCTAGCGATGTGGAGATGAACCGCGATATGGCCGTCGACGTGTCATGGATGCCCATGCCAGACTGGCTGAGCGCCACTTTGGAACAACTTTTGTGTTGCCCTACAACAATTTCGCCATGGATTTCGCAGCACTGCCGGGTGTTTGTTCTCAGCTTTTGCGCCCAGTGGAAGGAGTCAGTGAGTGGTTTGCTCGGGCATCTGTCGCCTGGCGGATCCTGCAAGCCCACACCCACAACGGACTCGTTCTCTTTTTCCCTCGTCACATTCTCGTCCTTCTCCGAGGCGTAGACCTGTCTGGACGTTTGCTTCTCTTGTCAATCATCCCTGGTGTGCAAAATTTGGCCGGGAAGAAACCTTCGCGGCTTCTAGACTCATCAATTCTTTTCTTCTTCCCATTCTCTAAAGTGCTTTGCGCTACGCGCGTCTCTTTAGACATCCGTACCACAATTCTATCGGGAACCCTTACATTTTTTATTTTTATTTTTTTATTTAAAACAAATACATCTTTCACCTTCTTTCTGCTCGCAAACTTCTTAATCTCACGTCGACGTTCAGCTGAGCCAGCCGCCTGATGTTTGGCGGTAAATTCGCTTTCAACTAGCGAGTGGGTCAAACAGTGTCTAAGCACACGAACACAAGCCGTGGCTCATCCATCTAGGGGTCTTATAGAAGCGAAGCCCTTCACAGGCCTGGGGAAGGGAAATTGGGTTCCTCAAGTAGTGAGTCCTTAACGCCTCAAGGTCTCAGGTACCAGACTTACGCCACTGCCAATAATCACGGAACAAGAGGGCGTTGTTGCATCCGAAGTCTACGGGCCACTGGGGCCATATCTGTCTTGGTTCATTGGGTTGGAAGGAGGCAAAAGCGATGCTGTGCCAGTTCTTGCGCTATCATGTGTCGATGAAGGGACAAATATGCAACAACCACCCGAACTCAACGCGCAGGACCGTCGCTCTGATGTGGACGGATTCGTCAAGACCAACAGCAAGGACGGAAACGAGATCAAGCCTTCAACAGCAAAGACAATAGACAAGCACTCGACTGCGGTTGGAGCAAGAGTTCAGACCATAGACGAAGTCGCACGCCAACGCGGTCAATACAAGCGGAAGTCTCTGCAGAACTCAACCACAGATGGGCTCAGCATGCATCCCTTGGACCTCCGAGCGGAGGAAACTCAAATGCCGGACCTCGCAAGGCTGGACACGGAGCTTCGAAGACGCTCGATACGGCGACTACCGCGAAGCAATGAACGGCTGGCGGCAAGAAGGGATCGCGAGGCGCTTGGAGACTTGGCAACGTTCCTAAGGACTGTCACCCCGCCTCCAACGAACCTTATGAGTATACCTGACCCCGCTTCGTCATCCTCTGGTGAATCTTCGCTGAAGCGCACGCGAAGCAGCAAAAGGCGAAGTGGGATCAAGCGGGCTTTTGGCTTGTTAATGAGGAGAGGAAGCGCGAAGAAACAAAAGCCAGCAGCCAAGCGACAAGTGGCTGCGGGTTCAGCGCCAGCGCGGCAACCTTCCACGAAAAAGAAGACGAAGAAGCGACCACCACAAATTAAGCTGCCTGATTCTGCTGTGGCAGGGAGAACAGTCGGTGGATTCAGGCATATTGCGATATCGATACCGATTGAATACGATCATCTCAGCCCCCAACCGCGGCATCATTCCCAAGTGCGGCGAAAAAGATCACAATCCTTCTCTGCACCACATACATCCTCTAGACTTTTGGCGGATTCTATTGTGCGTCCCGAAACCGCCATAGGATCGTCATCATACCGAGCTAGCCACCTAGGACCTGTCTTCGAAGAGGTAGACGGTCTCTCAGCTGCCCCGCGAGCCGAGAATGTTGACCGCGGCTACATTCAAGGTGAAACTGCGACCGCGCGCAAAGTTCGTCTCTCTTCGCGCCATACATTCGGCACATTGCACGAAGAGATTCGCAGCACCAACGTTATCCCCGAGTCCGCATCATTGCTACTTCCTCCACGCACGAGCGAGGACAGACGCGCAGCCGCCCATCAAGAAGCCCTGGAAGCTTTGATATCCGGGGCTCCCTGGACTGCCGCTCCAGGGAGCCCAAGTTACCGTGCCTCTGCCTCTGCTTATTCTGCTGGCTTGGTACGTCCTGTCTCTGCCTACAGCTTTCGCAGCTTCACATCTGAAAGGGCAGCATCGCCACCACCACCAGTACAACACAACCCAGCTGCCGTGCGCACCCATCATTATCAGCATTCTGGATCGAGTGGTAAACGGCGCAGATACGTGGGCGAACGCGGACAGAATGATAGTATAGACTCGTCGATGGACCAAACGTTTCGCGAAAGCATCTTTTCGGATCTGTCTTGTATTGAGAGCAACAACACGAATGGAAGTTTTGATACTCCAACTCCCATGGTGAGAAAGGCACAGCCTGCCAGACGCTTTGAAGGCGCGGACATTGTGGAGTGTGCAAGTCCAAGGACGAGCTCAGAGGCTAGAAGAGGCAGTCGAAGCCGAGAAGGCCAGGAGATTACAAATGTCATAGGAAGAGATGAGGGGAGTATCGCGGGTCGGATCTCGCAGGCGAGCATCAATATGGCCAGGCCACCGATTGAGGTTCCTCCGACATTTGCGGCTCGAAACAATAGCTTCAGATCGGCTGCTAAAACTCAAAGTGTGCCACGTCAAGCGCAAGCCGATGTGAATGAGGGCGCTTCCGTTCTTCTTCTTGGCGAGCGCAGACGCACAGAGCTACTGGCGGTCGAAGAGGACAATGACTTTGACCTGAATTCTAGTCCGCACTCTGATATCGAAAGAAACGATGAGTTCGATGAGCTGTTTCCCGGACTGAAGCCAGAGGCGGGAGCGAACGATGACCCCGATAGCACGAGAATTGGGAACATCAGGTTCCCACCTTTACCACCGGATAGAAAGTCTTCCAAGAAGCCTGCTGCGAAGCTTGTAGCTACTCGAGACTTGAACACAGAATCCGAGGCGCCGTTCAGACAGCGATTACAGGAGACGGAACAAGAACTCAACTCGACTCAGATCAGTGAGCAGCAACATGGCATCAGATCAACGACGTTATCACGAAAACAGCGATTCGAGCAGCTGAGGAAGGCTCTGGAAAGGCCAGATGCGCAGCCTTCAGACTTGCTCTGGGAACGTCGATTGAGCATCTCGTCCAATGGGAGTGCCGACTCGGGTTTGGCAGTACAGCCCAGGAGACACCTCGCCCACGATCAAATCTTGTTTCTAGACCCTGTGACTCCAATTACGCCTAAGAATCTCAAGCCCGCGACGACAAAAGCTACTTTGAAGCTGAGTGACATCCTCACTGTTGCAAATGTGGCGCCATCGTCACCATACTCCACATATCAACCCAGATTGCCTTCAGTCCCCTTTTCGATATCCACAGAAGAGACCTCAGCTACCGTCGTACAAACTTCGTCTCTTGCCATGCAGGAAGAGTACCACGAACCCACAACGCCTCCTGGATCGCATCCATACTCTGCCTCGATCACATCGCACTTCTCAGACGCCGACGCAGATAGATCTCCCGTCTACAATGTCTCGCTGGTCCCACCCAAGCGAGCAAAGCCCAGCCTCGTTCGAAGATTCTCAAGCGCATCCTACAGTCAGGGCCTTCGAGAGTCTAGCTTACCCAGACCTAAGACCGCAGGCAAACGAAGCATGACGTCCGAGAAGAACTTCTTCGCAGGTGCCGCCACAGGTGCCGCCACCACGCCGCAGCGGTTTCCTGTGCTTGGTAGCGGCAGCAACAACGATGCAGATGTAGTCATTACTGAACAGGATGTTCGAGAAAAGTCTGCTTTCAAGATGACAAGAAGCCAGATCTTTGAGAAGTACGAGGCGCTTCGCGAGAAGCAGACACGCGACATGGAACGGCGGCTCAGGAGGTTGGAGGATACCGAGGACCACTGGCTTGCGTCCATGTTGCCACTGCTGACAGATCTAAACAAGATCATTACGCGACTACACCTGAATGATGAAGAAGGGCAGGTTAGAGACGCAATCGAGGCAGCTTGTGGCAGCGGAGGACCCTCGCATGATTCTGGCCCACGGTTTCCTGTGCGACGCCAGCCCTGGAGCACGAGAAGTGGTGTTGTCGAAGGCACACAGCCTCAGCTACCGCCGCCGCCGCACCACTCGAGTCAATTCTACTACGGCCATCATGAGCGCAATGATTGGAACACCGAGGACATGTATAGGCGCATACCCGAGCGACACAGGCCGTTCCACTTCGAGCAGAGACCTACCTCCAAGTCCAATCCTCACAGCGGACACCACAGCCAAATTCGTAAAGCGGCCCGCCGTAATCGCTGGTCAACGCCGACTGTACCAACAATCCTAAACTATGATCTTGGGAAGCCTTCTGCTTCCGATTTGCCGTTCCGCGATCGGGTATCCGCTGGTTCTGCCTCGGCGATTGATCAGGAAAATGCTTGGTCTAGCGCGATGTCGGTACCTGACTCGAGAACTCAGTCGATTCAGGGACCAAGGCTCTTCCGCGATATTGAACTGATGGCGCCGCGTGATGTGCCAGAGCATAGCTTCTCATCTTCACTGAAGGATATGCTGTCGAGCTCGTGTTCTTTTCCGTCAGGAGCAGGGTCAGACGCAGGGTCAGACGCAGCAGGTGAAGGAGTTGGTGAATCATCAGCACCAGCACCAGACGACATTATGACCACCGGAACGCTGATGGATGAGAGTCTGGAGATGACGTGGCCGCGTCGACCGTCGTTTGACAGCATCAGCAGCCTTGAGACGTACGATGGTACTTCTTCAGGGAGCTGCGAGGTGCCTGTATCCCTACAAAGACGATATTTTCACCATCATCACTACCACCATTACGATCAGCAGAGAGATTATGATGAGGGGTATGAAGAAGAAGAGGACGGGCATGAAGGTGAGATGGGAAACTCACACCAGCTCAATGACAACGACGATGATGGCTATCGCGGCTACGATGACGATCGCCACTCTCTGGCAGCGCCTTGTTGTGCGAGTAGCACGCCTAGTGTAGAGGGCATTGAACCGCTGATGCGAGAGTTGCAAGCTGCCGGGTCACGGCTGAGTGGGGAGAGCCATGGGTATGAGGAGATAGGAGATGATGAGGTGCGCAAGATGAGGCAGAGGCCTGGCCCGCGGGCGGTCGTCAACTTTCGGGCTTTCAATTAGGGATACTGCCTTTGCTTGTTACTCGTATCTATGTATGTATACATGTGTATGATCAACGGGATGGTGGGCAGTGGATGCCTTTTTTTTTTTTTTTTTTTTTT
>KZ678376.1:0-176134 GCA_003019895.1 Coniella lustricola | reverse complement strand
TTTTTTTCCCTTTTTTTTTTCTGTTCTTTCCTTTTCTTATGTCTTTCTTGTGCGCCATTTGGCTTATTTCTTTACCTTTTGTTTTTCTATGATATCCAGTTTTCTTCAAGGGTACGAAGATGTAAAGAGAGCTACAACACCATGCGAACAAAAGCAACATTACCTAAGGGTGATGTATACAGCTGTCGTATCTCCACAGAAGGGAATATCATGGTAGATGATAGTGGTTATCTCTTCATTCATGAGATATGGCTGTATGAGTATGTAAGAGAAGTGTTATTTTATCTGCGATCAACATGATCTCGTTTGTTGTTTTCAACACATTTCGTGCAGCCCTAAGGAGTGTGTTTGTACTACAGCTGGATTTGATGATATTAACTGTAACAGTACCCAGAATATATAGTATATTCACCTTACACTGGTGAATATTCACGTACGGCTTTTAAAAGAAGATCGCAAGGTAACCATCCATTATGGACGCAGAGGTGAGTGGGTCTTCAAAGGTTCAGGAACAAGGTCGAAGTCAGAGATCCAGATGATGTACAAACGTCATATTAACAGATAGTCACGAAGACATCTATATATAGTAGATCTACATATTTACCAAAGCAGTCTTGAGGCCGATATCATCACTTGCGCAACATGTCTGTGCAACTAAGAGAGAAATTAGAGCCCTCTGACGAATTACTAACGTTGAATGAGAGAGGACAGGGGCTCAGCTGCAGCAGTGCCGTAGCAGTGACCGCCCAAGAGGCCATGCGGGGCTCTCTTCCCCTGGCCCTGCAAGCTGAGCCAGCCTACAGTAGGCCGTTCAGGGGCAGCCGGGATTATAGTGGCTCAAAACCCCCGCGATTCGAACCCTTGTCCCCCCACCATGAAGCTGGCCGAGCAGCAGCTCCGATGGCCGGACGTGTTGACATCTTTTTTCATGAGTCGATGTCTTGCAGGATCGTGATAATGAACTGACTCCACCCGCAACCGCTCACAGCTTCTACTCTCCATTCTTGTGAGACGGCATTTGATAGCGTGGAAGACCGTAGCAGCAAACAATTGTCGTACCTACAGTTAGTCTCTTGAACTCAATCTTGGGAGCAACCAGACATGGCATCACAATTCGCAGAGAAGAAGTGCGGTACGTCCACCACCATGCGACCGGGTCCCTGTCCCTGATTACTGCCTTGAATATCACCTGGAGTGCTCGAAACTAACGCAGACTCGCTCTTCACCCAGGCGTCCTCGGTGCCACTGGCTCGGTCGGCCAGCGCTTCATCCTCCTGCTGCAGGACCACCCCTTTCTCAAGCTCGTCGCGGTCGGCGCCTCGCCCCAGTCCGCAGGCAAGAAGTACCGCGATGCCGTCAAGTGGAAGCAGTCGACCCCAATGGGCTCCGTCGGCGATCTTGTCGTCAAGGAGTGCAAGTCGAGCGAGTTCTCAGAATGTGACATTGTCTTCAGTGGCCTGGACGCCAACATTGCCGGCGATGTTGGTACGCAAACAACTTCCTCTCGCGTCCTTGCCACATGTATGCATATCAACTTTCTTTCTTGTTCAGCGCTAATAAGAAAACCTGCATAACAGAGATGGACTTTCTCAAGGCCAACAAGGCCGTCTTCTCCAACGCAAAGAACTACCGCCGCGATCCCCTTGTGCCCCTCGTCGTGCCAACCGTCAACCTGCCGCATCTCGAGCTCATTCCCCACCAGCGCAAGCACCACAACCTCGACAAGGGCTTTTTGGTGTGCAACAGCAACTGCGCCGTCATCGGCCTCGTGATCCCCTTCGCTGCCATGCAGGCCCGTTTTGGCCCCATCGAGTCCGTCTCCGTCGTCACCATGCAAGCCGTTAGCGGCGCAGGCTACCCGGGCGTCAGCTCCATGGACGTCATTGATAATGTGGTGCCGTTCATCTCTGGCGAAGAGGACAAGCTTGAGACAGAGGCGCAAAAGATCCTAGGCGGCATCAATGCCGAGGCGACGGCGTTTGAGGAGCTCAAGGGCCTCAAGGTGTCGGCGTCGTGCAACCGTGTGCCTGTGCTGGATGGACACATGGCCTGCGTCTCGCTCAAGTTCTCGCAGAGGCCGCCGCCCAGCGCGGAAGCTGTTAAGGAGGCGCTGCGGGACTACGTGAGCGATGTGGAAAAGCTCGGGTGCCCATCGGCGCCCAAGCCCAGCATCAAGGTGTTTGGCGATGACCAGCCGGACCGGCCGCAGCCCAGATTGGACCGCGAGCTGTCGAGAGGGTACACTGTTAGTGTTGGACGCGTGCG
Organism: Coniella lustricola; assembly: GCA_003019895.1. Lineage (NCBI taxonomy): Eukaryota > Fungi > Ascomycota > Sordariomycetes > Diaporthales > Schizoparmaceae > Coniella > Coniella lustricola. Next base: position 173,869 of record KZ678376.1, on the reverse strand, counting down.
AGAGGACGAGAGCGGCATCTTTGACCTCAAGTTTGTTGCTTTGAGTCACAACAGTAAGTACACCTTTTGTGATGATCCATACGTTCAAGCATGATGCTAACCCGTTTTCTTTTTTTCTTTTCTTTTTAAGCTGTTATCGGCGCAGCCGGTTCCTCGATATTGAATGCCGAGGCTGCTGTACTCAAGGGCTATGTCTAGATAGCTAGTGCACATAATTTGAAGAAAAAAAGATATACGATGATCAAAGATACAGTTCTACGGATTGGCAAGGCGGCATACGATGTGCAATTTCTCCTCTACGACAATAATTTCGAGATGCACTCATTGTCTTTGCCCAAGTCTTCCCGTAAACGGCGGTCATCTTACGATGCGAGATCATAACAGAGCCCCCAGAAAATAGGTCCAGGTCTCGAAGGAGCGAGGGTTTCAAATCAGTGTCATATGCATTACTATGCGAGAGACAGCCAGCCTGGACTGCGTCAAGGTAGCAACGAACCAGCCCATCGTGAAGCAGACACGCGAAACATCCGCCAAAGTAATTTCACCCAGCAACAAGCACGACGCATAATCTCCCAAGCGAGACACCACAAACATGATGAGCATACTACTTTACCGTGCGTGTGCGTATTCTTCGATACTGTGCCTAAGCACATGTCCTAATGACCGAAATGTCGCACATTTGGAAGCAAGACGCATGTACCATGTGAATGTCGATTGACATTGGGAAATTCGTTGGTTTCACGGGTACCATATCCGGTTGTTGCGAGGTGGAAAAGATGTCGAGTGGGGAAATGCAGTCTCCAGAGCAGTCGAATTAAATGATCGAGTAGAGACTTGAAGCTGGCTGGATGATATTGTGATTGATATTGGTCCGTTCGGACCCAAGGATCGAGGATTAAAAGTAATCGTCATCCCTAGTCTAATTAACTGCTTGAGTCAAACGTCAAAGCTGCCACGGGCTAGAGGATGAGATTCTGTAACATGGCAAACATCCATGATCGTGGACGATCCGAGTAGGGATTAGGAAGAGTTGGTACGGCACGGTGCCGAAGTGATGAATCTGTGATACTTTTGGAAGGAAGCGTGAATAAATCCGATCCCCACCACAGCCCAGTCGAGCACAGTTGACAATGTGGGATAATATCCGATCCTCATATGTATACCGAAATTAGCGCTGAGTCACATGCAGGATACCAAGAAAGGGCCCAGAAGTTTGGGTGAGAAGATCAGGTGAACAAGGCGGCGAGACAAGAAAGAGACGCGAGGATGGGTTTCAATGGTGTTTGTGGTGTCTGGTGGTATCACCATGCTTGTTAAGTGATGGATGCTGCCACTGTAGCGGCCCTGCAATATACTTTTAGCAGCGGGGGCGGGCGGGCGGTGCATCGAGGCAGTAACAATAGCACAGTGGCAGTGGCAGTGGCAATGGCTTGACGGCCGCGTGGAGTATGGGGGGCTTGGGGGTTTATGGTGGTAGCTTCTAGCATGTGGACCCAGTCAAAAGCCCGGAAGGGCCCCGAAGCTCCAGCAGCTGCGTACCTCGTCACTGCTTGGACAGCACCTTTCCAGGGCTGGTGGTGGCCTTCTGGTGGGTGCTGAATGGAGCGAATGGAGCTCCCCGTATTTTGATTTGCGTGTGGCGGTGCTGAATTAGTGCCGAGCCTTTTTGCCCTTTCCCCAGACTCCATCGTCTCATGACAGCCGCTCGGTGCTCTGAGTGATGCCGGCCGTGATGCTTTTGGCCGCGCAACGTATTACATACATACTTTGTGTAAAATGCTGCGCGATTGCGAAGCAGAGGCTTTTTCTTCCTGTGTCTTTCTGGATTTCCTTTCTTCTGCCGCTTCGTGACAGCCAATCTGACTTTTCTTGTGGCTTCTCGCCATTCCGTCCTGCTCTCGGCTGATCTCTCGCGTCCTACTCCAGGCCAGGGGTTCAGACTCAATCCAGAGTGCTGTAAGTTACTGCATGTCACGTCTTACCCACTATTCGACGCAGCGCTAGAGCCCGGGTGGCAGAGCCAAGAGCCAGGGCCAAGAGACAACAGAGACAAAGACAAGCTGTTGCATCATTCTTCCTGCCCAACCACCATCTGACATCTGCTATTACACCGCAGGCACGCGACAGAACCAGCACCTAGACGGCTGCGCATTGAAGTGCCCGTTTCATCGACCCTTGCATTGGCTCGCCGTCTGCCAAACACCACGCTGCCCCCGTTGGCGAATCCTCCCACACGCTAGCGCCCAAAGCAGCACGAGCGGCATCTCGACCTCGACTCGACCTCGACCTCGACCTCAATCTTGTCCACGCAGACACCTCGACCAACATCCTCACTTCCAGACCCCATCACTGAGCAGCTGCCGTGAACGCCCCCGATAAGCTGGCATCGCTTTCCCTCGTTCCCACACTCGGCAGCGCACCGCCGCCGGCACGCCAAAACACACCCACTCACGCCTGCGGACTCGTCCGACCACGATCTCGTCTACTTTCTATTTTCCACCACCCCTCTCCCTGCTAACCCGCTACGACCAACTATACTTGGCGATTTGCTGAGTCAAGCACCGGCCCGTGTCAAGAGAGGTGTCACTTGTGCTTGACGCACGCTCTTTCAGTCCGGACTTCTTCGTCTCTTTGTGTGTGTGTGTGTGCGGCGCGCGTGCGCGTTTGTCCTGCAATCACCTGTTGGGCGCGCGACACTGCTGGCTTGGGTCCAGGGAGTTGCGAACCGGGGCCTCGCTCCGACCTGTTGTCTTGGGTCTAACCGCACTTGATCCCACGTCACGGTTTCTCACTCCCCAATCCCACTACCTACCCGCCACCACTTTGGATCGGGTCTTGGTGTGGTCTCAGCACTTCGAGCCTGGCCCGCTTTCAGGCCGGTTTCCAAACTACTTACCGACTTACTTATTCGCCAAACCACTCTGATCCATCATTTCTGCCGCTCCGCCCGCCCACCATGGCCGACGCCAACGCTTCCTCCGACTACCTTCCTCAGATACCCCGCGATCGGTCCGACAGCATCATGTCTCTCGGCGCAGGAATCAACCTCTCTGAGGACGGCGCCGCGCCGCTGAACAATGGCTCGAGCAGTGGTCCTCCAGATCCAACACCGCCCGCAACCGCGACGGCCAAAGCCCCGCCCAGACCAGATTCGGCCGGCGAGAAGATGGTGCAGGAGGTCCTTACGTCAGAGGTGAATAAAACGGCCAACAACAACAATACGAGCGACAGAGAACAAGGCTGACGGGTGGTCTAGATTGGCGTTGCTACAATGCTCAACCGGCTCAAGCAGAGCATAGCATCGGCAAAGGTACGCCACTGTCGCAACAGTCCCTCTAGATTCCACTAATGATGACGGTGCAATGGTGGCTAATCAGCAGCGTGGTCTTGTGGCTTGTTGTAGGAATTCGCCAATTTCCTCAAGAAGAGGGCTTCGATCGAAGAGAACAATTCGAGTATGCTCAAAAGGCTATCCCAGAGCACTTCCGATAACATGCGCCGCGCCGACCACCTCGGGGGAACCTTCAACAAGGCCTTTGACGGCATGATGGTCATTCACGAACGAATCGCGGAAAACGGCCTGCAGTATGCAATGTCGCTATACCAAATGACCGAGGACCTTTTGGAGCTCGCCGCTATTGCCGAGAAACAGCGCAAAGGTTGGAAACAGAGTGGACTCGCGGCAGAACAACGGGTCGTGGATGTAGAAGCACAGATGCGCAAGTCACAGGCCAAATACTACTCGTTGGCAGAAGAATACGACCGAGCGAGGACGGGCGACAGCTCCAAGAGCCGCGTGTTTGGCATCAAGGGCCCCAAGTCTGCGGCGCAGCACGAAGAGGAGCTTTTGCGCAAGGTGCAGGCTGCCGACCAGGACTATCAAAATAAGGTGCAAGTACTGCTGCAAGAGAGGGGCCAATTGATATCGGCTACAAGACCAGAGGCCATCAGGGCGTTGCAGGATATAGTCCGAGAGTGCGATTCGGGCCTGTTGCTGCAAATGCAAAAGTTCGGTGAGTGGAAAGTGATGTCTCTTCAGATGCCACGAGACTGACAGAACTGTACAGCATCGTTCAACGAGAAGCTGCTGTTGAGCAACGGTTTGAGTATCAGCCCGCTCAAGAATTCCAACGGCGCACGAACCGAATCCATGAGTTTGAGGGAGATCGTCAACAATGTTGATGGGCAGAAGGACCTTAGCGACTTTTTGTGCCAGAACCGCAACAAAGTCCCTCCACGGACGGGCGAGCCAAAATATGAGCGTCATCCTGTAAGTTATCGGCAAGGATTCAGCCCCTTGGAGAGCCAACAAGAGATTGACAGGATTCAGGTGTTAGGAGGCGGTCCTGCAGCGGGAGGCCCTAGTCATCCTCCTCAACATCAAGCTACCAAAAGCCAACCGGCGCCAACGCTCTCGCAACCTCCAGCCCACGCAAGACAAGACTCGTTCCAGGGCCCGTCGCTCACAATACCCGTCGGCCAGTCTCAGCCAGCATCCAACCAGGAATCAGAGTGGCCGAGAACTTCGTTCACGCCAGTATCCGCCGGCCAACGACCTCCTTCGAATCAACACGAGCGCAGCTTTAGTTCAGCCAGCTTATTGACCAGTTCGGGTCCTACCGCTTCTCAGCCACCATATAGCAACCGAAACTCTATGGGCCCAGGAGGCCTTTTGGGAATGCAGCAAGGCAACAACAATACGCGTTTTAATGGAAATGTGGGAGGTCCAAGTTTGTCGGCACAGGGGCCGCCACAACTTGGCGCTCTCGCGTTCCAAGAGCCTCCTCCACCCTCTACGCAGCCCTCGCAGTTCTCGCTTGAAAATTCTTCTCGAGAGCATCACGCACCACATTATCCGTCGCAAGGCTCAACAGCACCAGTACAAGAGTCGTCAAGGCCGGTTTTTGGCGTCTCGTTGAGCAGACTATATGACCGGGATCAACTGGCTGTACCTATGGTCGTTTATCAGTGTATTCAAGCTGTGGATCTGTTTGGTTTGAATTTGGAGGGTATCTACCGGCTATCTGGATCACTGCCTCATGTCAACAAGCTCAAGAGCATGTTTGATACTGGTAAGTTTTGCATGTGTTCCGAGTATTGGAATTCGTTTGGTGGCTAACAAGTTGGAACCAGATGCCACATCGCCGGAACTGGACTTCAGAAATCCAGAGAACTTTTTCCATGATGTGAACAGCGTTGCTGGTCTATTGAAACAATTTTTCCGCGACCTGCCAGACCCTCTCCTTACCCGAGAGTACTACGACCAATTCATTGCCGCGGCCAGTATGTTGTTCTGAATCCTATTCTTGATCATTGCCGTCGTAACTGACAGTGTACCAGGACACGATGATGAGATTGTCCGCCGTGACTCCCTTCACGCCACCATCAACAACCTTCCCGACCCTAATTATGCCACCCTCCGCGCGCTCATGTTGCATCTTAACCGCGTCGTGGAAAACTCGAGCTCGAACCGCATGACAACACAGAACCTAGCGATTGTATTTGGTCCCACGCTTATGGGGGGCGCGCAGAATCGTAACATTGCAGATTCTGGGTTTCAGTGCAAGGTTGTGGATACGATATTGCAGAACACATTGCAGATTTTTGATGATGACTGAACGACATGGCAAGCGTAAGTCGCGTTTGGGTTCTGGGAGTGGTGGAATGTGTGGATTCAGCGGTTGAGGTTACTTGATGCGTCCTGTTTTATTGTTGCAGTCAGCATGGCATGAAATGGTTGCGGACGCTGCTCTGATTGATATATATTTGGAGCATCGCGTTCTCATAATGTCTGGTATTTTTCTTCTTGTCTCTTTTTTCTTTCAGAGCGCGGCAAGACGAGAGGGAGTAGGCAGAATGCATGTGGAATTTCAAATGGCAATGTCCCATTGTTGTGTCGAGTAACATGTGCATCTCTACTTATCCTCCAAATAAGGCTAACGCTTTGCCCAAAATCATTAATGCACTTGTGGCTCTTGCCTTTCATCATAGCATTGCCATCATTGCCATTCCCTGCATAGTCTTCCCAATCATATTTCATATTGCTTTGGGGTTGTTTTCGGAGGGGAGGGGTTGGTCTCTCTCCCCCCTCCACCCAAAAAAACACGTTCTTGTTATGTGTTTTCAAGTTGCGTGGGAAAGCATGGGATATTGGGTATCCAGATTGGATTTATATATACGCTATTTGACTCGCTGAAAAGATAATATGAAGTCTAATATGTGAAGATAGATAATATCCTGGCTTTACTTACCACAACTGCTAAAGAGAAGAGGCAGAGGAGGAAGAAGAAGAAGAATACATCGCAGTAAGTGCTCAATGTTAAATTACAGGATCTGATTGTAACTTATTGCATTATGCTGGCTCGATCAAGTTTGATATGAATTGAGTTGGAGCAGTCTTGCAAATGGAGAATCTAGCTATTGTTATTGAACGATACTTAGTGAACAATACTATCTGATTTACACAAAGCTACCTAGGTATGTAAGCACGTAATCATGTAATTAAATGGAGATATTATGTGCCTATGAGATAAATAGATTTCACATGTCTCGAAGCAGGAAGCAAGAGGTCTAACAATGCTATTGCGGAAACTGAATAGCGAGCTGGACTTGACATTGTATCATTCTTGACAATACTCGAAAGTATAGTCGCAATATCTCAAAATCAAAATGTGTTGGTACATTGAGCATACTTGCAGTGCCTTGCTTGCCCTTGCTATTGAGAGATGAACGGTAAATCATGTCAAAGAGGAGCCTGACTATACTTTAATTACGATATATCAACTACCCAGGAAGTAATTTCAAATGATTTTGAAGACAACTCAAAAGAAAAGAAAGATTTAATGGAAATCAACACCACCATCCTTCCCCCGGTTCAAACACTGTGCCTGGAATAATCACCAACATGGTCGTTGCGTCAAGAGTCCGCTGTTGTAGCCGTCCGTAGTGCTAAAGACATTCATAGCAACTAAAAAGGAAAATAATCATAGTAGCAGGAAGAGGACAAACTGTCGTCATTATCATCATCATCAGATGCTAGTTCTGATGATGATGATGCTGATGCTGATCGTGGGAACTCAACACTTTGCATTGTGGACAATGACATTCCAGTTGTCGGCAAAGAACTGTTGGCCGACCACCTTGCCATAGTAAGATGCGCAATCGCGGACGAGCATGGCGGCGGCTGCGGCGATTTCCTTGTAGGACTGGAGCTCAAAGTCGTGGGTGTTCTGGTGGAGAGTGTGCTGCTTAGTGCATGGAGGATTACGGAGAGCAAGAGAGACGAAAGATGAGGGCAGGAGAAAGAAGAGCGGAGGGAGGCAAGACAATGCAAGCAGACCAGTTCCAACCTAGACCAAAGGAGGATCAGAATAGAGGAAATTCCTGAACTTACATCATTACACCAGGTGATGCCCGTATTGTGCGAGCAGCTCACCATACCACAGGTACTTGGGCCAGGCCCAGCACGTGGCACACCGGGCACAGCGTCCAGGTGGTAGATGCCCCGCCAGACATGCCGAGTCCACATGGGCTTGTTTTTGCGGAATTCGCAAAAGTGCAAACTGGGCTTGTGGGGGAAGTCGCTGACGGCGGCGAACGAGGCCATGTATGCAGCGGCGGGGTTGGGGCCGGCCGAGCGAGCGAGGAGGTGGTAAGCCGAGTCATTGCCTTGGCCATCGTCGGAGCCGACATCAAGGTTGGTTTCATTGCTATTGCTGTCGTCGTCGTCGTCGTCGTCGTCGTCGAGGTTTCCAATGCTCAGGGCCAGTTCCTGGATACGTGCGTGGATGGCGCCGAATACGTCGGATTCGTGCTTCTTCAGCACGCGGAAGACGTCTTCAACAGTACCATTGACGGAAATTGAGTCTATGGACAGGGGAAAGGACGAAAGGAAGGATGGTTAGTCTGCTGATGGCGGAACTGTTGCCATGGTGGACCTGATGGGCTTGGAGACAGGAGAAGGGACAAGGCAGAGAATAAGTGAGTCTGATAGTGAATACATACGACTTGCGTTGAGAGCAACGTCCCAGGTAATGTCAACCATCCGGTACTGGTCACCGAGATGGTCCATAGTTCCAGCGTTAATGGCCCGGGTGCCAACAGCGGCCAAGGCGACGGCGAGGAGAGAACAGGCAAGTTTCATGGTGGAAATAAGGTAAGCAATTCGATTGTAAACTCGGAGCTGTAACAATCCGAACCACCTGTCTCGGCAAGGTCAGGTCAGTCGGGGTGACAAGGCTCGAGTGTTAAGTCAGTGGTAGGGAGTTGAGTGGGGGATTGCTGGATTTATGTAATGTTTAGACCAAGAGCCAAAACAATTCTGCATAACGGACGGAAAAGGTGCGTCGACTCCAGCCATTATATACTAGAGTCTCTCAAGTTGGAAATGCTAAAAATGTCGTCTCTGGGCTACAAAATGAAGCTAGATTCCGCGTATCAGAACTGGTTCAGCATAGTCTGGCCGATTTGGGAATAATTTCAACTAGCTGACAATACTACGACAGTCCAACCAGGAACGCGTTTTCAGCTATTCCATATGTGCATTTCCTCTACAATATGAGTTTGATGGACGTACTGAGAAGAATTTTAGCCTGTTAGTCATAAGCCAACGAGCCCTTTGAAAGCCCTCAACCATCGACACATGGATCTAGATTTTGCTCGATTTAGTCTGAGGCTTGCAGTTGTCAGCTGGCTAAGGGGAAGTTACACAAATTTGAAAGCCCTAAGGCTCTTTGAGAACTCATGTTTCGTCGACTTATAAGCAGGGGCTGGGTACTTTTGGTATATTTCCGTAGGTTGGTGTGAGCTTTAAGTTTCGCCTCGTTCTTCTGACGTATCTCGCTTGCAGTTACACATGCTTAGAGGACTCTCGTGCTGTAACGCTGGCTCATTCATTGGTTGTGGCTACAGCTGCAACCAGTATATACGCTTGCATGATATCCGCTTGCAAGACAGTAAAGACAGCCGACAATAGGGAGCGGCTTCCAGGCCGACGTTTTCAATCTCACAGTGAAGACTTTTAGAAAAGAATGATACCACTGCACAGGCTTATCGGAATTTTGCATAGTATGACATGGATTTCACCAGCAAATCCCACAAACCATTTCTTGCATATGATGAAAGCTCTTCTTCCAAGAGCGTCTGAGTATTGAGCGTGGCCGCACGCCTCTGGCTGCATTTTGGACGACAACAAGCCTAAATTAGCACAAGATCATAGCCCATGTGAATAGGCCGCCTGTGACTCAAAATTGGCAAGTTTTTGCGAACAGGTTGTCCTTCCATGGACTTTACCGTTCTAATACTCAGCTGCTGTCCGAAATCCTCCTGGTCTGATGTCCTTGGACAAAGTTTTTTACAGAGTAGAATGAAGGGCAACTTGTCCATGAATATGCACATGAGTCACACACAATGGCCCTAACCGTTGAAGAAGTCTGAATAGCCGTATTTGATGAGATATATCCGTTTGGTTGTAAGAGTTCAACATTTGTCGTCAAAGGCTGAAACGCAGCCGGATACTTAGGTACATGACCATAGGTACCCTCAACATGTGGGGCGTCATGGACGTATCGGTATACCTGCCGAGCCATCAGCAAAGGGCACAGACTTTGTTAGTCATCCAAGCCGCGCTAGCATCCGGCGGCTAAACCCACCTTGGAGATCGTGCAGATCGACTTGCCCCCAAGCGGTATGCAAGCCCAGGATCCATCCATTATTATTCACCCATTCATTCAGCCACATCAACTTGCACCCTTCGGCACCGCATTCACTTTCGCATCGTGTCAGCAGCAACTCGAAGCTCCGGCTCAGCCTGTCCACGGATACCACTCTTTGGGCCCTGCGACTTCACCTTGTTACGGTTCCTGCCACGACGAGCCAGGCAATGTGAACAGGTGACCTGTCGTGTGTCTTGTCGCACGCCACTGTGCCTCTGCCTCCTGGGCTTCCGACAATTCAAACCCGTTCTCAAGCGCACCCTTTGCTCTGGACACTCGGCTTTCCGAGCACGTCATGGCCGCCTCTAACACGGCCATTCCACAGGGCGTTGTTGACCCTACCAAGCCTGCCAAATACCCCGTCATCCTCAGCGACGCCCTGCTTGGCAAATCTCCAAAGGAAATCCTGACCGCCGTTAGGTGTACGTCTTCCTATGTCTTGTCAACCACTCGCTTTCTAGGCTTCGTCTTCCACTAGTCTATCTAGCAAGCATACTGACTGACCGTATGTCTTACAGACAACCACAGACCGACCCTTTCCAGCGACACGGCTCCCAGCTCCGCTAAACTACAACCAGTTCCTGGATCCTCCACTGATTCATTCGACCTCACCTACGGCGACGAAGGTGGAAGGTACGGCTTCAACGGCACGCGAAGTGCCAAGGAGAACCAATATGTCCTCATCTTCGATCCCGAGCGCAAGGCCTTCGTTCTGCACCGCCTCGACTCGACCTTCAACATGAACATCACGCGAACACCATCCAACAATAACGCAGCAAGCCTGCGAGAAGAATACCCACACCTGGACGGTTCCACCAAGGCGTTAACAGAAAAGAAGGGTACAGGCAAGGCTGGTGGAGCGGGAGGCAAGGGCGGAAAGGGCAAAAACGCAGCCAAGAATGCAGGCATGGTCCAGAGTAAGAGGAGCGGCGCGACATCTACACCAAATGCCACCGCACCATCATCTTCTTCCAAGGCCAAGGCAGAGCCTGCCAAGATCCAGGCGGAATCTAAGCCCGACCGCTCTCGCTCGCCTGCCGACTCGGAAGATGACGACTCGGATGACGGCGACCTGCTCGTGGAATGGGGCGAGGATACGCAGCCTTCCGCCGTGCGGTCCATGCCTGCACGAACAGCTAGCCCCTTACCACCCGTCCGCCGGTTTTCAGAGTTTCTGGCGAATCAAGTCACTTCAGGCGGTGAATCTGACGAAGACGCCGATGCTGAGGATGAAGATGATTTGATCATTGAGGAGGAAGCTGGTGACAGCAGTGCTGACGGTTTCAAATTGCCAAGCCCTGTGCGGAGGCAGGACGCCGTGCACAACCATGTGGCCACAGAAGATGTCGATGGAGAAGAGCCTCCTGAAGATGACGAGCTTATTGCAATGTTGGAGCAGGAGATGGACATGGACTCGGAAAGCTCAGTCAGTGAAGAAGATTGAAAGAGGGAGCGAAGTCATCTGCTGGGCATTCAGTGCTATCAGAGACATTGCTTTGAGATTTGTAAGAGCATGATTTGGGTGGTGTTTTGACTTTGGTCATGGCGTTTTCGGGGGGGCAACTGCTAAATATGATATTTTGGACGCGCTCAAACAAGTATCTGCGTGATTCGCAAATTGCTCTTTGACTATTAGATATGCAATATTGGCTATGCAATGCCATAGCGTGCTAGCTTCGTCTGGCCTTCATTCTTCTTGCCTCTCGGGTGTTTCCCTCGCAAACGGGTTGGTGCTATGCACCGGAACCTGGTTATTGTGCCAGGAGAAATAGTATTAGTAATTTGAGTCCACCGGCAAATCTGCGTGCTCAGAATTCCGATTCTGACACACCAATGAGAGCTTTCCCTAACGCACACTATGCAGCTGTAAGTCCGAGTCTTGACCTCTACCGAATGGCATGCATGTATGCCTCGCAATCATCAAATGATGATGCCTGCCATATCAATCTAGATTCGAAACAAGATTTTCTGTCTAATCCATTTCTTACCAGAACGTCGGAAACTCCCACGAAAAGCAGTGCATGGAAGAAGCTCGAGTATAGAGTACAGATGCAATTACAAGCGGTGTTTATCAGACTCTGATCATGCGTACCGCTCCTTCCCAACGAGATTGCTTCTACATGCGCCTCGTGTGCATGTGACCTGCCTACATCAGGGCAAGTACAAAACACCTAGGCGGTACTTATTTCGCTGTCCGCATGAGTACTAGATCGTCACCGATACACCAACACCACATCACACCAGCAACGACACCAACAAGATTGCGACCCCGACTTGTCGACTCGCCTTTGCACCAGTCTAGATCGACAAAGAAACTACTCCTTTAATGAGCGATCGACGGGAAACTCCCTGACTGCTACAGGGCATCCATCACAGTTGCAACCATCAGTAAGGGACCGAGCTAGCCAGAGCATATTGCCTGGGCTGCCCCTGGCTGGTCATCTTGGCAAAATCCAGGGGCATGTGGCCGCTGCCTCCTCACTTTGGGGCTCGACTGGATCTCGGTTCGACGGCATCGGCCGGCGAGGCTAGGCGTGGCCCTGCTGGATGCTCAGACGCTCAGCCCGGAGCTGGCTGTACTTCTGGGCATAGGACGATGCAAAATCCCACGCGATGATGCGCCAAACGCAGGCAAGGCCAGACTACAGGCGTGACAGGCAGACAGAAGCCAGCATCACCACATCTGTACCCCACAAACGAAATTGTTCCGTCAATAGAAGCGAGTCGAGGCGGTGTCTTCCCCAACTTTTGGGGTGGTTCTTGTTGGCTGGCCGCTTGTCCTAGGTCCAATCACCACAATGACAACCCCAAACCGGTGGAGCCCAGCAGCATGGCTACGCGGAGAAACCTGGGGATGGAAATGCGGAGACTGCAGCTTGCTTCTTCTCTCAATTGTCACCAGTAAAGTCAGCCCATAACACAGTCTCTGCTCATTCCCTCGCTCCCTTGTTAACTTGCTGCTGCTTTGATAGCTGGCTACATGGAAGCCCAGACCGTGTCGAACACATCTCGCAGGCATGACGCCCCGCTCACCCATACTTTGTGCAGTAGCTTAATTTACGGGTGCTAACCCTGCTCTCATCCCCAAGGCCTGCTCAGTCCTGGTGAACAGCACGACTCTCGTTCGTGGAATTTGGGCAGCACTCTCCGTGGATACTGTTGGAGGCGTGGTGGGCCGACGCAAGCCCAAGCAGACATGCAAGGAGACGTCAAATTGAAGGAGCACGAACATCACCGCGGGCGTTCACGCCGATTCAACGACGCGGTCAATGGGATTGCTTGAAAGCATAAAATGTGGCTCCTTCGCTCCTGAGACCGAGTCTGGCATGATGTGGATGCTTGGTGGTTCTGGAGGTTACTTTTAAACTTGAAAGCCTTTTACTTGTTCCCCATTTGAAGGCTCCTGACACTCATCTCTCCAAAACTTTCTCAAAATGTTGTTGAGGTCGCCAGCAGCAGCTCTCGCGGCTGGCCTCAGCCTTGCCAGCTCTGTCTTGGCAGACAAGAACACTGCTGCGCCATCTCCAGCAACGACCTACGCTGAGTGCCAGAAGTACACAAGCAACCCTCTCGAAGGTTGTCCCAAGGGAACCATCTACGTCGCGCTCAATGATACACGGGCAGACTTCAACTCCATCCAATCGGCTATATCGTCCATTCCAAACAACACAGTCCCGTACTACATTCTCATTGGTGCCGGAACTTACTATGAGCAACTGAATGTTACCCGTTCTGGTGCTCTTTACCTTTTTGGCCAGTCGAACTTGCCCTCGAAACACGCCGACTACTCTTCGAGCGTGGGCTACAACCACACTGTCCAGAACGATGTTCAGGTGTACTACAACAGCGCCAATGTTGGTGGCGATCTATTCACCGACAACGTCTACACTGGTGTCTTGACAGTCGGGCCAACTCTCGATGCCACTCTAACGGGCTCGGGTACCACCGGCTTCGCCGTTCCCGATGACACTCCCTTTGGCAACGTGGACTTCAGGGCCTACAACATTGACTTCAGAAATGAATTCGCTCCCTACAGCGACGGACCTGCGCATGCAGTTGGCGTTTCGCGTGCCAATGCTGGCTTCTATTCTTGTGGCTTCTATAGCTGGCAAGATACGGTAAGCTTCCTCGTGCCTGTCAGTACTCTAATCAGATCCCATCCTGACTAATAACGCGATTCTTCAGGTATACATTGGCAAGCTAGGCAATGCCTACTTCTACGATGTCGTTGTTGCGGGCGAGACGGACTTTCTGTACGGCTTCGGCACACTCTACATCACAAAGTCTACACTGTCACTCCGCAACTGCGGCGGCGGCATCACTGCTTGGAAGGGTACAAACACCACGTTTACAAATAAATATGGAGTCTACATCGACTCTACACAAGTCCTTGCCAATAACTGGACCACCAAGGCGGAAATTGTAGGCAAGTGTGCTCTGGGCCGCCCCTGGAATGATGCACACCGATCCATCTTTATAGAAAGCTACCTTGACAGCTCCATTCTGCCAGCCGGATATATCGAGTGGCAGCCTACCCTTCCTCGCGTCGATAACTACACTTTTATGGCCACCTGGAATGACTATGGTCCTGGATATAATGTCTCCGCTGAGAAGGCAAGCAACATCACCCTTGTTCTGAATGACACAGCGGTGGCACCTTATCGTTGGCCAGTCAATGTGTTTCTGGAGAGTGATGGAACCCCAAACAACACATGGTGGATTGACCAGAGTGTCTTGGTTCCATTCTGAGCCAGTCCATTCGCTTAGAAGCCCAAATCAACCAATTTACTTTCCTGTCTTCATTTGAGAGTGAGATGAAATATGAAACAAACCTTTATCATCGTTTTTGAGAAAAGAAAATCCAATAGTTTCGTGTCCAATTTGACGTTTTTGCATCAAGATGGGACATTGGCTGTACTTCTTCTACTGACCAATGACTTGCTCGTCACTGCGTCGACGCTTGGTTGACGACGTACTATTTAGAATCGACAGCGGATTCTCTAATGCGCGTTTACGCGCCGTCTGCTGTTGGTCCTCGCCCTCCTCGCCGGTCGGCTCGTCGATGCTGGACCGGTCGGCCAAGTCAGCACTCATTGTCGAATGGGAGCCCGAGTTGGAGGCGCGCTCAACCACACCAGTAGATCCTTGACGTACATCTTGAATGCGTGAAAGCAGCCAGTCATTGAAAAGTGCAACCGGACCGCGGCCTGGAATAGCCTTGAAAGGGTTCTGTGGCTCCTTTTCGACGCCTTCGTCATCGTCCTCGTCCTTTTGTTCGGTGACGGCAACAACCGATTGAACACCAATAAACATCAGGCTACTGCCGCTGCTGCGGCGTCTAGCTTCTTCGGAATCGAGTTGTGCTCGGTATCCAAGTCTCTGTGGGCTCGATGCAGCCGCGTGTTCCTCGCTACTGCTGACAGAGATGGCATCGAGGTGTGCCCTACCCATCTCAGGCTCGACTCGATCCAGACGTTCCATCCAGTGTTTGAGGTGCTTCGTCAAATGGAATACGACAATTGGGGGGAAAGCGTTTCCGATCTGCTTCTTGACGCATGGTTTGACGAACTGGTAGTTGTGCGGAAAGCCCTGGAGCCTGGCAAATTCGGCAAGCGTAAATTCACGCTTGCCCTCCCAGTGGTAAGCCTGTCCACCTGAAGTTGTAATGGTCCTGTTCATGGGCAAATGTCCATTCCATGGCAAGCGATTCTCAATAGCACGGGCGGCAGCGACATCGTGTAGATCTTCGTCTTCACGCAAGCCGACACAGGCTCGGATAGCAGACACCAGTGGCTTCTGGCCGGCCTTGGGGCTGGCGCTGTGGACTGGCGCGGGCCAAGAAGGGAGGCACTGGCCTGGTGCGGCGGCAATCATGATGAGACGCTTGCGCGTCTGCGGCAGGCCAAATTCGACGAGGGCAATGACCTTCCACATGACCGAGTAGCCGTGGCGGGTGAGTGACTGAACGAAAGCATTGAAAAAGAAGCGGTAGCGTTCCTGGATGATGCCAAAGGTCTGCTCAAAGGTGATGAAGCGCGGGCGCAGCTTCTCGACAATGAACTGCGATGCGTACAGCGCGGCAATGTTGGCATCGTCGTGCTTGCCGTTGGCTGTGTGCGCTGGAGACCAGGTCTGACAGGGTGGCGAGAGGTGCACCAGATCGACCATGTCGTGCTCGACGGTGAGATCGTTGCAGTAAGCCATGATATCGGCTTCATACAGGGTCACATCGCTGTGGTTTGCGCGATACGTCGCATTGCACCGTGGCCAGTGGTCGACGGCGTGGACAATGTGGATGCCCGCCATCTTGGCACCCGCCGAGTATCCGCCTGCGCCCGAAAAGATGTCGGCGGCCGTGTATGTTTGCCTTCCGCACCGAGGGCGCAGAAGCACAGGGTCGGCCCAGTCTCTGGCATGGTTGAGTCCAGCCTGCGGCATCTTGGCGGCGCGTCCATAGGGGGCTTTGTGGGAGCCTCCGCGGCTGTACTCGCCTTTACGCCAGTCGAGGAGTTTCTTGGAGTCGGACATTTGGTTGCGCAGCCGCGACACGTCTTTCTCGGTGATGTGCTCGAGGGTCTCGCCGCTGACGGGTCGCTGGGCACGGCGGAAGCGCTTGTCGGGATACAACAGGGTCAAGATCCAGCGGCAGGTCAGCGGCGCGGTGTGCTCGCGGGACTCGCGCGTTGGGTAGCTCGCTGGATCGAAGCGGCACTCGGGAAAGGGCTTGTTGGTGCGGTGTAGAATGCGTGGGGTTGGCGTTGCTTTGATGTCGTTGGCTGTGCATTGCACGAGGGCTTGCTCGTTGACCGGCCGCGGGTCGTCTTGGTCGACCTCGTAAATGACGCAGACTTCGTTTTGGTAAGGGGTCACGAGGCCGTCGAGGTTGCGGGTGCGAGTGAAAGGGACGCCGCGGAGCACAAACAGCGCCGCGGGTTGGATTACGTTGATCACGCTGCCTGCGGTCTTGCTGCTGCTTGCGATACTTGCGCTCTCCAGGCTGCGAGCACAGTACATTTCAGTGATTTGAAGGAAGTCGACCTTGTATCGACCAGTGTAGATCTCGGCTGTCATGCCAACGACTTCGTTGAGCTTGATGGAACAGTAGACGCCTTCAGGATTCTTGACGACGAATTCGCTGACGCTGGTGTGCGACGCGCAGAGGCACGGGTTTCGCGCGCCCTTCTTGGTGTGTGAGCATTTCGCGGGTGGCGCTGCTGGACCTGTGGTGCGAGGTGCACCAGCCCCAGAGCCTGAGCCTGAGCCTAAACCTGAGCCCGAGACTGGCAGTTGGTTATCACTGCTGGGGATGCTGTCTGCTGCTGCAAGCGGGGGAGAAGAAGCAGGAGTATTCTCAATACGCAGAATCTCAGCGTCGTAGTCGGCTTCTTGCTTGGCCCACTGGTTGTCGATGGCTACATCGTCATTATCACCGCCCTCGCTGTCGTTGTCGTTGATTCGGATTGGGTTTGTGGGGAGGTCGCCTCGTGCTGCGACGCGGCGGATGAGGGCTTGGACATGTTTGCCGAGCTCAGACTTGAGGGCCTCCGCGTCGCTTGATGTGTCCATGGTGACCATCTTTGGGAATTGCAAAGGTGGTGGGTTGTTGGCTGACTGGGTTGTTCTCAGACTGTGGATTCGAAGTTGATTGGTACTTGTTAGGATGTGGGTGGGATGGAAGAGGTGGTTCAGATGGGTCTTGATGTCTGACGAAGTTTGAAAGCTGCTGGTCATAGACATGGACAGAGCGAGGTTAGTGGTGAAGATCAGGGATTCATAAGGCCATCCAGATAGGATTCAAGCTGGACGAAAGGCTGAATGCGAAAAGTGAATGATGGGAAGGAGGAGATGAGCTCGAACATACAGTAAGGTTGGAATTCTGATGTTTGTAGGCAAGGATACAGAAGCTCGAGTATAAGGAGTAGAGGTCGTCAAGACCATTGGTGCCGCATTTGGGAAGATAGAAGGCTGGGATGAAGGTTAAAGGCGATGAGAGGGAAACAAACCGATTAATGGCTCACGCGTGACTGACGCGGTCCATGCGGGAAAACTGACAATACCTCCACTATTGGTCTGTTCGGCTGTCAAGAGCAGCAGCAACAAAGGTCTGCAGGCTTTACATGGGATTTTGGCTTCTGCCTGGGGCGCGTTGACTGAGTGGCAGCTCTAAGCGCGAATGGAGGCAGCTGATCAAAGCTTGATAGACTGACTGGTGGACAGAAAGCAGGGGATGAGAGGTCGAAAGGAAGTGATGAAATATACGTGCTCTGAAAATCACGGTGGGTATCATCTGGAGATAATTGATAATAGCGACTTACTCAATGAGCTGAAACTCTACAGACAAACTTAAGATGGCAATTTCTACAGAGGTAAAGCAGACTTCACGAGAGAAGAAAAAATGTGAGAGGCTTGAGTGATCAGTGGCGACAGGTCTGGCTCCCAATAATAAAGCAGAGATTCAAAGGCAGCAGCAGCATGAATTTGCTAGCCAGGGGTCTCTAAAAGCATGGTGTTTTTTGAGAGTGAACGTGTGGAGGTGAGGCAGCTTGAGACAAAGCAAGTTTGTTTGTTCTTTTCACACACAGCAGCAACACCGAGATTCCGTCAAAGGATAGCCCAACAACAACAACATTTGACCTCTCGAGGCTGGAATGTTTTTACAGATCTTCATTTATCCTCGATTGAAGCAAGAAATAAGATTTCAATACAGAATATGCTGCTATTGTTGAGTGTTACCTGAATATCCCATTAGAAAGTAAATTTCTCAGACATTCGTCCCAAAGGCTATCAAATAGGATAGAGATTCCAGAGATGCCTATCGGCCATACAGAAGACTATATCTTGCTAGGGGTCAAGTACACATCTTCACGTGATATTCACTGTGATAATATCGATATCATAGAGACTCTCTGCTCGAAATACAGATCTCTCACTGCTTATCAGAAGGATATAGAAGAGCTCAGAGGTTACATGTTCGTCGTTGATTAATGTCTTGGCCAATCATCTTACACGGTTTATGCTGAAGAGTGAACAGGGGTCTTGGCAGGGTTAGCCCAGGCCAGGATATTGTGCTAAGAGGGAACATCAGTAATACCATTCATTCACTGAATACAATGGTGTATGTTGATAAAATTTGGAACCATTCTTCAGAATTTCTAGATTGCGAGTTTCGTCTATAGCTATGTCCAATGTGGCTGGATTCTGTGCTTTGCAAGCTGTTGTAGATTGCTTGGCTCAGGCTTATTTTTGCTACTTGCTTCCAGTCGCAAGTACAACTGTTTCCAATGTGTTGAGCATGACTTCGAGTTGTAACTTTTATAGATAACAGATTGAAACCATAAAAACGCTCAAATTTATATTCTCATTTCCATATTTACTCGCGGACCAGAATCTCTACTGAGTTCAATTTAGTGACCAAACAATTGCAAGCCCAAGCTTTGTCTCGATCGAATGCCGCAACCATGCCATTGATCTGCCCAGAAAGGCTAAAGCTCTAGAAGAAAACAGTACTTCCTCATTCTAGATGTTGGCGATGCTCATCAAAAGCGTCAAACTCCCTCTTATCCATACATAGGAAGATACGCATGCAACCACGGGAAGAAATGCCTCAACAAGCCCATGGTGATCACAACAGGCGTCAACCACGGAAACGCCGCGCCATCGCCCTTGCGCCGATGCACCACGCCCACACTCTTGCCATCATACTGGTCCTTTGCATCCAGAGCCGCCTCAATCATACCCGCAGAGAGATCCGCATAGCTCAAGAAGCTCTCCTCCTCAGTCAAGGTCAGCCGGTGGCCTTTTGCTTCATCCACCGCTAGTCCACCAGGCTTGACGTAAATGGTCGTCAGCCAGTCTTCTTGCCGGCGAAGATATACCTCGGTGACGCGCAGGTCCTCGTAGACGTTGGACGCGGCGCGAAACATGATGGGGCGGAACCACCAGGGCATATTAAGCGAAAGACTAGGATCGACGCTGGCGGAGCTGAGGAGCACGAGCTTGGGCGGCTGGAAGGCAGCTTCATCGTCTTCAATCTCGTGCTCCTCTTTTAGCCGCATCAGCGCCTCAACAACGATCCGCGCCGTGTCCTGCGCGAGTGTGCAGCCGGGGATGTTGTCGTTGGAGCTGACGACGAGGAAAGCGGTCTGTACGCCGCGGAGGCAGTCGGCAAAGAGCTGAACATCTTGGATACTGCCGTCGAAGATCTGGATGTGTTTGTTGTCGATAACTTCGGGAAGGACGCGGTAGAGCTTTGCTTTATTGCGGCAGTAGGCATGAATTGTGTTTGGTTCGCTGGAGGAGGGCCGAAGAAGGTCTTTGATGAGGGCTTTGCCGCAGTTCCCTGTAGCTCCCAGGACGGCGTAGACGCCCATTGTGTTGGTATGGTTTGGTCTTGGTTTTGTGTTGATCGGATTTTAAGAGACAGACTTGTTGTAGGTCGATGGAGGTATTCCGTCCACAATTGTGAGAGTTCACATGCACTTCAAGGGCTATTATCGACTGGCTAGAGTATTATTATGATGACAGAAGGGTCGAGAAAGTCTTCACCGCTGCAAGAAGAGTATCCTGAGAGAATATATTCCATTGACAATGATCAGCGAAACATCTTATCGGACAAAACGGACTCTTGTCTCAGTGAAACGCAATGGTGAATCATAGCTCCCAAATTCATCCGAGTGCCGAGACTCTCCTCTCTCCATTTTACGTGTGGTGGCAGAGGTCCTGCAAAGTGTAACAGAGAGTTTTGTCAAACCATGCAAACCAGAATCATGGATTGCTTATTGGTTACTGGTCACTGCAACCTCGAAGCGCGGTGAGTGCCGGTAGTAAGTAACAGGAGAAACTTTGATCAGCATCCCGGTCACGGATGGTGGGTTGGCCTCGACATCCGTCAAGCACCGAGTTTGTCCGCTGCCGAAAGTCCGGGCCCGGCTCAGTTTGGCCGCAGAACCCAATATTGAAATGTGCCGCTGAATTTATAAAGATCATTGAGAGCTTTTAAAGGGCTAGAGAAGGTCTCATGTTAGTGCATTGCATCTCAACCAAATGCAATGATCACATTCCATGTATCAAGACAACATTATCATTATTCATCCTCATTCTGACATATCACCAGCTCGAATCCGCCATCATATCCAGGTAGAGCGGCTACAATGCAAATCCGTGTATGGCCTACCATGGCTTAATCCCGCCATCCACATCCATCATGCCATTCTCCTCGAAATGCGCATCTCGCTCTCCTAGAATGATTCTCACCAGCTCATCAGCTGGATCCTTAGCCGATCTGGCTCCATGATCAATACGCATCTGCCGTCCTTTCTCGCCTGTCTGATACCATGTACATGGTTGTTAGCTGACTTCTTCACCATGACTTAGTAAAGAAGAGTATTCAAATGTGACGCAAATCGAGATCATACGACCCAAGAATTGACAACAAGAAAGGAGAGCAGAAGAGACCCACCAAATTCGTGACACAAAACCCTGGATCAAACGCACAAACACGACATCCCCACTCCCGGAACGCATAGCGATGACAGGCAGCCAGCATATTCAGCGCCGACTTACTCGCTCGATAGTGCTCACCAGGCATCTTGGCATGCTCATTTGTTGGATCCAGCTTCATTGTAATGGAGCCCTGAGCCGACGACACATACACCAGCAGCGGTGACTGCTGCTTTCCGCCCGTTGTTTTTGCTTTTGCACTGTTGCGCAGCAATGGCTCCAGCACATCCGTCAACAACCACGGTGCAAAGACATTGGTCTCAAAAGTTTTACGCAGCAGCTCAATCTTGGCCTCTCCTGGTTCGTCATGCGGAAGCGGCAGGATACCCGCGTTGCTGATGAGGACGTCGAGGCGGCCGCTGTGGGATGTTTCGATATGTGTCTTGGCGGCGGCGATGGACTGTGCGTCGGTGACGTCCAGCTGGAGGACGGAGATTGGGCTTTGCAGCGAGGCGCCATGGGCGGATTGGATGTCTGAGAGAGCCTTTCTGCCCTTTTCGAGGTTGCGTGAGGCAAGGAAGATGTGATAGTCTGGCGATGCCTGGGAGAGGCTGACGACGGTTTCGAGGCCAATGCCGCTGTTGGCTCCTAAGAAGTAAAAAAGAAAAGAGAAGAAACACAGAATAAGCTTGGCATCTTCAGAAGAAATCATCTTTGGAAATTAGACTCCTAGGCTTACCCGTGATAAGAACGATCTTCTTCTCAGCTGCCATTGTGTTGCTCGGCCTTCCTTGGCTTCAAGAGGAATATGAGACGGTGAAAGTCACGGTGACGTCTAGAATACAATAAAGAAGAAATCTGATTGACAGCAAGAAGCGATTACCAAACTGTTGACGGCAACAATTCTCTAGACTGTCTAAATATTCGATTGCTCGTTGACGGCGATGTCGACGAGATGGCGTCTTAATTCCGGCTGATGCCGAATTTGGCCGTGCCTTGCGGTGGGCTCCGGGGTTAGTCCGCTTTAATATCCGGGCCGTTGAGCACCGGAGGCAGGTACGGACGACCCACAAAAACCCCGGATGTTGAACCCTGCACCGGCTCGTTATGTGCGGTGCTATTGTGAACAGTATCATGGACGTTTATAGGTGTAGAGTCCCCGTGCCATTGCGAAATCAGATGCAGCAATAACTCAATCAAAGTGACGCCCAGACATATGGATGCAATGCGAGCTTGGGCATGGCCTTGGCTGTAATGACATTCCCACTGTGTTCTGCATCAAACTGTCAAGACGTCTGGATTATGATACCAACATCAAACTTCAGTGTTTTAACGCCAGACGGGAAGCAATTTGCTTGGTCAAAATAAACATAAAACCCCAAGGAGCTCTCACATGTGGCCCTTCGCTCAGAGCCATCATTCAAACAGAGTTCTCGAGACGCCCTTCGTAACCGTGTTGCTACGACTGGAAGCAAACACAGCCACCTGGCAGCCCTGATCCAGTCCAGATCACCTCATCTTGGCCTTGTCAAGTATTTTTCTTTGCCAGAACTTGGGCCCAGCAATTACAGCACTTAGGAAATGTACCTGGGTACTCTCAATAAGAGGATGTCAGCACAATGCTTAGCAAAGCATCTTGGTGATCTGGATCCACTCCATTCATTGGCTTGGCACGTGCTAGCGCAAGTTCCTGGGTGAGGATCCGCTTACATAAGCGAGTTGCGGCCCTCCGGCCACAAACTACTCCTCCGATTCCCGTCTCACAACCACGTACCAATCAGATCTACGAATTTCACTCTCGGAAGCCTTCATCACTGTACGTGGGACTACAGACCTTATCAGTGCCATTGAGATTTGCGAACCTTGTCGTCTCGATCAGCTTATTAAACGTGTGGCTTCTTCGTCTGACCTCAGTGAAAATGGGGGGATCAGCGGTCGTCTTCGTGTGAATCTCTACCTTTTCTCATGTCGTCATGGCAGACTTGAACGGCAGCAAATCCCCTGGAGATTGGGTGCTGCCACTGAAAACATCTCGTTAGACCCCCAGTCACTCTAGTCAGGCCGTTCGCGGTCATATCCATAGGGGCAGTTTTTACCAACAACCTGATACCCTGCATTGGCGGGAAATAACATGAATTCCGGAAATGAAAACACAATCGCGCCAGCAAACACGAGCAGGATTCTGCAGAGATCAGGTTACGGTTGCAAGTCACACTCGCTTAGGGTCGAGAGTGGACGTGTGATCTTCCTCAGCAGCCCAGCAGAACTTCGTCATTGCACGTAATCAACGTGTGGAAATATGTTGTGATCGCGTTGGCAATGATTCATGATTTGCGACTTGGTATACTCAATTGAAGCATTGTAATATCTCAGGGCGGCGAGTGACTGCCATTGCATTCCAGTCGCTGTGTTGGAGCCGAGACAGACAACCGTTTGCTTCCAGGACTCCCGGCAGACAAGCGAGCCTTACTTGGTCTAGACACTCGGACGCAGGATCGCGATGTCTCTAGCGTGTGTGGCCTTTTTCCTTATCGAGGACTTTTGACAATGCGTGGAACAGTGGAACGGGGCTTGCGTTATGTTCCAAGTGGGTGTGCTTCGTCTTGTCCTGGCGAGATTCCGTAAAAGGCACGTCCAATCAAGGACCAACGCGACAAAAAGGACGAGCAAGAGCAGGCCTGTACCTGGAAGATGGGGCGACAAGCGGGTATGCAGGAGCTAGCCGGAAAGACTATGCACGAGGTTATCTGGCGGGGCGGCAATTGAATTGTGGCTTGTTCCCTTTCTGTTGACGTTCAGTGCTGCGGTCGTTAGTGGGAGGCCTGTCCGACTTTGGAAGTTCTTTGTCACAAGAAGAATGACGTGCCCTTGGCGGCCTGGTCCTTGACCTTCTCTGAAATGGTTGGAGCGAACACCAGCCCCATCTGCACGTGTGCTGTGGCTGGTGGATCACCTGCAGCCGCAGGGGTGATTTTCCGCGTGCCACAGACCCTAACGTCATTTCGAGATTCTGCTGAGGCTCACGGCTCCTTCTCAACCTCCCAAAAGCAAGTTTTCAGGTATGTGCTCCGGGGTATGCGCTTCCGGTGTCAGCAAAATCTGTCTCTCTGTGGCATGTTTCGTTCGTTTTGCTGGGTGCAGAGACCAGGTCCGAACCGGCCATCCTGCATGGGATCGTCTCCAAGATTCTTGATATTTCGGGCAATGGCTTTGAGGTCGAATCACGCACCATGCCTAAAGGAGAGCCAAGACAAGCCACTCATTTCTCCGTTTTGGGTCAAGGAAAGGGAACGGTGAACGAGCAACGTGTGTGATTGGTGCTTGATCCACAATTGGTTGGATCATTTGACTCTCTTGACTCTCTCCGTCTGACTCCTTTTCCTGTCAGAGGGGGAAAAAACCTTCCAGTGCTTGACGTAGCGTGTGTCACTTTGTCTTTTGTCTGATTGTGCTTTCAAGGATGTTTGCGCGCTGTCAACTGTCCACTTGTCAAGAACCAGACCAAGACCGGTTTTAGCACCCATTAATGACAAGCGCACCAAGGGTGGGGCGTTTGGCATTGGCATATCCTGGCATATCCTGGCCTGCCCTGCTTGTCAAGGCCATGGGTCTGCTTGGGAGGCCCTTTCCCTTTCCGATTTCAACCCCATGCTACCCTGATGACGTCAAACTTTAATTGTTTTCTTGCCCAGGCACTGCGATCGTGATGGATAGATGTAGCCTGGGTTACTTGTTCTCGAGGTAGCAAATTAAACCATAAAAGACACCTCTTTCCTCCTCCCACTGTCGACAAATAAAGTTTCGCTTCTGCATCAGTCTAAACACACAGAGCAATTCTTTCTGTACAATCAAACAACCAATTATCAACACTACCACTACTACCTACAACCATCAGCAACCATATTTGCTGAACGACCACTCCAACACACGTACAAACCACCTGAAAACCAATCCGACCAAAAATCGTCAACATGGGTGTCGTCGTATCCTGCCTTCAAGCCATTGGCGACTGTATCATGACGGTCATTAACGCTATCGCCGGCGTGATCATGAGCATCATCAACGGAGTTGTCGCAGTCTTGGCTGCTATCGTCCGCTTCTTGACTTGTAAGTATACTGAACACTCTTGATTCTTGCCTTGCAGAGCAACGGTAACTAATACGATTCACAATTATAGGCGGTTACTGTGGCTCGCGTCGCAGCGGAGCTGGTGGCACTTCGACATCGAAAAGACACGGATTCGGCCGGAGAAGTCGCGTCTAGTGATCTCGACCAACGTGTCTGATTGACCAACCACACCAAAAGTGGGTGGTGCTCGAGGCCGAGGCATTCGAGCAGGAGTTGGAGGAGCAATCAATGGAACATTGTTGATGAGCGAGAGTGAAGCAAGAGCGAGAGCATGGAAGTGGAAGTGGAAGAGATACCCAATACCCAAATCTCATTGTACCAATAATCTTTAGTTCATGACTTAGCATCCTGACGCGAATTTTACTTTGTCAATTTCACCAATACTCGTCGTATCAAATCACTGTTGTATGTGATTCGACTGTTTTCAGTGGCTCATCCAAGAGACAGCATGCACGTTGTCGCTTTGATTGTGGACTCGGCTTCGGATAACTTATCAACGAAGCCTTAGAACCACCAGAGGCGGTCGAGGCATTCCTTCCAGTATCGGGTTGTGTGATAGCTTCATCTCACGTGTCGCGGCCGGCCTTTTGACAGACTGTTCCGCATTGGGAATAGGTTCCGAGTGTTGCCTTGCCTTGCCGTTTCATCTGCAGCCACCGTAGTTGCAGCATACAAGGCTGGCGTTTAGCTTACTTATTATAGTAGTTGTAAATCATCAACAGGCACTTTTCCTGTACTGCTTTAGAGCGTCTATTTTTGAATCCTTGACTGCACAAGGCTTGATTGCTTTCCGAGGGCCGACGGCAAGTGCTGGATTGTCGTCCATGGGTCGAACAAAAGCGCTGACTGAGCAGTAGACCCCTACCAAAGACCAACAACGAAGAACTAACGTACCCTGATTTCACAGGGTGCATACGACTTACCTCGTCTGCCGTAGGAACCAGGGTTTTTTTTTTGCAGCCAACCTCAACTTTCGCATCCTCATGCCTTGCGGCCAGCTTTTCTCAACTTCTGACAACCTGACTCTTGGGCTTCACCATGGCT
Organism: Coniella lustricola; assembly: GCA_003019895.1. Lineage (NCBI taxonomy): Eukaryota > Fungi > Ascomycota > Sordariomycetes > Diaporthales > Schizoparmaceae > Coniella > Coniella lustricola. The sequence continues at coordinate 147,545 of KZ678376.1, read as the reverse complement.
TCCACGCACCCTGAAGTGGTAGCAAATGCACTGGCTTTACTTGAAACGATCGAGGAACCGCATCCTTCTGGAGCGCTTTTGGCCACCTTTATTACAGAAGCCTTGAAACCTGCTGCAGCAGCACACTTCCTCAGTACTAGGTTGCTTGCCGGCAATGCTCAAGCACTGGTTTCCACATGGACACATATTGTCAAATCTGGTATGGTTATCTCAATATTCATCTTGTAGGTCCTGGCTAACGAGTTGCTAGTTACCTCAAACGGCACAGCCACGCAGCAAGTGGACAGAGACACAAGGCAGCATATCTTTGAACGTGATGGAGGCAAGTGCTGTATAACTGGCAGAGCCGCAAGCATCTGGGACCCTCTGGTCGTCGTGCCAGTCCTTCCCCTCCCCCTTGGCTGGATAACAGACGAGGTGTGTAAAAGTGAAGGTCTCGCTCCATTAGTACCTTGTAACGCTATATTAATGCATTGTCTACTGTAGAAATTGGTCAACGACATGCTGGGGGCGTTCTTCGGCTCTAACTACAGAGATTGGTGGCTCTTCTACACAGCACATCCTGACAGTATATCGCCATACGGCAGTCACTGGCTACTTCGGAAATCAGCTGCGGAGGCCTTTGCTCGTGGACTTGTCAGGCTCGACAGGATACCGCAATCCATGATTGAGGTCTGTAGCCTCAGTCTTGTTTCTGTCCCGGGATTTAACGTCAGCTAACCCACACCGCAGTACGAAGTCCGCCACGTTACACTGAGACCACATGATGAGATACTCATCAATGGATACTTTCCCGTGCTGGGAGACCACTCACGTTGTAAAGTCCCAAAGATCGATCCCCGATTTCTTGGAACGCAAGCTCGGCTTAGCCAAAGTATCCAGCTTCTCCAGATTGCGCAGGACATCAAACAAGATGAGATTCAAACTGTACGGGACCTCCAGAGTCGACAGAGTCGAGAGACCCAAGCTCTGTCCAGACCGCAAAGCCGACAGCGCTCCTGCTTGAATAATGTGTTATGCAAGATCACCCTCACGGTCTGGCTTCTTGTCCCAAGTCCAGTCCGAATAAAGATCTACAATTGGCTCAGACTCATCGGCAAAGCAACGTTCAAGCTAAGCGACGGATCCTCGACGGTGCAGCGATTGCCTTTTGGGCTCTATTTGAAGTCGCAGAGGGACGTTAGGGCAATTCGCGATGAATTCGCAGCCTTGCAACTGGTCCGCCAGCTGACCTCGATACCTGTGCCCCAGCCTCTCGACATGATTTCCACCAAGACAACAGCTTCACAGACGAACGATCATCACGATCGTGATGACGCTGAACCTGTCTCGTACATTCTAGAGTCACGACTCCCTGGAATGCCACTCTCAAATTGCCAGTTTGTCTTATCCGACCGCGAGTGCGGGCGGATCGAGGAGCAGCTAGCAGAGTACCTCGTTGAGTTACGTTCCATACCGAACAATGCTAATGCAGACAGACCCATCTGCAGTGTCTTGGGAGAGCAGTGTAGTGACACTCGCATCCGTGGCGGTGTTCCAGTAGGGCCGTTTGCAGATGAAGCCGAGTTCAACCAAAACCTGCGTTTCCCCGATCATCCTAACCGACAGGGTCATCAGATAGTCTTTACTCATGCTGACTTGAATCCTCGCAATATTCTTGTGGGCCACGGCCTACAAGCAGATGGGTCTGTTGGCTGGGGAATCACTGGTATCGTGGACTGGGAAATGGCTGGATACTATCCTGAGTACTGGGACTACACCAAGGCATTATTCGAGGGTTTTAGATGGACGACGCGATACAAGAATGTTATCAAATCTGCGTTCAGAAGGCTGGGATGTTATGATGGCGAGCTTGAAATTGAGGTGCAGAGCTGGGAGTCTGGAGACGGGTGTTAACTCGTTAAGAATGGGGGTATCAACAAAACAGAGAAAACTGGTTTAGGTACGGATTCACGGCTGGCACTACATCATAAATACTATCTCGGTGCTGTGTACCGGAAATTCCACCTCCCACGACTCCGAGCGCTTTTACCTAATGGCTCACAAGTATGAATTACCATTGTTGCACTGGGCATAGATGATCAAGTGAAACGCATACGAGGTGTGTGACTGATTTCTTAATTTGGCAACCCACTCTCAAGCTATAATTTATTTATTACTTTGACCTGCGTCAGTTAGGATGGTTGATCAGTAGATACAGCACCATATGCGGAATGTAAATTGGTTTTCCTGGTTTCTGATTAGCAGCATACTAGCAAATGATACAGACTAGACCGTTGTCTCGGACTATCACTTCAAGGAACTTCATCCGCGTAAAGTCAAGCCCACTCAGTCTGCGGTCTCACACAGGTCGCGTGAGTATGTGGAGCTCAATATGTTCGCTGCTAATGCCCTCACCTCGTATTAATACTTACCTGGATGTCTAGGTATTGTTGAGATGCACTCTAGCGTCCCATTACCAGTTACACACTGCTCCTCATTCCATTAACTCCTCTACTCAATCTCCCACCTGAAGCCCCTCTCTTTTGCCGTACTTCATCCAGCAATGGCAAAAATGGATTTCGTGAAACGGGTCTTCGTAAGCGTCGTCGCTCAGAGCCGTTGTGTAGAACAACCAACCGCGGGGGCGGAATGATCCATATCCTTGCGCTCAAGTGCTCTTTTTAGGCTGCTCTTGACCATACTTCTCTCTCCTTCAGACCATCTCGTAGACCGGCACTACGTCAATTGTCCAAATCTGCATCAAACGGGCTTTTGCCACCAAGACCAGTCTCCAAAGAAAGGTGTTGACATACGGCTACTAAACAGCCTAACAGAGCCTTATCAGGAGTCAGTCAACCCGCGTCGAAGTAGTTCAATCTACAACAAGAGCTGCGATTCTGATAATCAAAGTCTTTCATTGCACCTGAAAATCCAAAGAGGCCTGATGCCCATAATTCGATACAAAAGTACTTTATATGCCGCAGGTCGTTTCGGTCATGAATATAGCCCTATAGATACCAATCCAAGGACACTTCGCGCGCTAGAAGATGAGCTTCTTTAGAGAACTTGAGCCAGAAAGCCTCTGAAAAGCTAGGAATCGTCCACGTGTATGTTGAGTCCTGACAGCATCGATATCGGACCATTTGATATATTAACTGGCGAGGCTAAACTTATATGGCGGGTTTGCAATTCAAGAATAGTTAACAAGAACTGCACCATGCACGAAGTTAGAACACCTTCCCTTACCTTCGTTCAACCCTCCTCCTCCTCAATTAAATCCTTCTCAAAGAAGCCCACTATTCTCCTTGCCGCCTCCATTCCAACCATGGGCTCCAGTTCCTGGGTCGACATATTTGCGATTTCGCGCACGTGCTCCGTCTCCAGTGTCAAATTCTTGACATTCTTACTCGTTACACCGGGCACATGCATGAGCATCTCCTCTGGCTGCTGATTGAACGGTTGCTCCTCCGCCGCTTGATTCTTGTCGAGGCCCGCGCGCACCGCAGCAATCGGGTCTGGCTCTTCTTCCTGCGCTTTGAGACTCTCAAAGATCTCGGCTGTCTGGTACGGCGATGAAGACCATATGATGCGTAGTTTGGGAAAAGCAAGCGTTAGCAGGACAAGCTTGGACTGAAGATCCGACGACACATTGGAGGGATTAACGCTGCTGAGATTGCCAGATAGATCGGCAAATGGCTCGAGCGTGAAGGACTTGTTTTGGTCAAACTCGATGAGTAGCATGGGTGATTTGTAGTGCTGGAACATGGTTTCGGCTTGCGTGTAAAGACGGCCGTCTCTAAAGGAGGAGATGAGATCGCTGACAGACTTTCGCTCGACGCAGATATTGGGAGAGAGGATATAGTCGCCTACAGTCAGCATACAAGGGACGATGGTGATTGAGCGGGCGTGAAGAAGAGACGGAAGTGATGAGCGAAACTCTCGCACGTCCACGACGATCCGTGGCGGCTGGGCTGTAGCTGCTAGGCGTCCTCCACCCGCTATTCTTGTATTTACAGTTCTGAGGAAGGCTTCTTGCGGATCCTCAGCGCCGTGAGGGTCGGATGTCATCACGATGCTCATACCAGCGCGTTCTTTGATCAGTTTAGTGAATGCGTCTTTCTCTCGACGAACACTTGATAGGTATCGTTGTTCTTCGACAGAACCGCCATAGTACAGGAAGTACACGCGGACATTACGGTCGTTGTGTGATGACCTGTATACCTCCACTCGCCTGATAAAGGACGCGTCTGGTTCGTACATTATGATGTACTTTGGCTTGACATCTTCCAAAACATGTTCGTCCTGGTCGCCGTCGTACGCATGGATAACCACCAAATCCTGCATGTCATACAGCATAAAGAAGTCGTCCATGTCGTCGAGGGGATCGGCGTGGCCAGTAATATCCGCCTTCTGTTGGGCATCTTCCTCAGTAAGCTGTACCTCTTCCAGTAGATCAGCCATCTCGTTGGCTTTCTCGACGTAGGGCATAATGCTGCCGTTCTCTGCTCGACCGGAAGTCAGGGCAACCGCACCACCACCGCGGACGCGACGGCGCTTATTAGCCGGCGCTCTGCCTCCTTTTCGAAGTCTGGGATCAGACGCCCCTTTGAGAGCATTCTGATTCTCGGCAAACAAGAGAGAGCTAACTTGTGCAAACTCTTTCTTCCACTTGAGGTACTCGCGCAGCTTGCGGCGCATCATGAATCTTGCAGAAGGCCGATCTTCATCGTCATCATCTTCCTCGCCTTCAATTACAACCTTCTTCTTCCGTTGCTCGTCCTTGACTTTGACATGCATCGTCTGCAGGTAGTCGCGAAGTTGCTTGCATGTTGCCGTATCTGAGCACATGATGAGAATTGTGCCATTGGAGTCGTCTCGCGCTGGCGGCTCAAAGTATAAATCTCTGTCAATTTCCTCCATGACATCTGCTAGTACTGCCCATTTGGGCTGTTCTTCGAGCACCGGCCTCAAGGAGTCGATATCGGACTCCGCGCCAGGCTTCGGGGCGCCCCGATAGACTCTCCTTTTTGCTGTCTCAAATATCGTTTGCGCAGCATCCAGAAATAGCCAAGGAGATTGAGTTTGCCGCGTTGACCCTGGTGTCGGTGAATGGGCAGCGTGTATGGTATCCAGATGTTGCTGGAAAGCGACAGCATCGTACGCTACGACAGCTTGGAGGAGACTCCGTAATACTGTCAAGTCGCCCACGATCTGTTTTGTCTTCCAGCTGACTCGGTGCCAGTTGGGGTCTAGTTGTCGCCTGATCATCACGTCAAAGTTCTTTGTCAAAGCACTGTCCAGGTTCCAGTCTTCCATGTCTAGACCAGTGTTGCCCTTCTTCAACTCGTGGATGTTGACTTCGACACACTCCATGACTGCGGATTGGATTTCCTTCATGGCATCCGTCATGGGCACTTCCAGCTCAATGACCTCGGCCTGCTTCTTGCCTTCGAGGGATTTGGCGACCGAGACATGGAAGCGCGGCCATAAACTCGCCTTTCGAAGAAACAAATTGCGCATCATGCTTGCCAAGGGATTGAAGCCTGTGATAAACGGATCCGGGTTATCCGCAAAGGCCTTTAGGAATCCAGCCTTATTCTTTTGCCTGTAAATACGCAGGATAAAAGCCTCGAGACTTGTCGCAACAACGCGGTCGGCATGCAGCAGCACAATGCCAGTGATCTTGTCCACATTCAGCAAATTCGTCAGCAAATCGACCACGAGGATTTGGCTCGTGATGCTGAAAACGCCCCCGGTCGCGTACATCTTCTCGCGAGCGCCCACATTAGTGTAATCGGTGTTGACAACCGTGAGCCCACGTGCTCGAGGCGACATGCTGATGGCAGCATGCTCAGCCAGAGCCTCGCCAATCCAGTTATTCTCGCGGTCCTCTGCATTCACTACTAACACGAGGCTGTTCCCAGCAGCATCGTATGAGTGCAAGAGGTTTGTGACCAGACGCATCAGGCCAAGGCCGCGCGCCAGGATGACGAGCTCATCTTCAGAGCGAAGTTCTTGAAACAGTGCTTGCTGATACTCCTAAATACCACGTTTTGGTATTTAGCGTTTTGCTTCACCACACGGACAGAGGAGAGTAGCGCGGCTTACCAGCGGCAAAGACAGCTTCACGGGCTGGGGCGCATCGTTGGCGGCCATAGTGGGCGCTGGCTGCCTGAAACAACGACAATATGCTGTGAAGAAGATTTGTACATCGTCTGTAGCATGCAAGACGATTCAATTGCACATTGTCAGCTTTGCCGGCGGACTGTTCGCTCTTGCGTCGCGCAAGACGCGATTGGGTGTCGGTACTACCTGGAGTGATGTCGTCAGAAACAGGCGCAAGCCAAAGGTGCCAGCTGAACACCAGCTGGGATGGGCCGCCGCGATTGTCCTAAGTGCTGCCAAGAATCTGCCAAGAATCTGCCAATGTACCTAGGTACTCTTCAAGAAGCACGCCTTGCCTTCCCAGGTTTGCCCCTCCATCCTCGTTTCCAGCCACCTCCAATCACCTCAACGAGGAAGTCGGGTATTCATGAATGCCTAACACTTTGACATATTGATTTAATCCCGGTCTACTCGTAGATCCAGCAACGGTGTAACTCACTTGCTGGCTCGAAATTGCTCGTCAGTAGCCGATCGCGGCCCGTCGAAACATCGAGTAGATCAGCCCAGCCAAGACGGTTATGCGAGGCCACTGACAGGTAACTGCCGTTGATGAAACGAGTCAGAGCCGCAGTTATTAGGTCGTAGGTACACAAGTATACTGACTGCTTAGACTTGCTGGTCACTGGTCACTTGGTTACCAATCGGGCTGCAGGCGAGATGGAAGGCGCGCTTGACCTTAGTGCTACAACGACGTCATTTTCATGTGTCGGGCGGTCACTTGAGCAGGCAGCCCCGTCCTAGGAAGGCCTCCAAACAATGCCTATAAGATGCTTCAATGTTGACCACATCAGTTCTGCTTTTGACCATTCCGTTACAACACTTTCCAAGCTGATCTCCAAGCAAGACGTTCCACGACTTGTATGTACATCGAAAGACTCCTCGCTGACTGGACGTGCCCTGTATCCCACATATCAACATGCTAACCGAACGCCCCTCTTTTGATCCAGACTAGCATTTTCGCACCTCCAAACACTATCTTCACAATGGCCGACAACAACAAGCAAGAGAAGGAATTCTCCATTCAGGTAAGCGATACCCCCAATGACGCTCATACAGCCATCACGGAATGACTTGGCTAACATGAGAGGCAGCCCATTGACGAGAACAAGGATCAGGACAAGGGCTTCATCGACGCCATCAAGTCCAAGGTCGCTCCTCACACTGCCGCTCCCGGCCCAGCTCAATCCCACGACCACAGTGAGATCCCAGAGGAGGGCACCAAGGAAGAGCGCCTTGCTAAGGCCAAGGAGTTGAACCAATAGATACCCATTGGCAACGGGCTATGCAATAAGGTCACGATGCAGGCGTTGGGCTGGAACTTTGATGGAAGGTTATCATGTTTCTTACTTGAAATGACTCTAGATGCCTAATTACGATTTGAAGCGGAATTTAATCACTTGAAATGAGAAATGAACAAGTCGCAGTGTGTCAGGATGCCCAATGACCCGACAAATCCAGGGCTTCTGCTGCTCCACAAGACTCTCCTTCGCTTATCAGGACGTCGTCTCACTATGTGGTCGGGCTTGACGCCGGACCGTTGACTGTGAAATGCGCAATGTTGGCTCTACTATGCGGCAACGTGCAGTAGTGTTTCTGGTTGACGCAGCATAGCTTGATACCATGCAAACGCCAAGCAAGAGAGGCCAAGAGCGACAGAGGCTCGAAGCGAAGTCATCACGTTTGGGGCCGAGATCCCTCTAGAAGTACAGGGACTGACTGGGCAAGGTGCGGTGTACAAGGCAAGTCCCTAGCTTCCAAAAGGTTTATCCATACAGTGGCTGCAGTGAACACTAGCTGGCTGTAGCGCACTGTTCCAGCCCTGCAAGCTGTTGTATTGCTTCTCCAGCCTTGCCGCGCAGCATTTCAACCCTGCCAGCCAACTGCCCATTAGCAGTGACTTGCTTGCGCTGACGGTGGGCGAAGCGCACCTTCTCCCCACGACTGACTTGACTTGCATCTTAACCTCTTTCGCTCATCCTCCTGGCCCTGGCTTTCCTGCTTCCCCGCCTCTTGCCGACAAACCCGGCCTGGCGATAGCTCCTTGTTCTCGACACTACATTACCCTCCTTTTGACGGTCCAGACGACGAGCTGAGAGCAGCTTCCGGATCCACCGACTTGCGACTTGATCTTGGGCAGCTTCGGCTGGGTTCTGCCTGACGGACACCCCAAGCCGCAATTGGGCTTGGCCAACCACTTCGGCCGCATCAAGACCGCGCGGTCAGTCTACAGTAAGCCCACTCAAATCCCTCGTCAGACACCCAACCACGACAGGTCAAGGTACAGCAAGCACGGAATGCGCCAGTGGCAGCGAGCCGTGTGTATCTAGCAATGCCCAAAGCCACTCGTGTCCACGAATGCGAGTGCGAGTCGCACTCCTCGGCTCAGTTGCCGCACGCGACTCAAGCCTTCAAGCAGTCCACGCCGGTGCAGCAGGCTGCCATGCCTTTTCTGTGTAGGCATTCCAGACTTACCACTGCTCTACACTTCTAGGTGCTATTGCCAAGAGCCGGAGAGGCATCCGTTCGGTCATATCCGTAGCTGCTGCGACACCTCCTTCGCTTGCCCGCAGCTCCTCTCCTCGATCCGCGGTGCTTGAACCTGCTACCGACAAAGCCCTATTTCGCCGACTTGGGACACGATGCCGTCGATCCTCAACGATGCCGACAAGGACATCGTCAAGCGCTTCGTCCCCAAACAGACCAACAAAATTCAAGCTGTCGCAGTCGCACGGCTTTACGTGGCACACCCAAACCCATCGAGATGGACATACACTGGCTTACAGGGAGCGGTTGTGCTCGCCAACGACCTGGTGGGAAACACGTACTGGCTCAAAATGGTTGATATATCGGTGAGCATCTGGAGACAACTTGTTGCATAGGGACAACCGCTAATGGACACATTTGTAGCCATCTATGCGAGGAGTAATCTGGGATCAGGAGATCTTCGACTCGTGGAGCTACAACCAGGATCGGACCTTCTTCCACACCTTTGAGCTGGAAGATGCCATGGCAGCGCTGTCCTTCGTCGATGAGAAAGAGGCAAAACAGTTCAAGAAGAAAATGGACGACCGCGAGAAGAATGCCAGCAAAGCGACCCGAGCGATGCCCTTTGGAGGCACTGCGCCTGGCGCAGGCAGCGGAGGCCATAAACACAGCTTGTTGGGCGGTATTTTTGGAGGACATAGGCACTCCTCTGCGCCGCACTCTGCACCGCACTCCGCAGCGCCAACGCCAACGCCTCCCGAGTCCCCTCGCGCCAATATGGCCATGAGCTTGGGACGCTCATCTTCTAGCAGGATCAACGGCTCTAGCAGAAACTCACCTTCCCAGTTCGCTGTCCTTGAAGCATTCGATCCCGAATGGAGGGAACATTTTGGCGACGACTTGAAGTCAAAGGGCTTGACGGACGACTTCATCATGGACAATCAGGCCTTCATCGTGGACTTTTTGAAGCAGCAGCAAGCCCAGACGACACACTCGACCCCACCACCCCCACCGCCACCGGTCAACGGAGCAGGATCTAGAGCGCCTCCTCCGCCGCCGGCTTCACGAAGAGGCGGCGCTGCGCCGCCACCACCGCCGCCTGCGCCAAGGAGGTCAGCAAAGACTGAGTCACCCGTTGTCGAACGTGAGCCTTCGCCGCCGAGACCCAAGTTCCACGTACCGCCTCCCTTACCCGACGCCGGCAAACTTGCACATGAGCCTCCTCGACAGGCACCTGCTCCGGGACCTCCCCCTCCACCACGGCCGCCCAAGACGCCGGTTGACGAACCAAAAGAAGCGGGCCAAAAATTCGGCGTGCCTCCACCATTCACAGGACAACGAAGCGTTCCACCACCACCACCAAGTCGCGGTGCTGTCCCTCCTCCACCGCCTTCACGAGAACCGGCTTCAGGGCCACCGCCGCCACCTCTTCCTCCAAAGGCGCCTGCTGGAGCTGCCCCTCCTCTGCCTCCTGCGTCAACGCGGCCTCCGAGCCTACCGACGAGAGGACCTGCACCTCCTCCAGTGCCATCCTTCGGCGCCCCGCCCGCGCCCCCTTTACCTGCCTCATCAGCGCCTCCACCGCCCCCTTTGCCATCAAGCAATGCTCCACCGCCCCCTCCATTGCCTGGTTCAAGTGCACCACCTGCGCCTCCACCACCTCCAGCAGGCAGCATTCCTCCTCCACCCCCCCTGCCTCCAACAGGAGCTGGCGTTCCTCCTCCTCCAGGCCCGCCACCTCCACCAGCTGGTGGCCCTCCGGCGATGGCTTTGCCCAACGCACCTGCTGGTCGCTCAGCCATGCTAGCGGGCATCCAGCAAGCTGGTGGTATTGCAGCCCTCAAGAAAGTCGATCGCACACAGATTCGCGACAGGAGTCAAGCGCAAGTCGGTGGCGGTGGCGGCGACACCGGACCACATGGGAGTGGTTTGCCGCCCGCTGGTGTCACCCCCGGCGGTGGCAACGATATGGCTTCCGCGTTGGCTTCGGCTCTTGCAGCCAGAAAGAATAAAGTCAGCCATAGTGGTATGTCGCTCTTTATTAAAATTTCCAGCTTGCCACGATGTCTGTATGAGAACGTGAAAATTGATACTGACTTCTTCACAGATGACGAGGGTGACGACGATGAATGGGATTAAGTATAGAACAATGGTGCTATGAGAGACAGCAGGCAAACCTTTGGTGAGGAAGACTACCTACAATCATCACGTCTTAGTGTGAGAAGTCTGTTTGATTAGTGGGTAACAGAACATTTACTGCTGGCTTCTTGTCCTTGGAGCAGCACAAAAACAGCCCAGAATCTGCCCAGATAAGTATCTAGTGATGCCGTGTCTGGTACTGGTACAACGGCTGAGCTTTGGAGTAGCGATGCCCGATGCTTTTTCATAGCCCATGGCATGAAGCAGCATGGTCGAGGAAACCCATCATCTGCTCACGAGAGCGCGAAAAGGGTTTGAAAAGAAGTCCCTCCAACCTCAAATATATTACAGAATGCCATCACTTTTTCTTCACCTTAGTAGTATGTACAGCGTACGTAACAGCCAAATGGGATCTTGGAAGTCGGTAGTTTCTAAACAAGGTCTTGTCATGAAATTCCTGCGTTGTGTAGACTAATCCTTCCAATGCAAGTCTTTGGAGAATGAATATCCACAGCCTGGATCAACACATTTGATAGCGCCAAAACGACCACGGTATGATGAATACACCTTCACTCAAAGAAAATCCCACAAAAGAATTTTTGTAGAAAAGATATCAAAAAAGGCCCAACCAATCAATACACGCAAAATCCATGAAAAATCGACCCTTTCCCTTTTGATGGACCAAGGTGAACAAGATGAATCGTCAACAAGAAATATTCGTTACTGTGACTTCGGCGTTTCTGTTTCTCTTCAAATAATTCGCTTGATTTTGGTTTTGTTTGAGTCTCCACCGGCAAATGGGACGTCCCTCCCATCCCAGCCGTCCACCAACTGTCGAGGAACCTCTGGAAAAACACTTCTCTTCTGTGTGTAGAGTGAAAAAATAATTCCCAGACGTTTGAGAGAGAAGACAGTCCTGCTGGTCGTATGTATCCACCGCGACGCTGTATCCTTCCTGGTGACCAGCAACCACAAGAGTAGTTATAATTGAGGTTCACCATTTCAAAGACATGAATAAAACATGCAATGCATTCCGCCAGTCGCCAAAGCTGTGTGAAGCAACCTAGCGTGCGACGTGAAAGATGAATAATTCATGGAAAGAGCATAGTCGGCAGGTGAGCACGTAACGCCAGGAGCAAAGGAGCGAGATGATGATTTAAATGTCGTCAATCTCAATCTCCTTGCCGCCAGCACCGCCCTCCTCGCCGCTCTCCGAGTCACGATCCTCGTCGAATTCGAAAGCGCAGTCACCGTCCTCGCCGCCACCAAAGGTGTCGGTCTCGTTGATCTTGGCGGTCTCGGGAAGTTCACCGTACGCCTTGAGGGAACGAGCCTCGTCGGCAGTGTACTTGAGGCTATGCGTGGATCAAAGGTTAGTTGTTTGGTATCCTTTTGGAGTTTTCTTGTAGGCATGTGTAGAGAATGGAGAGAACATACATGACGTCTCCCTTGTCGTCTTGGTAGTCACGCAGGGACAGCAGAATGATGTCGCCCTGGTTGATCCAGACCTTCTTGCGAAGCTTGCCGCGAATGTTGCCGAGTCTGCGAGTGCCATCGAAGCACTGTGCCTCAAGACGACCGTTTCTGTAGGACCGTTGATGTTAGTATCTATTTTGCACGTTTCATTCGTGCGCGCCTTCGTGTATTGGGACCCATGGTGGTGCGCCGTTTGCCAGAACAGTTTTGGCTGCGCGCGCGGGGTCAAGCGCTTCGAGAGGTATGAAGCAAGCCACTCGGTTCCCGGATGTGCTGGCGATAGCAGTATTATGGATGTCTGGACAACCAAAGAAAAAGAAAAAGCAAAAAGGACATACCCAAGCATCTTCACGACCTGCGCGTACTCCTGGCCGTCCTCCTTGAAGGTAAGCTCACGCTTCTCGTTGTCGTTCTCGTTCTTGCCACGCCTTCGGTTCTTTCCTCCCTTTCCCTTGTTCTTAGGCATATTGTCTGATTTCTCGAATGCGTCTTCGGAGAAAGGGGTTCAACAAGAGTGTTCTCGAGGCGCTGGTGGCCTTGGTTGATGGTTGTATCGAAGGGTAGTGGTGGTTGAAGTGGCGGACTCGGGAAGTTGTTAAACGAGTGGGTTGGGCTGGGAAAGTAACAGGGCGACAGAGGATGATTCTGGGAGTGGGGCGGGCGGCTGTGGTTTATGTTTGGCGGGGTCACTTTTGTGTGAATCATACTGGCGGCCGGGCGGAGTCTTTCCAGGGCCTGAAAGCGCTAACGCAGCAGGCTGACAGGGGCGGTTGACCTCATCCGTGGGGGCTGCTCCAGTGGACAATACAGCGCTGGGTTGGTCAGATGGTCAAATATGGCGTAATTGCATACTGAGTACAAGCATGCAAAAAATATCAACTCTATTGTGTGTAGCGGAAGTACCGGTTACAATGATTCACGATGAACAACTTCCCGTCTTTTTTTCTTGTTCTTTTTTCCTTTTTTGGGTAGCATTATCACATTCATTTTATTTTTTTCTCGCTTCTTTGCTAACAGCAGCCCGCCGCTTCACAACATCGTCAAACTCTGGTGCCTCTCCTTGGCTTTATGACGGCGGGAGACTTCAATTAGAGACTCGCTTGCCAATGTTCCGAAGACGGCTGCGCGAAGCGATATGAGAACTCCAGGCTGAGCGTCTAGACTACAATGTTTCGATGCTTTGCTGGTATCAGAACGAGAGCACTTCAGCTGGCACCATGGTCGTCCTCGCCTTTTGCTGCCCTCGGCAGCAGAGGCCTGAAGATAACTAGGCCAAAGCCCGTAAATTATGACTCCAATGACCAGTCCATCACCACCCACGGCAAGCAGCTCCTAGCCACTCTCGCCAGCCACGACATCGGTCTCTATGCGGAAATGGACACGGTCAAACATCTTCATTGGAACGGCAACGTGGTCCGTATCGCGGCCCGGCATGTGGCACACGCCTACCATCAACGCTTCTTTACCGAGGTGGCTAACGCCTATGGCGATTCGGCCGTGAAGCGCATGCTTGACGACCACGCAAAGCCGCTATGGTACTACTCGGCAATGAAGGGCGAGAACATGCGGCCAATTGTCAGGGGAAAGGCAGAGTACAGGCTCAACGGAGCGTTCCACCAAGCGCTGCGAAATGCGGGCTACGACAACGGGGGGCGGCGACTGTCCAAGGACGCGCAGCGCGAGCACTCCAAGGTTCTCGGACGTGCGATTCAGTTTGATGCCAGAACGAGGGAAATTGCGCAGTTGTTTGCGACAGTGGAGATTATTGGACGGTTTCCCAACCAAGTGAAATCCTGTCCGTTCAGCGATTTGCGGGACTTCTGCACAACAATCGTTCAGTACTTGGAAAATAACCACGGAAAAACATGGGACGGCCGCAGAGTGCTGTCCATCGCCGCAAATACCGGGCGACCCCATTTCAGGCAACAGGCGAGACCACAAGGCGGCGGCGGCGGCGGCGGCGGCGGCCAGAGAGGCAATCTCGTTCACAGGCCGGGATATGGCGGGCAACAACGTCAGCGATCTTGGGAGTAGACGATGGTTCATATTGGGCTTGACGAGGACGAATGCCAGGACATATTGTCAGAAAAGAAAAGAGAAGAATGGTGTACATCAGCATCGCTTTGTGAGTGTGACAGCCTTGCAGGAAGGCAAGACAAAGAAGGAACCGATAGCAGCCTTGGAACTTTAAAGATACCCACAAAAGAAAAGACATCATTTCAACAGAGTTAAAGAGCACCTAGCAGTGGCTTTTGTCCTGTCTTTGACAGCTAGTTTTGACCAATGAATTTGCACTACTAAGAAGCCATCTGCTTCGTTAGATTCAGCATCCCTTTTTTGGTTGATGCCCTTGGTATGGCTTACGTAAGGTCTCTGGCCAGCCCTCCTGCCACTCTGTTCTGGTTTCACGAGCGACCATGGCCAACTTCCAACAGCTCTAAACTTAGCTCTCTGCCCAAGTCACCTACTACAGAATTGCCGCCCACTCTTCCCTTTCTCACCTGGGTTTCTTGCATACTACTGCCTTTGGAAGACTCTTACTTCGAATTGCCGTCCCACAAATCTCACGACTGAACAACACAATCAGACAAGATGCTCGTGTCCTTGACCGTTGGCAAGGTTGATGCCGGCGTCACTGTCCTGCTCACACAGGATAAGCGACTGGTGAGTTGGAGATAATTACTGCATCGCAGAGGGTTGAAACGAGCACCTCCGTGGCTTCTTCAAACACTCTTGCGATGTTGTCTCCGTTTTTCTTTTCGCTTCGTTACTGATTGCGCCTCTGCAGATTGAGTTTCCTTCCATTCTTCTGCCACCCGACATTTCCTCTGGCTCAATTGTCGACATTACAGTTGCGCGCAACACGTCCTCTGAATCAGCAGCCGAGCAGCGCTTCCAAGCCCTGCAAGACAAGATCTACAATGCCTTTGGCGCTGCACTACCCTCGACGCCCATCCTCCGATGCCGCAATGCAACACAGACTTCTGTTGTTCTTGAATGGGATCCTATCCAGCTTGCGACCGCCGACCTGATTAGCCTCTCTCTGTACCGCAATGGCAACAAGGCGGGCATTATCCCAAAGCCCCTTCAGATGCACACCACCAAGATCTCTGGCCTGGCAGTCGATACCAAGTACAGCTTTCACCTGGTGCTGAGGACAACTGCCGGCACGTACACGAGTGACAAGGTCGAGGTGCAGACACACAAGATGACGGACCTGAGCGGTATCACCATTACAACCGGCATCCTGCCGCAATCCATGCGCGAGAACTTGGCCGTGGCTGTGGACCGCATTGGCGCCAAGATTGTCGACAGCGTGCGCATAGACACGACACACTTTGTTACGACCGAAGGGAGGGGTATTCAGTGGGAGAAGGCTGTTGAGATGAACATTCCTGTGGTGCGGCCAGAATGGGTCGATGCATGCGAGAAGAGCGGTCGCATCCTAGGAGTTACCAAATTCTACCTCGACGCTCTGCGACCAGGTCCACCGGCTGAAGACCGGCCAGGCACAGCATCGCAACAGCAGCACCAACAACAACAGCAGCAGTGGTCGTCACCTGCGCCGCAAGCCAACCCTCAAGTACCAGCACCAGCACCAGCTCCCGCTCAAGCTCCCACACCACCTGCAAAGGACAAAGACCTCCCCTCCCCTCCGCCAGCCACAAATGGACAAGGCAGCAGTGATAAGCACGAAGAGGACGAAGAGGCCGACAATGATTACGCAGCTGTGAACAAAGAAGAAGCCGTGGATGGCGACGACAAGGCAGAGTCCGACGACGGTGAAGGCGAAAATGGAGAAGCCGCCGATGAGACCGCCAAGGAAGAATCTGAAGACGAGTCTACTTCGAAGGTGGAAGGCAAACAACAAAATTTGGCAGTACACCCGAAAGTAGCGTCCTTTGAGGACGCGGACGAGGCGGAGCCATCACCGGTCAGCCGAGCCTCCTTCCAAGACGTAGCACTGTGATGCAACCTCATCACCACGGCCCTATCGCAAAGAGACGCACGAGCGATTGCTTTATATAATGTATTACTTGACGATTTCGATTCTTTGGAGCGTTAGGAGAGCGCTCATGCCAGAAAGATGCTAGATACCATAATAGAATTTAGGGGCGCGAATGATGGTCGTCACAATTTGCAACAAATTACTCTTTTTTCAAACATGTGATGAGAACAAGAAAAACGAATAATGATCAAAAAGTTGTTTTTAAATTTTTTTTCTTCCTCATGGCAATATCTCTTCGCCCTTCCAATCCCAGCATCTACCTCTACCCTCCAAGCCAACCTTTTGCGTCACTACCTCAACCATCTTCGCAGCAGCATAATCCGAATCCAGTAGCTGCTGCTTGGCCATACTGCCCCAGAACTCCTTTGAGAAATCCGTCTTGACCGTGCCGGGATGGTAGGCAATCGACATGGCCTTGTCGCCACTCTTTGTTGCCAAGTGGAGGTCAAAGCTCTTTGCGAGGCTGTTGACTGCTGCTTTGCTGCTGCGGTAACTGTACCATCCGCCCTTACGGTTGTCACTCACGCTGCCTACGCGCGCAGACATAGTTAGCCATGTCGCGTGTGAGGGTATGGTGGTCTCATCATTTTGCTCTGGCGAACTTGTCGTCTTGGCGTTACCCTCGTCGCTTCGGACAATGCTGCTCGTGTCGATGGCGGTGTTCTTGCGTGGGAGAAACTCGCCAAACCACTTCATGAGCAGCAGTGGCCCAAGTGTGTTCACGCGGTATGTCATGAGCGCGTCCTCGGCATCGACCTGCTTGGGGGCTCGTTCAGGATGCAGGATCCCCGGAATGGCAAAGGCGAGATGGAGATGGTACCGCTCATAATTATCATTATGCTTGGCGGTATTCTGTTGTTGCTGTGCGGACGGGGGAAAAAGTTCGGCTGCGCGTTGTGCGGCTGCGCGAATGGAGGCTTCGTCGGTCACATCAAGAGGAAGAACGTGTAGCCTATCCTCTTGAGAAAACGAGCTTGGCGGGGTTGATGAAGTTGATGTGGAGGTGGTGATGTTGCTGGGAAGAGGCAGGTCTGCGAGGAGACTTGCTTTGACAGCGTCTTGGTTTGTGCGTGAGGTTGCGAGGATGGGAAGGGTGGTGGTGCGGAGGAGATGGCGTGTGAGGGCATGGCCTATGCCTCTGCTAGAGGGTGAGATGAAGATCCAGGGACGGGACATTTTGGGTGTGATGGATCGTTGCGACTCTTGCTTTGTGATTCGCGATTCGTGAAGGTTCCGTGGCGTGCTTTGAAAATTGGTAGATCGTATATGCTGAACTATGGGGACGATCAGTTGCAATGAACACTCGAGCATATGAAGTCAACCAAGTTCAACAAAATCGACAGCACCATGTCCAACTCGTAGTTTAGTCACAAGCTGAGAAATGCTGTCTCGAGACCACTTGCACAAACGTCAATTCGAGTGTTCATCTTAAGAAGCTCATCAGCATCAAACCTCCTTTCCCAGGAACAGGAATGCAGAAACCAAATGTAGATATCTTAGTTACTTTTTCTTGTCCCGGCCGCCCATCTCCTTTAACAACGTCATGGAAGCCGGCTGAGGACAGGGATACGCTTTCTTGGAGCAGCGACCGCCGCCGCTTGACATGTTCCTGAAGATCGCGGCCAGGCCAAGTGGCATCCGAGTCCTCTGTTGCGATTTTGTCACCATAATACTGTCAAGGACCAAGCTCGGGTTGCCACGTGGTGCTATAGACGGAATCGAGTTTCGTGGAGTGGATTATTTAAGCTATTGGATTCTGGAAGGCCACTCTTCTATCACGACATAATCGCAGGAGTATTTGAGTAGCTACTTGCCCAATGCGGACGTTGCTGTATGCCATAAGTTGGGAATATAAGAATGAACCAGCAGGTGGACGGACTGTGAAAGTGATGCTGAGGCCAATCGTAACGGTTCGTCGAGTCGGGAGTCTCTCTTGGGAAAACTATTAACAACATTCATGCGAGCGCTTGGGATCGCTGGCTCAAGGACAGTAGCTCAACGTTGCGACAGCAAGGAAACAAGCGACCTAAGAGTGTGTGGAGCTGCTAGTTGCCCTCGAATAGAGTCGAGTCGAGCCACAGTAAGTGTTTTAACACACTCGAGGAAACAGACGTGCACGCTCCCCTGACAACATGCACGAGATCTCAGCGTCTTTCGGATCGCGTTACACCTTTGAATTGCCCACTGCTTGCGTACAGAAGTCGAACGATTCTTGGCCTCTAAAGTACCAGAGACCGCCGCGGTGCAGATGATAGTCAGTGCCGAAAGACCGGACATATGGTTGTGGTCGAACACAGATGAAACAAAGATGCAACGAGTTTGCCGCGTAGAGGGGTGAATATCGCAGCTGCTACCTTGCTGCAAGTGCTTACGTAAGGAGAAATCCAGCGCTGCCGAGAAAGGAAAAAGGACTCGAGGCCCTTTGTTGGTGACGAAAGGGCCCTGTGAGAATGTGGAGACTTCCAATTCCTGGTGGCTGCACTGCCCCGCGATGGGCTGCGAGCATGCTGCTGGAAACCCAGCCTCTCTGAATGGCGAAAAGGCATGCGTAATGCTCCACCAGACAAGCCCGTGATGGGTGCTGAGTGGGAGGTCACGGAGAAGCAGGAAGAGGTCAGCAGCCCAGCAGCCCAGCAGCCCGGCCAGCAGAAACCAGGGAATGCGCCATGAACAAGAGACGCCTGGCTTTTTGCATGCCTGTTGAGATGAATTTGGGGGTTGGGCCACGCGCTTTGCTCTGCACAGCGGGCAGCTGAACGGGGAAGGCGGACAGACGAATGGACATGCTATCTTGCTTCTTGCATTCATGTTAGCAATTCACTGTGTCGACCGTCCAAAGCACTAACAGTCACAGGCCGCAATGCGTTAGGTGGTGGCGCTGTCAAAAGAGCGGCAAGCCAGCCCCAACTCCGACCTGCTACTGGGACCACCCTGGACGCTGCAACCTGCCTGCACCCAGCCCAAGCCAACTCAAGCCCGCCCAAGCCCACCGCTTCCCTGCCTCTGCCCGCCCTGCCACCTTGCCCCCGTTGCTCAGGCCAGGGCCAAAGCAAAGCGTCTCACCTGTCCATTGACTTCCTCCTTCCACAACACCTTTACCCTATCGCCAAGCTCAACTTCCTCTTCTCCTCTCTTCTTACAACGCAACTCAACGATACCCCCCCCTAAAAAAACAGCCATCAACACCACACAACAGTCTCGAGTGTCACAAATCCATCGCGCTTCCATTATCGCACTTTTCGACAGCACCAGCTAGATTCACTTCCTGTACATCCAGAACAACCAGCAACAATGGCCGACGGACGCTACGACCCCGATGCCCGTTACCCGGCGGAGACTGCTCAGTCGAGCGACCCTAGAATCGCCCAGATTCAAGGAGTAAGTTCTTGTTTAAATCTGTCGTCTTGCACCGCTACACACTGTCGGGTTCCGCGTCGTCTGCTCCAGCGGCTGTGAATGCGAGTCCCCAAGCTGGCGACCGGCGCAACCTACGTCAGCACGCAGTGGCTCGACCCGCGCCAACGACACAACAAGGCGCTTTTTCATCGGTCATGGGCACTCAGAACCTCAAAAAATCGACTTCTGGCAGTTCCGGGCTGCTATCCTTCGTGGCGTCATGGTAGCTCTTGTTTGTTCGAGCTCCATGGTAGAGTCGAGCCCGAAACAGCCGGAGCTCCCTTTGCCGACGCTCTGTTTCTGTCGTTCCTCACTGCTTTGCTTTTTCCAAAGCAGCGGCTCGATGACAACATCTGGGTCGTGGCACGAATTTGAAGCGCCGTATTGTCGATGCCATCACTTGCAACTTGCCGTGGACCTCACGATGAATCAGGCGACGGAGATCCAGATATGAGCGATCAAGTGGCTGACATTATCCTTTCACAAAGAACATGCAAAGCACCATCAATACGATGCGCAACAACATCAACATGGCTAATGAGCGTGGCGAGCGCATCGACAACCTGCAAGACAAGACAGACAACTTGGCTGTGTCAGCCCAAGGCTTCCGACGCGGGGCGAACCGTGTTAGAAAGCAGATGTGGTGGAAGGACATGAAGATGCGTATCTGCATCATTATCGGCATCATCGTCTTGCTTTTGATCATTATTCTACCAAGTACGTTGCGGCCGCATACAATTGTACACTGTGTCGAGGGATAAAACTAACATATTTTCGACAGTTGTCCTTCACTTCAAGAACTAGTTGTCTTGACTGAGATGATAGTTAACTCCCAGAAAAAATACCCTACGATTTGACGTGCAGTGGACCTGGAACGAATAATGAGGCTCTGGGTTGCGTCCTCCCTGACGACTTCTCATTCAAAGCTTCAAGGCGGACCATTCGAGCTGGCTAGGAAGGAGTTCTAGCCGATGAGCACGGCAATGTGCCCCTTAATGGGACAGTAACATCGTCCTTCGCGTTTTCTTTTGATTTCGATCGGTGATTTTACGAACTCGAACAGCGTCTCGATCTATGATGGTATGACAGGGTCAGGAAAGCAGTCTCGCTCTACCACCTCCAGCGGCAGGATCTCGTGGAAGGTAACGTCGGCGTTGCTGCTGATATATGGCTCACACTCCAGAGGCGAGAGTCATGAACCAGAGAGTGGTGAGCCTGTGGATGATGCAATGTGCGATCCGGACTGTATGTATGATGGACTGGCAATTGGCGTTTCGCGATATCTTTAATTCAACCCTTTTTTCGATGGCTCAATGGGCGGGCTTGCTTTCGCGTGACACATCGTTCCTTGTCGTTCTCGCCTGCTGTGCAAAGTCTTTTGTGTGCCTTACCCTGACAACTGATCTCTTGCTTTACGTTGATGCGATATGTCTTCTGTAGAAATGGATGCGCTGCGAGACTGTTGTTCAACAAGACTGACCTGACATGTCAAAATTGTATGAGCTACACCACAATGCTCTTCACCAAATCAGTCGAGAGGGACAACCGAACAGCACAATCAGGAGCAATCTTCCCATACTGGTGAATGAGTGGCTGACTATCAACTACCTGGCGACCTCGGCCGACCTGGCTACACCTGCAGTGGTCACCTCGGCAGCCATGTATCCTTTAGGCGGCGAAAGCGATGGCAGCCTCGTTGAACATGGACATGCCATCCATCCTCGGGATAAAGGACCGCGTTACCTGAAGAGTTGATGCCAAGCATTCAAGGTGGCGCCGCCTACCTACATAACAGGTTTTGTTGGGCCCAGATGCGTTGTCCTACGCCTGTGCTTGTGCTTCTCTTGCGTTGTGTGCGCGGATATACCGATATTGGATCATGGTTGCTGCTGCAGGTTGATCGCGAGTCTCGTTGCAGTCAAGGCACGACATGATCTGATATGGCTTTGGTACTGAAGATTTTATGTACGAATCACATGCAGTGCGTACAGTGTTTCTCCGGTACTTTATGTCTTGATCCGCAGGCCAAAAAAAAGTTCACAGTTTTTTCCACCGCTACGGGACAAACTGGATTGAGACTGGCGGTGCATACTATGGCACAACGAGGAGAGGGTCCCGTCGGGCGGGGCATTGTATGAATGGAGGGTTTAGGCCGAAATTGACGACTAAAAACATTGAAGAGACTAAAAGCACATGCCGACAAAAGGAAAAAAGTTCGTCAATGACGCGAGGGTGGGAGACCAGCCTGGCTCGTAATCAAAAAGATCAAAGTGGGTTCTTTTGCGGTTATGATGGGGCATCTGATAACTATGGGTGGTACGGCTGGTGGATATTGTCCGAGCATTTTTCGATTTGCAGGCGTTTGCTAAGGGGAGAAGGAGGATATACTGTGTATTATATACATGTGGTCTCTCAGGTTTCGAAAAGGAAGAGGCGGACAGCGGGGAGGTGCTGAGTGAGATTCACTCAGATTACTGGCCAATATTGAGTTTTCTCAGTCGTTATCTGCTCTGACACAACGGCATCTCAATGGCATCTTCAGTACAGAATTGGGGCTGTATTTTGTGCTGGCGAGGTTGGATGAAAGTTGCAGATCTAGGGCTGAAGACTCGCTGTACGTGGGTTGATCTAGCACGTATTGTCAAGTCTTGACTCCGTAATAATTGATGGATGTGGTCCGGCGATGTTGAGGCCGTACTGAAATTTGGCAAGTATGCTGCCATAGATGTACTTCGTACCTTGCCTCAAGATCAGGCTTGAAGGTTGTCGATTGGCCAGCTAGTACTACAGTACATCCAGAGGCAGTACGCTACTATGTAGGCTCAGCTGGTATCAAGTACTTCGTCCCTGTACATGACAGCAAACGGCAAGCGGTTTCGGCGGCCAGTACCCCTCCACCACTGTGCTTCCCCCACATCTGGCGCGCCCATTACCAGGTACAAGTTTTTTGAGGATAATTCGAGCAAGACAAGGAAGGAACGCCGGAATATCCACCCATCAAAAACAGTGGACTGACTACTTTTGCGGTCGCTTGCGTCCTTCCCTCACGCCTCCTCCTTTTCTTTCCCTCTTCCGTCTCGTGCTGGCCAACATCACAGAATAATCTCCCCTCTTCGTCTCATTTCGTTCGTTTGGCGTGCTCTCCCGTGGCGTGCAAGAGGCAGATTCTTCCTGGCTGAGCTGCGTTTTGCCTCCGAGTCATCGCGATAAGAGCTGTTCCCACCGTGAGTCAAGGATCCTTTCCAGCGTCCCCTCCACTGCATCAAGCTTCTTTGGCCCAAGCGGAGCCCAGTGCCAGAGAAGAGACAATTACTAGCCAATTCCTTGTACAGCCTTTCCCTCTTCCCCCTCTCGCCCTCTCCTCGTCCTGGCACACTTTGAATACGATGCTATAGTGACTTCTGATCAAGCTAACAGTTTGCAATTGCATATCACTAGTGAACCTCTTTTTTTTCTCCCTCGCAAATATGCTCTCCTCCTCCGTGAGGGCCTTCCGGGCTGGCACGCGGCGGTGCACCCGACTGCCTGTGAACGTGGCTCCTCGAACCGCCGCCCCAGCCATTGCCAGCACTCGTCTCGCCGAGTGCACCCGCCGCGCAGCGCTGTCAACCTCGACCAAGCAGCTTACAGACCTCAGTACCCGTGGAATAGTCATTCAAACACTGAGCAGCGTTGGCTCGAGGCGTGAGGTCCAGCAGTATCTGTCCCACTTCACCTCGGTCTCGTCGCAGCGATTTGCAGTCATCAAGGTTGGCGGCGCAATTCTCACAGACTAGTAAGTCGCGATATGCCTCAGAAGATATCAAGACTGCCCAATTGGAGGCTTTATGAATACTGGAAACTGACTAGATCCTGGCACACAGCCTGGATGAGCTCTGCAACAGCTTAGCATTCCTGTACCATGTCGGCCTGTACCCGGTCGTCGTCCACGGCGCTGGACCCCAGCTCAACAAGCTCCTGGAAGACGCTGGTGTCGAGCCTCAATTCGAGGAGGGCATTCGAATCACCGACAACAAGACCCTTGCCGTTGCCCGCAAGCTGTTTATGGAGGAGAACCAGAAGTTGACCAATCGTCTAGAGGAAATGGGGGTGCATGTCCGCCCTATTACCCACGGTGTCCTCGAGGCCGACTACCTGAACAAGGAGAAGTGGAACTTGGTTGGAAAGGTTACAAATGTCAACAAGGATATGATTGAGATGGCCATCAACCACAGATGTCTGCCTGTCTTGACTTCGTTGGCTTACACCCCTGACGGACAGTGCCTGAACGTCAATGCCGATGTTGCTGCTGCCGAGCTTGCGCGTGCCCTGGAGCCTCTGAAGGTCGTCTACTTGTCTGAGAAGGGCGGTCTCTTTGATGGCGAGGGCGGCAAGATCTCGGCTATCAACTTGGACGAGGAGTTTGACTGGTACATGTCGCAAGCGTGGTGCAAGTACGGAACCCGCCTCAAGATCAGAGAGATCAAGGATCTGCTCGACACGCTCCCTCGCTCGTCCTCCGTGGCCATTATTCACCCTCAGGACCTGCAGAAGGAACTTTTCACAGACTCTGGTGCAGGAACCCTGATTCGTCGCGGCAACAAGCTCCTCTATGCAGAGAGCGTACAGGAATTTGGTGATGTGCAGAAGCTCAGGGAGGTGCTGGTGCGCGACCGAGAAGGCCCCAACTCGCGCCAGACGGTGGACACCTACCTTGACTTCCTGAAAGAGAACAAGTTTAAGGCTTACTACGATTCGGACATGAACGCCCTCGCGGTTGTGCTCCCAGCAACTGATAAGCGCCCTGCGACTCTGGCCACGCTTACCATCACCAAGTCTGGCTGGTTGGGCAACATCGCCGACAACCTGTTCACCGCCATCAAGAAGGACTTCCCCGAGCTCGTCTGGACTGTTAAGGAGGATGACGAGAACCTGACCTGGTTCTGGGACAAGGCTGACGGCAGCTTGTCCGTCAATGGCAACGTTCTCTTCTGGTACGGTATCGTTGACGGCAGCAAGACCTTGTCCGTCATGCAGGACTTCGAGGCGCACGGCCGCGAGATGCTGGGCGACTCGAACCTCGAGGCTCGCATGCACAGAGCAGCGCTCAATGCCACCGAGTCTTACCCTTCCGCTCCCCGCGCATCCGTGGCGCAACAAGCCCGTGGTTTCGGCACTAGCACAAGATCTCGCTCATCGTGGCTGCCAAAGGTCCCATCGCAGAACCGAGGATTCGCCACGACTACCAACCCCAACCCGCCTCTGGGCAAGCGCAACAAGACCAGAGACGGCCCTGCCAAGGTTGCTCTGATCGGAGCGCGTGGATTCACTGGCCAGGCTCTGATCTCCCTGCTCAACTCCCACCCTAACATGGAGCTGGCGCACGTTTCGTCTCGGGAGCTGAACGGTACAATCCTCGAGGGCTACGACAAGGCTCAAATCACCTACGAGAACCTGAGCCCCGACGACGTGCGCGACATGGAGAAGCGTGGCGAGATTGACTGCTGGGTTATGGCGCTGCCCAACGGCGTCTGCAAGCCCTTTGTGGAGGCTGTCCACGAAGGCCGCAAGGCATCGGCCCACAAGAGCGTGATCGTTGATCTGTCAGCCGACTACCGCTTTGACAGCTCCTGGACTTACGGTCTTCCCGAGTTGGTTCAGAGGCAAAAGATCCACGACGCTTTGGACATTGCCAACCCCGGCTGCTATGCTACTGGCGCACAGCTCGGTCTCGCACCTCTTGTTGAGCACCTTGGAGGCGAGCCCTCTGTGTTTGGTGTGTCTGGATACTCTGGCGCTGGCACTAAGCCCTCGCCCAAGAACGACGTCGAGCTGCTCACCAATAACCTCATTCCCTACTCTCTGACCGATCACATCCACGAGCGTGAGATTAGCGCACAGCTGGGCCACAGCGTTGCCTTCACCCCGCACGTTGCTGTCTGGTTCCAGGGTATCCACCACACCATCAACATTCCTCTGAACAAGACGATGACGAGCCGTGACATTCGTCAGCTGTACCAGGAGCGCTATGCCGGTGAGAAGCTCGTCAAGGTTGTTGGCGAGGCTCCTACCGTCAAGGCCATCAGCGGCAAGCATGGTGTGGAGATCGGTGGCTTTGCAGTGCACAGCTCTGGCAAGCGAGTGGTTGTCTGCGCGACCATCGACAACTTGTTGAAGGGAGCTGCGACGCAGTGTCTGCGTAAGTTTACTCTACTTTTTTGCAATCCACGGTCGTTGTTGTTTAGACAAATTGCTAACTTTATTGCACAGAAAACATGAACCTTGCGTTGGGCTACGGTGAGTACGAGGGTATTCCCGTGCTATGAGTGTAGACATCTGGGTAGAAGTAAGAGGAAAGGATGATTAGGCCAAGGCCTTTTTTCTTTGGGAGGTTCAATGTGTTTTTGCAGGCAACTGGCGTTCTGGAAAAAATGACTACGGAGTTTGTTATATATTGTCATCAAGAAAAAGGTGACACAACTCTGGTTGAGGTGTGAGAGAAGCAATTGTACGATTTTTCAGAGTCGAAGGTGGTAGTGCCGATGGTACCCCGATCTTGGTATGAACGTCTTGCAGATTCTAGTTATCTTGATGAGATGCTCGGGCGAATTCGTCAGGTTTCAAGATTGCTACTGTGCCGGCTCTATACTTTGAATTATTTGTTGGTATAACTTGCTATCTCGATTTCGCACTGCACATCCTGGTTGTCCAACGACTCGCAATTACGGTGCATCCATTGCTATGTATGACGTGCAGGTACCAAAGTCTAGCCCGCTTACGTAAGTATTCCGACCCCTGTTTCCGCAGCGCGCGCGAACTTTACCAGGTGGGCAACTGCATAGGACAACAAAAAGACGAGCGACGACGACGACGAGGATCATCAACCCGACATATCATACCATACCCAGCGCAGCTTGCCCGTCATGTCTCTCTGGCGTTGCAAGAAGATCGATCTCGGCGGATACATCAACAACAAGATTATCCGCGATCACACGAAGCGCAAGGTGTATGAGAAGTTTGAGACGGAAAGGTGCGTTCTTGTTTGCCCTGGGTCTTGCTGGCGAGTAGCGGGATGAAGGAGGAAAAGAGAAGAATTCGCAAAACAGAGGAGAAGAATTAGGTGGAAAGAATCACTTAGAGGCTGACAATCGGGATCTGTTGTTGGCAACGGCAAACAGACAAGCTCTCCGCTACATTATCCGCAACACGACGCTTCCACCTCGTGTGCGCGCCGAGGCACAGCTCCAGCTTACGCAGATGCACGTGTACACGAATCCGACGCAGATCAAGAACCGGTGTATCCTGGGTGGCAGAGGACGGGGTATCTTGAGGGATTTCAAGATGTCACGGGTAAGCTTTTGCCTTTCTTCTTTTGGTCTGCACTCCCTTATGGAGGTGGAAGAAGCCTTCAAATTGGGTTGATCGGGCTATGCTGACGATGGTGGTGTTGTATAGTTCAACTTCCGGTTGCAAGCCATTGCTGGCTCGATCCCTGGTGTGCAGAAGGCCAGTTGGTAAAAGAGGAAGGAGGTGGGAACAACGAGACGTATTCAAAGAAAAAGGGAGAGGCCAATTGTACGAGTCGTAAGAAGGTCAGGAAAGAAAAGCTCATTCCTAGATGGATATCAGAAGACGACATGACACTTGGTGGTGGCAAGAGAAGCACTCAGTGAGTCAGCTGCGAGGATGGGCTGCAGAACAAGGCCCAAAACAGCTTTCAACGGCTGACTGGCTGTGTATACAACTGTGACGGGGTAGTTATCCCCCCCAAATACCAAAAGAAGCAAATATACCGAATTCCAAAAATCCTCTGATCACTCAGGCATCTGGCTCTACCAGGGCACGACTGAGGAGATGCTTGGTCAAACTGACTGTTTTCTCTCTGCCTTGAAGTAGCTGCTGCCTGCAGTGCTGCATCTATTTTGTTTGCGCGTCAAGCTACTTTTTGAGCTTCCAAACCAGAAGGAATTATACACAGATCTCAACCCAGACTTGAAAAGCGAGGTGCTTGGGTGCCAGTTTTTCCGCTCTGCCTCATCTCCTGCTGCGAGTTCGTTCCTTCCTCCATCTCAGGCCTTTCAGAACTCTCTGCATCCACCACGAATATTTCGCGTTGTCTCAGATTCAACTCTTTACGCATCGTTTGAGTTGAGCTCATACATTCTGCATTTAAACTACACTTAGCCACTGAGAGCAATCACAACTTAGATTCATTCTCCAGTACAGAGACGGTCAGGATGTTTCGTCGACGCTGGTCGGGCCTCCCAGAGGATCCTGAGTTTCCCACCGATCTCGAAAAGCTGGGGTGAGTTTACGAGAGGAGTCTCCTTCCTGCCCTTGCACTGACGAGATCATACCGTGGATCCTCAGATGCGTGTCACTTACTTTTTGTGGCAGAAGGCGCTAACAAGGCAATGACAGCTACTTCATCAATGAAATCGACGAGATTCGCTCCTGTGCCGACCCCAACCTTTATTTCAACTACTTCATTGACAAGAACTCACGCATAAACGACCGCCTTCGCTTTGCCTTCACCATTGCCGTCGACGACATCATCCACGCCCGACTGACCTCGCTGGGCCTGGATCGCTTGGCTCTACCGGTGTCAGTCCGGGGTGATGACAGCAAGCCCCAGACCCCCATCTTCGTCACCCCTGATCTCGCTGCGAAGAAGCGCATTGTGGTCGTCTTTGGCGAAACCAACCAGGATCTAGGTGTTCTGGCTCACCGCGTGATTGCGCGTCAAGGTGGCATCAATGAGGGAAGCATGGTTTCGATTGTCAAAGCTCTTTTGGCCAAGAAGGGTTCAAACACCAACACTATCACTGCCAATGACGACGAGAAGGCCACCCGGAAGAACGCCCAGGATGCGACCAATGATACCAATAGCAATAGCACAAACGAAAAAGACGAGGAAGTGGGCATAATCCTCGCCAACTCGGGTGAAACCTGGTGGTGGCCCGATGGCAAGCGCGCTCTGTGCTACCGCCAGAGCATGAACGCCAAGATGGAGAGCGCCGCACACAAGGGCATTGCGTACAATTCGGCTGTTCATGGCATTCCTGGCAACGAAGACATAGACGCTCATGTCAAGTGTGTTTTTGAGAGCATTCTCGGCAACCCTGAATTTGTCGGCTCATGCTTGGGCTCCCAGGAACAGGAGGGCACTGCGACGGTCCAGGTTATCGGTATTTCTGAGGGAGCAATTGCGGCCGAGAAGTACCTAGACGAAAACTGGCACCGCTGGAGCCGCAATGTGGGATGCTTGGCCCTGATCGGTGATGGCCTGGCGATTGGCGAAGTTAAGAATGAAAGCTTCAAGCAATTTCTTGCCAAGGTTTGTGTGTTTTCTTTTTTCTTCTTTTTTTTGTCGCACGGTCACGGCCTACCATATACAAGGAAGCAAGTCACAGGAATAGTAGCTGGTAGCTAACCTCTGCCACACATATTATAGAAAGCGCGCGCTTATATCACGTCCACCGAAGACGTTGGCACCCCAATCGCCAACAGCACTGGCAACACCGGCACCCTGACCTTTACCAATTACGGTTGCCCCGTCTTGGCCTCGGGCGAGAATTACTACAGCGAGCTGACCCTCATCAAGGCCAAGGGACATGTTATCCCATGGATGAGTAAAGTCTACAAGGCTGGCAAGACGTATGTCAACCCGGTTATGGATATCACGTTCTGCGACGAGTCCTATGCACCAACGACCGAGTGGCCCGAGGACTGGGTCGAGAATGTGAAGAAAAAGAGAGGCGAGGCCGAACAGAAAGATTGGGAGAAGGAGCTGCAAGAGGACAAAGATCGGGACAAGGATCAGAAGGGACACAGCGTGCAGCAATCCGCCGAGCAGGAGGCGACAAACTTGGACCACAGTAAGGACACTTGGCAAGTACATGTTGCTGAGCACAAGGAACAGGAAATGAAGCATAAGACCGTCGACGTCGACGCTGCTGCTCAGACCATCGACATGCAGGCACACTGCAAAGATGCTGGAGACGAGGATGACGGTGCAAAGGCTTTTGTCTGATGTGCGACTCAGTTAGGATTACAAGGATTTCGCTATCACATTCTTGGGTTCCTCAACTTCCGGTTTCGAGATTGAAGTTGAGGTTTGCGAGGAGTAATTTGGCAGATACCCTGAATTTGACTTTGAATCAAACATTCTTGTGACACGCACGAGCAAGAGCCGAGTACCTAATACCTACAAAATCAGTCTGGTATCGAGTATCATACTTAGGCCTTGACCAGATTGGCAAAGAAGTTGGTGGCAGGCTTCTGCAGGTTCTCGAGTATGTCCTGCGCCCGCTTCGTCCGCTCAGCCACAACCTTGCCCTCAGCAGCCCATCTACCACCAGTTTCTTGCTCTGCCGTCTTGCTGCCAGACCACAAGTTAAACCAGCCTGCACCAGAAGACGTCTTGGAAGCAGTAGCGGCTAGGGCGTCCTTGTTAGCCCTAGCCTCTTCTTCTTGCACCATGCGCTTGACCATAACGGACCAATTCTCCAGTCCCGAGCCCAGACAGTCACGACACATCTTGCCCGCCGCCAAAGCAGCCTTGTTGGTGCGCCGCGAGTCAACAACCTTGTGCAGTTCCTCTTCGGCCAAATCGACGCCCTCGCGCGTCCAGGCGATGCCTTCTTCGCGCGTCGAGCTCTGCATCGTGTACAGAATTTCGCCAATATGCAGGTGCAACGCAGCTTCTTCGCAAAGCTCCTTGCTGTCGCGGACAGGGGGGGCGGTGCCGTCTGGTGGTGGAGCGGGGTAAGGTGGGGGTGTGATGAAGTCAATGGCCTTTCGGAGCGCGCTTCTATTGTCTTTGGATTTACTTGTGCCGGCGAGAGCGTCGAGGGGGCTGCTGCCACTGCTGCTGCTCTCGGCGCGGCTAATGGCTGTAGGCGCAGGGAGAGAGCGTCGCGCCTGGAGAATGGTGATGAGGATTGGCAGAGCGGCCGAGGCGTCGTCGTGACGAGCCTTGAAGGTCGCCAGAGCGGTGAGGGAGTGGAGCAAGTTGGCGGAAGGTTTCCTACGCTCTGGATTCTCGTCGTTGATCAAGGCGCCGGTTTTGGGGTCCAGCAGGAATGGTGCACCCGGGGTATAGATTTCCTCAATGGCGAGGTTGAGCGCGTCTTCGTACATGACGGCTGCGGGCTCAAGGGCACCCTTAAACTCGAGCCAGGTCGCGTACGAGATGATGGCATCCATTCGCTGCTTTGTGGTTAGGCCCTCGGTTGCAATAAGCTTCAGGTACAGCGCGTCGGGCTTGGGAAAGTCGGCAGGCTCGCAGTCGGCTTCCTTGGGCGGCGGCTTGGAGCCTGGGACAATAGGCTTGGGGAAGGGGTTCGAGGGACCTCTGACGACATCTGGTGGGAAGACGGTGGCGCGCGTCTTGTCAACAACCCAGCCTTCTACGTGCTCGGCCGCCTTGCAGCACAGCAGGAGAGCCTCGTAGTAGCCTCGCCGCCAGGCCTCGGACATGGCGGTGATGTCCTTTGCGCCGGGTGGTTTGTCTGAGCCGAGATCGCGCAGACCCTTGCCGTCGCCATCGGGGTCCTCGAGGCGCACGATTACGTGGCGCAGGAGCTGGACTATGGTGGCCCAGGGAGTCAGCGGCGTGTCGGTGCGGACGAGGTTGACCTCTGCGTCGCGCTTGAGCATCCGCGATATGTAGGACCATTCGGGCGGGGTGGGGTGCTGGTGCTCGAGTTTCTCCTGGTGCAGGGTCCAGCCGCCACAGATGACGAGGAAGGCGATAGCCCAGCCGTAGATGGCGTAGCGGACGCCGAGACGGATCTCACGGCGCAGCCATTGCTTGCGCTCGGTGGTGAGGTAACGCCATTGTTGTTGGCGGTGGAACGCGGCCGGGGTGGTGAGGAAGGGCAGCTGGGGCCGGCCGTTGGAAAAGGAGGGGCTGTTTTGCGTGAATGTGCGGATGGTTGTGCTGGAAGCTGCCGTCGAGGAGGAGGAGCAGGAGGAGGACGAGTCGGCGCGGGAAGAGAGCTCGAGGTGGCGGAGGAGCAGGCGGCGGAGCGCGCGGGGTTGGGAGCGCATCTTTGGTGGTTTGACCGAGTTTCCTTCTCCTGTTTCGAGGTTCAAGTGAGTGCTGTTTGTCTGATCTCAACCTGAGAAGGCCACTGGAGGTCGTGCTCACAGCATGGTGATTCTTATGGTGCCGTCTGCGCGACTGGGCTGAGAGTGGGCTGTCGAGAATCTCAAAAAGTGTGGAGATGACGATGTTGAGTTTGGTGGTTTGCCGTTGAGGTACAAGCTCAGGCTGACATAAGCAGCGATCTGCCTACTGTGTGGAGTGACCGTATCTCGGAGCTACTCAGACTGTGTGTCTAGGGACGTACCCCGGGTCGTAGCGGTTCTTGTCAGTGGGCCCTCGCCAACTCTAAGTCGACCTCACTTGCGAGGATCAGTTTACTCAACATGACAATCTGCACGACGACAGCCCGGGCAGCGTGTGGCGTATCGTTCATTCTTGCATGCTAGCCTTCGATGTTGAATGAGGATACATGTCACCGTGCCTATCATGCGTCTGAATTGCTGGCCTGTGATTCGCCAGCATGTCAGCCTGCAGCTTTTTGGGCGGTGCGGCTTCGGATGTTCCCACTCCTCCTTCGTCATGGGCCCCCTCCGCCTTGCTTTGGGCGCTTGTTCATGCCTCGACATGGCGAAGAAACAACACCAAAATGGTCTGCTGTTCACGAACAACATCTTGATGGGAGTCGTGGCCTGGAGGCCGCGGTTAACCATCTAGAATGAGCGACCCCACAGTTGCGCCAGCACGAGCGCCGCTCATTCATGGCTGGACCACGACTCCGATTCCAAACTTCAGCCTCTCCGCGTCAGGTCTCCTCGTGCTAGCCGACCTGAGCACAACAGCGCAGCGCACTGTTCTCTGCGGCGGCTCTTCGTGGCTCGACAGCCTCCTGCTCGTGCCAGGGCTGCATTACCAGCAAGCTGCCGACGAGCTTTCACGCGCAGAGGGCGCTGCTCAGCTGACGGCCGTTGAGATGCAGCTAGACGGCACGCCGACTACGCACCGCATCATCAACCGCGCTGTGATCAGCTACGTCTTGCGCACGGCCAAGGAGGGCAAGGCCGTCGTGCTGGACGTTGGTGAGCTGCCTGTGAGGTCGCCCAGCTGGACGACGCGTAGCTCGCGGCGCAGGGCTCTGGGACAGGGCCAGAGAGGAATCGTGTATGGAGGGAAAGACAAGGCTGAGCAGAGACTGAGCTGGGCTGCGCAGTCGCTGTACCTTGCGAGTCCAGTCTTGACTTGTATCGCAATCGCCTTTGTGGTCTTGTTGCAGGACTGTGAGTCTTCAGGCACCTGGAGACTCGAGACGCTCCTTGCTCAAGACGCGCCAACTAACAAAGATCGCAGATTGGGCTCTGGGTCTCATCCTGGCACTCATGCTCTCCCGTATTCTCAACATCGCAGTCATCAAAGCCCGTTCTCAACCCAGACCAACAGACTTACCCGCGCCGTTCGACCGCAACGACGAAGCCGGCAGCATGCGCCACCAGCAGCCACCGCCACCCCCGCGCATGACCCAGTATACCATCATCTTGGCCCCCAAGACGACCGTCATCCTGCGTGGGCTCAACACGGACCTCCGCGCCCTCACCACCACCGTCTGGCTACGGCCAAAGACTCATCTCGAGGGCTACTTGGAGGCCGTTGCCAAGATGCTCGTGTATCTTGTAGCTAGTGTCAGCGGCAATGCAACCCAGGCGGGGAATCTGGTCTTGCTCGTGTTGCTCCTCACGAGTGCAGGTTTGTTGGCTCTAAGCAACGCTCGTGTTACTGGCTTGCGGAGTGGCGGCAGATTGGTGGCGCCTTCGGATGTGGGCCACGGAAATCTTGCTGGTGATGGCGGCGCTGATGCGTATCGTGATATTGGTGGCCCAAACACTTTTAGCCCTCAACTCAGCAAAGACCGCGGCATGTATGAAAAGCAGAAGCAGCAGCAGGAGCAGCAGAAGCAGCAGAAGCAGCAGCAACAACAACACCAGCAGAGGAAGAGCAACAAATGCAAAAGTGGCAATGATGGCGATTACCGCAACGGCCACTTGACGGATAGTAGTACCTCAAGCCCGGCAGAGAGGCAAGGCTGGCTCCAGAGCACAGGCGACATTACTAGTTTTAGCGGCATCGACGATTCGCTTGAAAGAGGCGAGGCTGGGCATATTCTTGTTGGTGGTGGTGGTTCTGGTAGGCGTATGTTTGCAAGGACATTTCCCACTGATGACTCGCTCGAGTATGAGATACAACTCGAGACACGCATGGGGACTGTCCAGGTCTCGACAATGCGAAATCGCTAGTGAAAGCTTTGCTCCATTTGCTCATATGAATCGAAGATCCAAAAAATTGATAAGCTCGTTGCGGACTGAGTTTTATCAAGCACTGTCGTGCCTACTAGGCTAGATGTTGAGTCTACGACGTGAGGACAGAACTGCATCTGTGAGGTGACACCACGTTTCTGTTAATCCTACCTATCTCGGTAGTCAAGTGGAATCAACGGATTGATCGTTAGATGACTTTTCGTGAGAACGCTTGCTTGAGACTGAAGGAATCACCACTGCTCCTTGAACAATGTAAGAACCATGTCTATGCACGATCTACCTACAGGTATATACTACCATTCTGGTGTATGGAATGGGGTAAGCCATTAGTTCAGCACGATTAATTGCAAAATAGTCACGAAGTTACTCCTCACTCCGATGTTCCTTTTCAAGCCATACTCGGAAAAATACATCCCAGACATCGGCTACCTCAATGATCTCTTACACCTCCTTCTTACTCTTTCTTCACCTTTGAGCAACCGAGTCTCATACCCTACCAAAAAACAACATGACTTGACATTTTCGCTTCAAGTGTTTACAGTGTCAGTTCCGAGACAATGCTGCGTTTCAAAAAAGGATCAGCAATGGCGAAGACAGGAGTTGGCAAATCGTGGTACATGAAATCCAAGCTACATGGATGTTTGGGCAAACCAAACCTTGTCAAGTCGTCTGGAAAAGCAGCTGATCTGTTGTTCAAAGGTGGGACCGACAGAGGCTTTGATTGGGCTTGGGGCTGAGCTAGGGCTAACATTGAGCGAGTATAACATCGAAGTGACTATGTCTGAACTACAGAGGCTCTGTTGGTGCAAGCATGATCATGGACACCAACGCCCCCCCAAAAAGCTTATCCCAAAGAAATCAACCACCGTCCCTCAAGTGTATGATATAGCATAGAGAGACACTATGGCATCAATCATTTAAATGTTAGCTGCTTTCATTATCCTTATCTCGAGTACCCAAGAGAAAATACAATCAGCCTCGTAAGCTCAGGATTTCATTGAGGTCGCAATACTAATACTATGTCCGCTGCCATTCACCATCACCAGGACTTCTCATACGGAAGCAGAAAGCCGTCAAAAGACTTGTTGAGATCTCTACACCTGAAAGCGTGCCAACGTTGGTCTAGTGGCGTTGAGCCTATTGCAAATTAATGTTGATTAAATATGCAAGAGAAGCCCAGGCCGTAGTATCGATCGGCAGTCTAATGAACGGTTCAACATGTTCTTTACTTACAGGATAGAACTCAAGCCAAGAAAAGCCGATGGATACCATAAACTTCAGACTGGCCAATGACAGCCTCATCGAAATCAAATCAGATCACATCGAGTCTCATTTACTACTTGAAAGCGTAATTGGACTTGTTGAACTCTCTCATTGGATCAGGGAGTACAATACGATGATCATCGTCATCCTTGCCACCGCTTCCGCTGCTATAATCATTGATGCAAGCAAACAAGTATAGTAATCCACTCCGTCCCAGCGTTGGCAATACACCATGCATTATCATGACCCAAGGAAAATCGCCGACTGTACTTTTCTTTTCAGCGCAAATTCAATATAGTCCCCAGTTCATCGTCTGGATCAACTTGAATAAACCGAACCTAATCCAGAACCTATCGAAACTCATCTTTCTCACGATACAAACACTTCGTCCAATCTGATTTCCATTTCCTATTTGCTTTTACGCCGGTTTCTAATGAAATTCCTCCAATCAG
Source organism: Coniella lustricola (assembly GCA_003019895.1). Lineage (NCBI taxonomy): Eukaryota > Fungi > Ascomycota > Sordariomycetes > Diaporthales > Schizoparmaceae > Coniella > Coniella lustricola. The sequence goes on along the minus strand of KZ678376.1, from coordinate 111,842 downwards.
TATGCTCCCCAGGCCGCGCAACAGGGCACGTCATAGCCCCAAATTCTGTAGATTACACGCATTTCTGCGTGTTTTGTTTGTTTTTGCAGTTCATCGTGATACCGCCCACCGGCACTTTATACAAGAGATTACCCCCACTTCCCCAGAAGCAGAAATAGAAAGAACAAGAAAAAGCAAAGCATAAGAAGTCCGAGAGAAGAAACGCAACGCACTGATTAAAGCGGCAATTGGTTGCAATAAGAAAAAGAAAAAAATCAGAAAAGTAAGATTTCCCAGGTCCTCTGATCTTTTCGCGATCGTAGAATTCAGGAGGTTCAGACATATGCAAGGAGCAAACCGACCAAAGGCTCGCGTAAGAGATGTTCAGGGAAAAGATAGCATACGCGAACTTTGCATTGTGACATCTGCTCTTGTTGGAATTCTTGACTCTCGCAGCCGTCAAGGCAGCATGGAATTTGGCAAAATTATTGAGTTTCGCGTTGCTGCAATAGGGCGGTGCCGTGGACGAGCCACAAGATAAAAGACGCAAAAGGGTGTTGTCAAGAGCGTGAACACCAAATGAGAATTGAAAATCAAGCTGCAGTACATGTAAAGCGAATGAAGAACCCCAAAAACAACTTTTGCCCAATGTTGAACCCCAGCGCCGATGCATGCGTATTTAAGGCAAACAAAAATAAAAACAAAAAAAAGATGCGAAATTGAAATGCAAGAAACAAGACTTGAGGACGAGGACGGTGTGTGAACGGGCCGATGGTAATCCAACTTCAAAGTGAGCTGAGGATTCTGCCATCTTTGGAAGAGCAATGATGAAGCACTTGAACCCTGGAGTCTGCCAAACTTAGGTGTTGCTTGTAAGCATTCCTTCAACTTTGTGTGATGGCCTCAACGATTCGCCGTAATGGTGGTGTTACACTTCGTGATCTATACTCAGCCAGACCTGAAGAAGCCTGTATTCTGCGCAAAGAAGAAGAAGAAAAGCCACACCACGAGCTTTCATCCATATAGTTCTTCGTAGCAGCGAACCAGTTCGCAAAGAGTGCGCATAAATGCTGGCTCCAATTGCTTGTTGTCTGGGTTTTCCACGATATTCGCTTCTTGCTCTTCATGTGACTGGTACTCCTCCGGGGATGAGCAGCCCTTGATTGTCTCCACAAGGCGATAAACGTTTCTGGAAATGTCATCGCGAAGCTCACACAATGCGCGATCAGATTCCAGCGATTGAACGATGGCCGCGGTAGAAGGCGACATGACTTCGCGGAAACGGTCCTTGGATCCTGGACGACGAGAGCCTGAAACAGGTTTGACGGACAGACTTGTGGCAGTAGAACCCAGGCCAAGTGTAGCAGCTGCTTTGGGTGGGATGACATCTCGAGCTGTTACAAGAGCAACGTTTTGGTGAAAATCGCGAATTATGGTCTCGCTTGAGTCGGGGTGTATTTGCAGGTCGGCAAGACTAGTGACGCCTGCTGGAATATTCATGGAGCGCTTGCCGCGAAGGTGCATGAGAACGGCACCATTGCGCTGAACCACAGGAGCCAGGCCGCCAATGAGCGAGTTGATGTAAGTATAGGCAGTAAGGTGAGCGTAGACAAGGTCTAGAAGGTAGTGACTGCCGTTGGGAAAGATAGCCCGAAGCGAGCTGACGCAAGTCTCCAGGCTATCCTCATTCTGTCTGACTGGCGGGGAGTCACATGCAAGAGTGATGTGGCGTGTATCAACAGGGGGCCATGCCAACATGTCCTCGTCATGGCTGACTCGAGAAGCACCGCTGTTGCTGTAGAGGTTCGTAAACTTTCCGCGTAGGGAGTTCATGATATTCAGAGCGGTCATTGATCCCTTGCGACCGAGGGGAGACAATTCAGGAGAAGTGACACACTCTGCGAATGTGAGTGCCTGTTCTTCGGGCAAACGAACGGCTCTACGCTCGAAGTCGACGCGCTTCAGCTTGCGTGAATAGCTACGAATGGTTTGAATTGTCAGACACGATGTGTCAAGAGGCAGATTCGGGAAGTTATTGACAATTAGCCGTAAATTTTCAAGGATATCTCCCGAAACGCGCATGTGACTGGGTGACAGTCCGCTGGGTGATGCTGTGAAGCCTGCTTGAACCGGTTGTAGACCATTACCAGAAGCCAGCCAGGTGTTGACTCGAGTGAGACCTGGCATTTTGGCCGCGATGCTGTGGGGACTGGAAGGTTTTGAAGGCTTCCTGTGATGGGAAGGCGAAGCTGTGTCGCGTGGCCCGTCGTCTTTTGTGAACAAGGACGGCAGGGAGAGTTGGTCGGTGACTGCTCGTGACGCTGGCTGAGTACTTGCAGATGACGCCGAGCACGGCAGGCGGTGGTTAACAAAGACTTCTGGCTCGGAGACTGCTTCTCGATCGGTCCCGGATGTTTGTGGGCGACGCAAGAGCGGCAAGTAGCGCGATGACGAAGCTTGAGAGGATGGTGGGAGAGGTTGCAAAAGCAGACCGTTGGCAATTGAATTGGTGGACGTTTTTCGAGAGTGTGCAGTCTCACCCAGGATAGCAGTAGTGACCTGGTGACTCAGTGAGGACCTCCTTGCGGGGATTCGAATGGTCTGCTGTTGCTGCCATTGTTCACAATAATCGTCCTTGGAGGGGCCTGCTGCTTCAAGTGCCTCACTGTGCTGTGAGTTGCTGGATGTTCCCGTCACTCCACTTGCATGCCTCTGATGACCTTCAGAACCCAGTCCCAGTATTTCAGGTTCAAGATCCACCCAGCTTCCCTCATCAGTCAGGCTCACTGGTCCAAATGTCTTGGGGCTGCTGGCAATTGAGCCATAACCTCCTTTGCTGCCTTGTCCAATGGTACCATCAACGGATGTCGCTGCGGTGGTGATTGACTGCTGTCGAGTGCGAAGGGATGGCGAGGACGTGTCGACTTCAGGATCCGCCGACGAGTCACTTCCCCAGTCCTCGTCCAAGCCGTTCAGGAACAGCCTGCGCTCGTCTCGTTCGCTTCTGGTTTGTAATGGCATGACGATCTTTCCGGCAAAGGTGTCCATCTGTCTATTTTGAAGAGGATGGCGACGGGCAAAGTTGTCCCTGATAACAAACTCTTCGTCTCTTGGGACAGTATTCGCGCAATGCTGTTTCAAAGAGTACAAGACAGTCTCTGAAGGCGTGTTGCTGTATGACAGGCGTTTTGTAACATGGCCATCAGGGCACTGCGGGACATCGGATGCGAGCGTCTCCGAAGCCATGGTCGTTGGTGGTTGTCGTGCTCTGGCACTTCTAGTCCTAGCAGACAAGACGCTTTCAGTCTCCGCCAAATTCTTAGCCAGTCTCTCTGGGAAATTAGGGGCAAAGTTGTAGCGGGAGTCCATCGTGAGTCAACGAGAGACTCACACTTGTCGAATCGTTCAGCGAGATGATTCACAGAGAATTTGTAAAGACAAAACACAACAGCCACCCGAGTCCGCTGCTAGCTGTGATGTCCTCGACGTGCAAGAACGTTGGGCGTCAGACGTTTTTGACACCAACTCGTTGCACAAACAACATCCAGATCGAATGAGGATACGAGTTGCTTCCCGATGCTAGACTCCTGTGGCAATCTAAGGGAAGAATGATGTCTATGAGGATAGGTGTCATGGATACGAGTCTGCACAACCCAGAAAACAAAGGATTGCCTGTTGCGAATGGATATGAGTCCAAGGAACATGCAGTGTTTGACCGACAGACCATTGGTGCGAGGTACATGTCCCTACAGAGAAACGTACCCTGTATGACAGAAGAGACGCTGGTCGGAAAGATAAGTACGAAGTTGATTATGCTGTCAAGGATGAAAGCCGACCAGATAAACGAAACGAGGGGATGCAGGCGGCTCCCGGCGTCCTTTGCCCTTATGCGGTGACACCAATCACAACACATGCAAAGGCAACCAGACCAGAAGCATTGAGCGATGCGGGCCAATCGCCGAAGAGACACTGTCTCGGCTTGGAATAGAGGGACCATTCAACCAGACTATATCCAAAGAGTCCCATCACTAACTGACAGCCGCAGCTGACAGGATCCCTCGTTGGAGTTTGAGGACGGCCCTTCAGCCCTGGGGCAGAAAACACAGCTTCAAAACGGCCTGTTTATTTCCGAATGCAGCTTTCCTACTCTGTATGGCCCAGTCGGGAGCTGATAACGACCAGTTGACACGCGAAAAGGTAGCCGAAGGCGACAGACTTGCTTGACTTGACTTAAAAACCAGCACACAGCAGACAGAATAAGGTGAGTTGGCCGTCTCTAATGACAAGGGAGGGTTGACTCAAGGGAATGTACAGTAGTGAGGGCTGGCGCCTCTCAGGTACAGCCGCCTTGCATGGCTTTTGTCGCGGGCTCACAGCCGAGCCCGAGAAAGGAGGCTAGAGAAGCATGTTGGTCATCGAGCTGCGGGGCTACTGCACGGCGGGCAAGTGCTGCTTCTAGGCCACATGCTGTGGTTCCACATGGAGTTATATAGTGCGGTGCTGTTCAAATGTCTGCTTATTCCACTACATTACCAGATTGGCGGCGCATAGAGGAGTGACCAGGATCAGAGCAACGTACCAATTACTGTGCTGCAAATCCGGCGTCTGCGTGGCAGCCAACCTAGAACGACAGATTCCCGAGCGCGTGCCAGTTTGCTAGTCTGCCAGGCTGTCAGACCAGAGGTAAATAGTCTGGCAGGGCAGTGTGGCATACTTGTGGCGTTCACATTTCCCATCAAGCTTGGGATTGGCAACAGCGGGATGTGACAAGACGGCTTGAGTGACATAATCTCCGGGCTGACAGTTGCGCTTTGCACCAGGTGGGGAGTGGACAAGATGGCGTGCCAGGCGGGCCTATCGAGTCGGGCTGGACGGCTTTGCGGGTTTTTGAGCGAGGGAGCAGGCTATGGCTGAAGACTGGTGCATGGGCCTAGATGAGACATGGCGTTGATTGTCTGTTTGTTGGCCCTGCTGGCCTGGTCCCTGGACATCTTGGTGTCTCACTTGTGTTCATCGATTGGGCTGTAAAAACGAGGTGGCCAGGGCTGCCAGTGCCAGGGCATGCCGCCCCAGGCGGGAGTTCCCAACGGCCCCAGCCCATCGAGGCTCCATATCTTTCTTTTCTTCTCTTCCTTCTTCTTCATCTTTCCACGTTGGCCCGAGACCGTGCTGGAGAGTGTTGACGAGAGGAGGGAAAGTAAGGAGCCATAGCTCCTGTCGAGAGAGAACGAGAGTCGGCCATAGCCTCTAATTATGCCGGCTGGTTCGACCTGAAGAGGCAATGAGCTAGGCTTCCCTCGCGAGCAAAAGACCTGGCCCTGGTCAGCGATCCTCTTGACGTACAGAGCAGCAAGAGGGCATCGGGAGCTTGCCACACCGTCAACTGGCTGCACAGCGGTAGACCGGGAAACTGATTGGACTAGGCTTCTGGGCGGAGCAGGATGGCGAGCTGAAAAAGAGCTGGGCTAGAACTGGACTCGACAGCTTTGCTTTGGAACCAAGGCGCGAAAGCTGCAGCTTGACGAAAGATGCTCGTTAGCGGAGAAGGGGAAGAAGAAGAGGCAGGGGTCGACCGCACCACACCACCCTCCAGAGTGTTTCCTTCTTTGATTGTTAGCCGCAAAACATGCAGTAGAGCATCGGCCCTAAACCCACAGGCCACGAGGCCTGCTACATGGCCCGTAGGACCCCTCATGGCCCCCTGTGGCCGGATCCGATCAGCTCCACACTTAGCCGCTGGCCCTCTGGGGCCACTGGGGACGTGGAGCTCTCGGAACCTGCGGCCCAGGATCCATGGGGTCTTCGGGGAAGCGACAGGGTGAGGCTAGCGGTCCCTGAGCTGATCATCGATAGTAGCGGCCTTTTGCCAAGGTGTCACCGCTGTAGCGTCGGCGTATCCCTTTGTGACCTGGATTGAAGTTAGGGAGCATCCTTACTTCCTCGACACTTTGGTCGTTCAGTAAGCAGTCTCCTACCAGACAATGCCCTTCCTTGTTGCATCTGAGTATGCGAGACCGACAGTGGCTCGATATCAATATCAGTGTAAACCTTGGAAAGCAAGGTCTTTGGTGGCCGAATTGACTTGGTCACGAGTAGTTGAGCAAACCGTATGAGTGAAACCCATACTGAAAAGACCGCGAATATCGCCAATGATTGCTGTTAGAGACCGGTTGACTGGTTCCCATGGACTGGCATTAGAAGTGGACCGGATCTTGCCTCCCTCTAGAAGTGGAGGCAAGTCATAGCTTTATATGTCTCCCTGCTTCCATCCATCGACCTCCTGATTCATCTCGCCTCCCACGACTGAGACTACATGCCAGTAAGTGAGCCGCTGACCAGTTTCGTGATGAGTGTTCTCTTATTGCATGACTGCAAGTCTTACTTAAATGCTTGGAGAAATGGGTTGTGTGTCTCGTGTGCGTCCTATGCGGTCACTTGGAATACATACTGGAACCACACGATAGCAACAGATGACTCCCCTGTGAAATCCATACGAGGAAGTCGCCAGGAGTCGGTGATTCTTCTGTTCGTCCTCAGTGATGTCGGGCCTGTCCGTAGGCCTATCCGAGTCTTCAAAAACCGGTACAGTCTTCGCTATTGCATCCGTGTTGAGACCAGTCCATCGTCATGGTAGCCCACAAATCATGAAAGATGACCGGCTGATCTTGTGGCTGAGCTTCAGACCATTGGCTTGACCCAGGTTGTCCACCAGAATCCGAAGTGCCCAGTCCTGCCACATATGTCCCCATTTGCGTATTCAGCGGCAAGCTATCTGCACCCAGAGACGCTTCGGCCCACTCTGGTAGATAGGCAGACAGACTCCCATCCAGCATCGGACACGACATGAAACTTCTGTCCAGATTCATGTCCAGTGTCGCTGCTTGCGGCTGGTCACTCAGACCGCTGCTGCTGCTGCCACCACTTCCAAGCATGGTCGCTGCAGCCATACTCTCTTGCAGAGCCCTCCATCGTCCATCATATTTGCGCTTTACTACTTCAATCACCACTTTGCTAGCCGAGAGGATGTCCGACGTCGCGAGCCTCTTACTTGAGCTGGGCGCCAGGTTTGACGATGGCTCAAAATCTCCAATCCGCACAAATTTGTCCAAGAACATGCCAAATTCGAGAACCTGGCGTGCAGCTGTATGATCCCAGTCAGGACAAACGTCATGAATGGGGAACGACAGTCGCAAGCCCAAGATGACGGTCATCACAAAGTTGGCCCAGTTGATGCCCGGGAACTGGTTGTAATCCGCTGCGGACAGAGCACTAGTGTAATCGTACCAGGTCCGTAAAAGCGTCACACACCGTTCAAGCCTACTTGACTCTGCATAATACGTCTGTGGTGGCAAGGAATGCTTTCGAAGCTTCTGATGTGGAAATTGCATTAACGGGTAGCCACATAGCATGATTTCTGCCGTTAGATTGGCCAAGTAGACGGCGGCTAGAAATAGTTAGTTTGGGTAATCCTTCGTCAAAGCCCAGGTTTGGCTTATTTTCCGACAGAAAGATGCCAGAAAAGATTGGCAGCAGAGAATGAAGATCAGATGCTTACGTTGACTGAGTATCTCGCTGGGAATGCGGCTCTGCCATTCCCGTAGCTGTGCCTCCACACCCTTGATCACTAGAAGCGAGTGTTGTTGATCATGCCGTGCTGGGTGCTTTGGATCATTCATCATGGCCGTCTGCTCGACGGAATGTCCCAGACGAACAAGCCAAGTCAGTTTCTCGTCTTGAATAGTTGCCGCATCATTCTTGTCGCGTCCTTTGACGAGTATGTCACAACATGTCGTAGTCCATTGTTGATAGAGAATCTTTTGTGGCTTCCTCCAGGTCGCAGAGAAGCTAGAACAAAGGAAGTAGCTGGCCAAGTAGGCACGAATTCCAGCTAACCTATCAGCGTCTGTTACCATGTTCATCATACCAGGCTCATCCGGCTCTTGGTCAAGTTCGAGATCCCGAACAATATCGACGGCCATCTGATGATACTGCATAGCTTGGCGACTCTTTGGCCGTAAGTGGAAAGGATACCTAGCATAGCAATCAGTTTGAATAAGTCACCGCAAGAGTTAGCAATGCCAGTCACGACTTAGCTCACCAGGCCGTGTAAATTAACAAGCCCACCAGCAACTCGAGGCTTCTCTCACTTCCGCTGACGAACTTCAAGCCTAGTACTTTGCGAAACTCTTCATCATACAGGTTGTGCCCTTGCAGACTCCTACTGGCACTTGCAGCTGACAGGATAGCAAGCAAAACGAACGGCCTCTCGCGTGCCAAGCTCGACACGCTTGCATCGGGCTCAAGAATCAGCACTGGAAACCAAGGGAGCATTCCGTTGCGAAAGATTTCTAGCAACGATGTTGCTGATTCAAGGTTGAACTGGGGCTGAATGCTGCTGAGCCCATGCATTGATTGCGAAGCAGCCGAAGGCGTCGAAGACGATGTCGTACCTCTGCCACTCGTTGTTGACGCAGGCGCAGATCTGAGTACCGGCCTGCTGCCATTTGGAGCCTGATATTCATCTGGCAGTATCTTCTCCAGTGAACTTTCGTGCGTGTCTCGAAGAACGTCAAAAGATTCTGAAGCATCCAGATCACCGGACATGTCCTCCGACATTGGAACGTCAATCGTGAACGTCTTGGATGGAGCCGAGGGGGGTGGTGTGGAGCGAGTAGCCGCTGGATGGCTTCAGACCACGATGGTCAGCCATTATAAGCACTACGTCGAGAAGCAGAGAAGATGTACGCAGTGAATTTGGATAACGAAAGAATCTCACAATTTGGATCGCCTCCTCCGAGTCCGCGGGCCCGTTTTGAAAACGCATTCTCTCTTGGACGCTGCGCATCTGTAAGAGTGAACCAGGATGGTGAGCTTCAAGGTGTAATCTATCTTAAGAGCCCTTCCAAGTACCTTTGGCATGTATCAGCTGTGGTACTCGGCTGACATTTGACCTTGGCGGCTCGACAAGCCTCGCAAGCGTAGGGGATGCGTGGCTTTGCTGAAGATGTAGGTTGCAGGTCCATTTTGGCTACTCTGACCGATCGAACTGTTCTCGCAGCCTAAAGCTCCTGAGATGTCTCGAGGGCTTACAGATAGAACAAGCGTTGCTCAGCGTGAAAGGCTCAAACTACGGAACTGGTTGAGCAAACTGAGCAAGATAGTTGTGATTCAACGACGCCACTTTACGCTTAATAAAGAAGAAAAGGAATAGAGTAAGCAATTCCAAGCTTGCTTCGACAGTCAACAGTGCAAATTCGCTTCCCCACCAAGACGGTAGTACACGTACCCGGTACTAAGCACCGACATGTCTCGGGAGTTAGCAGGTACCACACTATCCAGACAGACAAGTGCCAAGTACCTTGATTATGTGAGCGTCTGACTACAGTCCTGCCCAAATGACCCGATACTAGACTTTCTTGTCATGTTTCTCGATCTTAGAATCCGTGTTTTTTTCTTGCTTGTCGATAAAAGGAGTCTCCATCATCAGCAATGAATGTATGATATACTGGATATCATCATATTCTTTGTGCCAATCAGCAGTAAAGACTTTCTGATCCTGACCCGTCGTTGGTTTGTGGTTTTGCATCTTGATGACTTGTCCCCCCCGGCGAGTAGAAATCAATGTGAATATATGTACGAACTTGCCGTCTATTGTCATCCAGGACCCGTGTTGAAATAATTTTATTATCCACCGCAAAAGAGTTTTCTGTGCTCTTGCCTTTTTTTTTCTTCCTTTTTTCTTGGGGGAGCGGGAGGGGGGGGCAAATCATGAAGCGTTTTACTATCATGCCGTCTCACACTATATTCACCCGCCTTCGGCCATTATGTGCTCTTCCAAAACTAACACTACATTATTGTGACCAAGCCTGCGAGCATCATTCCATGCATCCAAGAATCTTGGGCTGCGTCGGGAAGTCCTATCATGTCTAAGCAGCGATTTGAGTGCATGCGAGCAGCCCTTCTGAACAACTATTGTAAACGGTGTTTCGCCTCTTCCGCATCTGATTTCTGCGTCCGCTCCGGCTGTCAATAGTAAATCCACCAATTCGCCATAGTCTAGAAGAGCAGCAACCAATAGCGGTGTTCTCCTGTGTTCAGGGTCAGGGGCGTCCATATCAGCGCCACCTTGAACGAGCAGTTTCACGAGCTCAATATTGTTCTGACATACAGCCATCCATAAAGCCGTGACACCTTTGTCATTCACGGCCGCAGTGTTGGCTCCATTTCGCAAGAGAACGCGCGCAGTTTCTAAACACTCGGAGTGGTAGGTTTGGCTTGGCAGCTGGATTGAGAGCCTTTCTGCTTTTTCCCAGGCGGAAGAATTGAGAGATTCAGAATTCGCAAATGGAAAAAGCTGCTTGTACCCTTTCGGTCGAGAAGGCTGCCCGCTACCATTTAGAAAGCCCAAGCTAACTTGAATATGACTTTCAGTCGTGATACTGTGTGCAAAGAGATCCACAAATTGCACAAACTTCTCGTTGAGGTTGAAGAACACGTGTGACTCGAGTTCTTTGCCAAAGATGTGAGCTGTACAGGGTGTTCTGTAATACCGAAAGTTGAAGACCGCCAACAGTGGACTGATGCCGCTCGTGCCAGTGCAATTGGCACTGACGCCGTGCTGCATCAGCAGCTCACAGGCTTGTGGCAATCGCTTCGAGGCTGCCAGACTAAGATGTGTTCTAGTCCTGACAGGCTTGTTCGGATCAGCATCATGCTCCAAAAGCAGCTTGATTAAACCAAGGTCGTCGTGGCATTGCCAGATAGCGCGCCAAAGCGCTGTCAACTCTTCTGAGTTCGTGGCGTTGGTGTTGACGCCGTTTGACACAAGAATGCGAACAATTTCCAGACTGGGTGGTCCGTTAAGAGCAGCATGGAGTGGTGTCATTGTAGCGAGCAAACTGGATGGCAGCCCAGACTGCGGAGATAACAGGGTATACCGTGTTTCGATGGCATTTTGTAGACGGTGACATTGCTTAGCCCGGTCAAGTAGTATCTGAGCCATGGAAACATGCCCAAAATATGCTGCTTGTACTAGTGCTGCTCCAAGAATATCTTGACCCGTGGACAACGTGTTGTCGCCCATGCCCTCGGCGGCTTTGGTAAGAAGTTGTGCAACCAGTTCGACATTTCCATCTCTTGCTGCCAGGAGTAGAGGGGGTGGTACTAAGCCAGTGGTGTAATGGATGTTTATAGCTTTGCACCGGAGGAGCGCGTCGAAAGCTTGTCTATTGCCGTAATGGACTGCCCACCAGAGCGCTGTGCGGCTTTTTGAATGCTTGGCCACATAGTCGATGTCGGTTGCGCGGTGTTGAACAAGCATTTCGAGCACTTTCTCGCGCTCCATTGATGCCGCCAAATGTAAGGGTGAATGTCCATCATTGTTGCAGCAGTTGACCTCGATATTTTCGCAACTAAGCAGTATTTGGACTGTCTCGGCGCGGTTATGTCTGACGGCAGCATGTAAGGCAGTATCACCAAATGGGCCTCTGCTATCCAAATCGATCTTGCTGTGATGGACGAGCATCTTGCTAATTTGCGTATGCCCTTGTATGATAGCTATGTGCAGTGGCGGATTGCCATCAGAACTGGCGCCGTTGATTTTGATGTCCTTATGCTCGAGTAATAGTTTGACCACCGATATATGACCTCGCCTCACCGCCAGAATCAGGCTTGTGTAGTTCTCTTCTGCTTGATGGTTGACATCCACGGCAGAGTGGTTGAGAAGTCTTTGCACGATGTCGATATTGCCTCTGATTGTTGCTTCCATGAGAATTGTTCGCAGGGGTCGACCGCTCCCTGTGAAGTTCACGTCTATTGCTGGATGCTGTAGAAGAAGTTCCAGTGTCGCGATACACTCGTTTCGCACCGCGACATTCAAAGGAGAGACCCCAGATAGGTTCTCGGCATTAACATCGACGTCTGGACACCGTAAAAGGAGCGATACCACTGGCACGTTATCTCGAGCAACCGCCAGATGCAATGCGCTTTCTCCGTCTCTATTCCTAGCGTTGATGAGATCTGCCGAGGCCATCTCTAGAAATTTCCTAATGGAGCCTAGATTCGCGCTTGAATTTGTCTGAACGAGCGAGTGTAGTGGTAGCATACGCTGCAACATGCTACTATTGGATCGTCCGACGATACCTCCTGAGCCTGAGCCCCAGCAACTGAACAGCTTCTCCAAAATGGTTGGTTCCGATGCTGCAAGTGCCCATTTGAAGAGAGCAGATGGTAGGTCTTTGAGAGCTTCAAGAAAAGTGTCGCGATCCCACTGTGGAAGTTTGATGCCGGCTTCCGGTAATTGTCCGAACAATAAAGCCCAGATCACGTTCTGTTCCACTTGTCTCATGGATATGTTGTAGTCTGTTTCAAGAACGGTAGCATCACAAAAGTCTTGTGATATTCCAAACAGCGCGTAAAATTTATCTCTTTCTTTTTCTGCTTCACATTCTTGGAATTTCAACAGCAGTTTTATCAAGCTGCGGTCCTTTTGCCACCATGAAAGATCGCGAAGTGGTCCGGGCATAACCTCCAATACGGACCTTGTATGAGGTTCAAGGTCATATTCGATTCCCTTGAGCCCTGGCAGTGATGAAAATGTTCGTGAGGACACCGACATGTCGCCGCACATGATCGTAGCTCGTTTGCTACTGGCAGCCTCCTGGATGACCCACACCCTTCGGAACCAAGAACGATTCAGCAGGTCCCGGAGACCCTCGATCAAGTCTTCGAGCTTGTCTGTAAGGCAAAGTGGTTGTAGCCGCTTCATCTTTTCCCATTCATGTTCCCATGTTTTGCGAGCGCCCGCCCGTTGGTCCAGTTTAAGCGCGGTTTCCATGGAAAAGTCGGTATGTTTATTCCCCGGTCCAAGCCATATGATGACTTGTTCAGCAGACTCGTAAATGCGCCGCATACGCTTGACCTGGTGCGACTTCTCCTCATTGCATGCCTGGTTAATACAAATCGCATCAATCCAGAGCAAAACGTCTCGTGCAGGCTGTCTTAGGTGTTTTAAAGCTGCCGCTAGGTTCGTGGTTACTCCAAAGTGAATCCCATCCAAGGTAATGGGCGTAGTAGTCGGTGTGATATCTGGCGTAGCATCTGAAGTGACAGCCTCCTTTTTCGTATCTCTCCAGGCATATGATAAGGCGCTGTATGGAAGGCCTTTGCTGGCATCAGAATCTCGGGATACAACCAGTGTGCATTCGAGTGGATCGTCTATGGCGCCCTGGAGGAGCTGTACGAGGCGAATAGCATTCTCCCCGAGATCGAAGCCCTTCCCAGTGTACGGAGGCCTTGCACACGCATTCTCACCGTCCGCATTTACACACATGATGTTTATTGATCGCAAAAGAATTGGGAATTCGTGGTGTGGAGACCTTGAAACAGGACTGATCAAATTGTGTGATGCGTTTCATAGGTGACTGCGGGCAGATTTTCAACTTGTCAGCAGCACATCTGACTGCATTTTTGACAGGTCGTCAGGCGACCTATGATTATGAGGCACTACGATATGCAAAGAGAGCTGGGTGCAAAGCATAGCGTTGCAAATGCGGTATGCCAGACTCAAAAGCCCAGCCTCATCTCCCCCCTCAACATATTTGCGCCCTCATCCCCATGCTAGTCCAAACTACTTCCCTATCAACTCACCCCTCCAAACATCGGTAAAGGAACAGGTACACAAACTTAGTACATTTTCGGGCTGCTTCACGTCAAATTGAAAGTTTACCAGAGGATAACGTTGTGCTAACCAGGTTGGTCATCAGCTATTACTGCCAGAAATTCATAGCAAAAGTACATAAGCCCTCGGTGAATTGCTTACTATGTATGTTAATTGAATAATTATGAACGTGGGAAGAAACATGATTCTCGTAACCGGTCCCTATGAGCTCACACCCACCTTACAAGCCCTAATGGCACCCAAAAGATGCAGTTTCAGTTGTTTGCTCCTCACATAATGGGGTGCTTTGAGGGCAATATGCAGCAGCAAAGTAATGTCGGAGGCTCGTATTGCCTACTCGCAGGCTGGGGCCTTTAAGTGTGATTGAGTGACATCCCCGTGGGGGCTGAAGGTCATATTGATATTTACTGAACAGAAGCCAGTACTTGAATTGAAGCTAGACCATATTAAAGGCATTTGAGATCTGCTTTAAAGACTGCCCGGGCTCTAAATACTGATGACTGCCATTTCACAATGGCAGCCGTTTGTGAGTCTTCAGCTATTGGGGATCTGCCTCTCAGATCCTTAATCATTCAATATATTATCTCAAACTTCTTGAAATATTTAAACTACAAAACCAAGTCTTGCATCCTTTGCGTGCAGAGACGCTGCAAGAACCATAAACAAACTGATGAAATTATGTCTATGGCAGGTGTCCCACCTTGCGCTATAAGTTGACCGCGATGCTGGAACGCTTGTTGTGCATTCTTTTGCATTTTTTAAACCGCTAATATGCTAGCACAGCTCGGATATCTGTTGAATGTCGTTGATAACTCAGCGTGTAACAGTACTGATACCACATGTCTCTGCACCGATGCTCTCTTGAAGGCTCCAAGTACCAATCTCAGTAGATTATTCTACACACCTGCTGAACTGCTCAGTATGTCCAAAACAGCTTCCCTTTTTCTTTTTTCCTTTTCTTTTTTTTCAGATCGCGCTTCTGACCGCATACCATAATATTTCAATTTTCTAACCGAAAGACTGCATATATGTATGTTCAGCTACAAAGAATGCTAACAATACTGCTTGCGGCATCACACCACGATACGAGTCCTGTTCGGTGGTCTCTCCCGTTCTGCTTGCCTTTATGCTCGTGTTGCGTGGCTCGAATTAGGGCTGAGGAGATTGAAGGGAGAGTCAGATTTTACTCGATTGACTGTCTCCTTGAGAGTGCTTACAGTATTGGCTATAATATTAGGGTGGGATGACTATATGAACTTTGCCGCCGCCCTGATTGTAGCCACATTCTCCGCGCTGCTTCTTGGTCCCAGTAGGCACTACACATTTCTTGTTTGCCCCCATCAATGCGTGTAAAAGACTTTTGATTGATTATCAACCTTCTAGTAAACAAATTCGCCTTCGGTCGGGATGTGTAGCCTATTTCTTTGAACGGCGGTGAGCGAGCTTCTGAAAGCTAGACTTTCAGTTTCGATGACCGTCCGCGCCTACTCCTCTGAGACTGTTTTCCTGCCTTTTTTCTTCGCTTTGTTTTTGATTCCTCTTCCTCTTCCTCTTGTTCTTCTTCACTTTCGTCTTTTCCCAGGAGACGTGAAGAGTCACCTGAGCTATGATTTCCACCCAATTGCTGTGACTACTACTGAATTCTACGAGACCGCTCATCTATCTATTTTCTCGGCTTCTAGTCCAAGTATTCATTTGATGTTTGATGAACGCGTATTTGCCACTCGAAAGCACTGTTACACGATGTTCATCACACTCGCTGCTAAAGTGCCCCATTCCATGCATATATTTCTCGGTCTTCTTACTTTTTGAAGTTAGGTTGATGAGTTAAGGAATACTCTGCTGGCTAAATTATCCACACGCGATGGACTACGGACACTATGTGCTCTTGGCAGTAACTTCGGCATCGAAAAGAAACACAGTGAACCTCTTCAACAGAATTTTGAAGAGACAAATAGATCATAGCTAAATAAGCACCTTTTTAAAGTACCATCGTTACTAACATCGTACTTCTGCCAGCGTTACTGGTGTCGCAATTGCAAACTTGCGGCACATTAGAGAACATAAAGACAGAACAAATCCAGCTGGCAAGTTTCACAATATCTTCCCTCAATCATTCATGATGGCAAATGTTTAGAGCAGATAACGAAGATAGATTACAGCAACATAATCAAGTATATTTGAGCAGAGAATTGAAGTATGAAGCGAAACCCAGAATAAGAAGGTGAAGAAGATAAGCAGAAGAAGTGGGAGGTCAGCTGAAGATACACCAAAGGAGCAGCTAAAGATGATAAAATCACATCAACTCGTTTAGCGACTCAAAAGAAGAAGCATGTGATGAACAACATATCTCAACATTAACCAATGAAGTCTGTTCAGGATCGTTTCTCATTTCCAAGTCTCCAATTTTGAGTATGTGACAGGAGTAGCTTTCTACGAGTTTCTCGAAAATGAGCCCATAGAATGAGAATACTCCCCTTTCTTCCCCCACCCCCACCCCCAAAGAAAACAACCTCTTTGGGTCGGCAACTTTGCTTGGTCTCTATATTAGAAAAAAAACACACATTTCCATGTATCCTTGCCATGAATCTGTGGACTCATATCGGGAGGGAAGTCTTGATGCTTTTCCATCAGAAACGTCTTCGCCTCCTGAAAAGAAAATGGGAGCCTATTCACTGACACGGTCGACGCTACTTGGCAACACATGTTGCCATTGACGAGATGTCGGGTCCAAAAGGGCACACTTGAGCAGTCTTTGAGCACATAAGGTGGCAACACAAAAGGCCAGTGGGTGAGATGCCCCGCAGCTTATCCATGCTTCTACTACTGTTCTTTTGGTCAAATCCAGGTTAGAGTTTTGTTCCGACTTTCTCATTGGAGTTCAGTCACACTATTCTCCCTTGATGATACTTGGGTTGGAGCATATTGTGCCACTGCTCAACCAATGAAGCTCCATTATTGCGGAAAGGGGGAATTGGAATTGGCTGATCCAGCCCGGAGAGGCTTCCGCATTTGATACAAAGGTTAGCTGCAGGGTGATCTCGCATCGCGCACAATGGAGCCACAGCTCTCTTTCGGGGTGCCTATGTTCAAGCCAGTGCTACTGGATTCAGTCTCGTGATGACATGCGTCTGGAGCCAAGCCTCGCTGATCCATTTGTTATCTGGGACGGCCAACAGTTTCATGCAAGCTCAAACTATCAGCCAGAATCTGATACCGGCTTCTGCCAGTCTGCGCGTGGCCAATGAACTCCCAGTTTACTGAGATAACGAAATGAGAAGGTCTCTGCAGATTTGGCTACGAGCAATACCTTTGTAGGTATATACTTGATGGAAGAAAATCAGTCTAGACCAGCCCTCAGAACAATTGACGGACAGACCGTGGGTGCAATTCAACATTATCACATGCTTTCCTACTTCCTAGCCATAAAACATCCGGGGAATTAACAGTTCAACGAGTCGCTCGAATCCGTCGCATACAACTGGACAAGAAACGATTGCCCAGCCATAAAAGAACCCCTGTGAGACACACAAGAGCCAACGTCTCGAAAAGCACATGAGAAGCGCCACATGACAGTAATCCGTGATCGGTTTTGCGCCACAGCCCCCAAAATCACCTCTTGGTCCCTGCTGAATTCGCATGCAAATCAGGTGGAGAGGGCAAATGCAATGCCGTCCGAGAATAGTATGGCTTCATGAAGACAGAGCAGAGCCACTATTGCACCACGAATTAGCATTCTGCAAAGTCGCGAAGCAGCGAATAATACAGCGTGTGATTGATGGGCTTCTAGACTGGTTCCTGTTACATATGCAAGCAGGCAGATAAAAGACACATGGAAAGACCACGGCATCAACGAGCCGAGAGCGAAAGGTTGGTCTGAATAAGCCGACAGTTGGGACTTCTACCTCCTTGCTGCTCGTCCTTTTCTCCCTTCGTTCATGAGATAGCAATCAAGCGACCCGCCCCCAATGGTGCCAAGAAAAGCGTTCGTTCAAGTAGAGCCAATAATGATGGGGAAGATGGCGTGCATTTATGCAGATATGATACGCTCTATCACACGCTCTTGGCCTTTGCTACGACCAACCCATTGACCCTTGTGAGAATTCAATAGTCTACCCGAATGAACGCCACCATGATTTTCTAGAACACTGGAGAGCTGCAGCCGTTGATGAACGACCTGCCTCGTTGGGCTAGAAGCACCAAGGCTGTAGCAGAAGCGTGGGCGACATATCATTTGCTTGGAGGCTATCTGAGAATTCCAATTGACGGCGAACCAAGATTTTATGTTCATCAGCACGCCACTATCCAGGTCAGTCCAGGATGGTGCCATTCTGCAGCCAAGTGGTGGTTGATTCTCGTGATCCTGGGGCCTTTTGTCCATGCTACAAGATGTTTCTGGTTGTGCCCTTGACACTGTCAAAAGGGGAATTACTAGGAGATGGCGCATTAGACTTGTTCTCTCAGAGCAAGTTACTTCAGACAGTAAATTCAGTCTTGTTTCCGCCTATCCTCGCGTCTTCTCAGTCGTCCTGGGTCGTCACTCCAGCATCCAAAGATTATTTCCAACGAGTTGAGACTTTGCGCGCGTGGCCATTTTTGGTTGACAGCAATGGCTCCTGGCATCGGCAACAATGCCATTGTTGTTGGCGGTTTCAATCCTATCGAGAACAAGGTGATTGAGGTGCCCACCCATGAAGAGATCAACGAGAAGAATGCCATCACCAGCGCATTGGTAGCGGACCCAGACCTCAAGGATGCCGCTACCACGTCGACTCCCATCTCGGACGCGGGAGAGGGCAATGAGTCGGACCAGAACAGCGAGGATGCTGTGATTGTCACAGGAGCTGACGCTGCCCGTCACTTGTTGCCTCTCCGAGACGACAAAGACCCTGCGTTTACCTTTCGAGGCATGTTTATAGCAACTGTCTTGTGTGGTTTCCAAGCAGTGATTTACCAAATCTACATGGTCAGTGATCTCGTCCCTCTTCTTCCAGCCAGAGTTTTCAGACACTTGGACCGTTTCAATGTTGTCATGAACACTGACACACGACACGTTGCTCTCAGTTCAAACCAACCAGTATCACGATTTCTGGTACCTTCATCGTCCTGATTGCCTACTTCGGTGGCAACGCATGGGCTTCCCTTCTCCCACGCGGTGATCACCTGGAGACTCGCTGGAGAGAAAAGAATGGTGGATCACTTCAAGCCAATCTACCACTTTGGATTCGGATCGCCAAATTTTTCAACAACGGACCTTGGGGCATCAAAGAGCATGCCATTGCCGCTATTACAGCCACTGGTGCCTCCAACGCCGCTGCGGCCAGCCAGGTATTTGCCGCGCAGGAGCTCTTCTACAACATGCCACTGTCGGCAACGACCGTCGTGCTGAGCACGATCAGTATTGGTTTGTTTGGCTATGGCCTGTGTGGTCTGATGCGGCCCATTGCGGTCTGGCACGTCGAGGCTGTCTACTGGAGCACGCTGCCTACAGTCAAGACACTACAAGGTCTACACTGGAATAGTGTCAAGAATTCTAAGCCGATCCGCTATTTTTGGTATGCATATGGCAGCATGTTCGCCTACGAGTGGTTCCCAGCCTACATTTGGCCGTGGCTCAACTCGGTCTCAATCCCATGCCTCGCAGCAATGAAGGCCACTGGCGCAAAGGCGGACGTCCTGACAAACCTGTTTGGCGGTGCCTCCAACAATGAAGGGTTGGGCTGGCTCAGTCTCTCGTTTGACTGGCAATACGTGAGTACCATTCATGATGCTATCACAATGACCCATGCGTGATGATTGGCTAACTGAGACCTTTCTCTTCGTCGCAGACCACCTCTTTTCAAACCTCACTTCCGCTCAAGCTACAACTGCACCAGGCCGCAGGCTTGTTTGTCTGCTATTTCGTCATGCTGGGCATTTACTATGGCAATGCTTGGGGTGCCAAGTCACTGCCGTTCATGTCTACCAGACTGCTGCTTTCCAACGGCACCAGCTACCCTACAAGTGATGTATTTGTGGGCGGCGTCCTCAATGAGACCGTGTTTGCCGAGTACGGCCCTCCAAAACTGGCTGCCACCTTTGCCTATTCCATGTTCATCGCCAATGCTGCTGTAAGTGTCACCCTTTCATGCTTCATTACCTTCTCTCTTGAGGGTATCCATAGACTTAGCACAGTACTAATCCGTGAGGCTCGCTTGGATAGATTGGCGCTCTGCTCATGCACTGCATCATCTTTTGGGGCCCAGATATTAAGCGCACGTATCAAACTGCGCGCCAGAGCAAGTTTGACGACCGCCATCACGTCTACATGGCCAAAACCTACAAGGAAGCGCCATGGTGGTGGTATGTCCTTGTGCTCGTGGTGTCGTTCTTCCTAGGTCTCATTGTGGTTCTTAGAGAGGATATTACCCTGCCTGCTTGGGGTTATGTTGTGGTGAGTATCTATGCTGTGTTTTGATTGAGAGTACTCTGTGCCATCCAACACTCTGACATACTGTTATAGAGTTTGATCTTGGGCATTGTGATTGCACCTTTTTCAACCATTCTGTACGCCAGATATGGAAATGGCATCGCAACAAACAACTTGTCCAAAATGCTGGCTGGCCTGATGATTCCCGGTCGACCTGTGGGAAACATGTACTTTGCCGCCTGGTCGCACAATGTCATTGCCAATGCAGTCAATCTGGCCAACGATCTGAAGATGGGGGAGTACCGTACGTAGACGCCCCATCCTTCTGTTTTCATATTTTCTTCTGCTCAACTTCCGTTCGATTATTGTTGCACAGAACGCTAATGAGTAAACAGTCAAAATTCCTCCTCGTGTCATGTTTCTGACACAAATCTACGGAACTGTCCTGGGCGGCTTCATCAACTACGCCGTCATGACTTCCATCGTCAGTGGAAACCGCGCCCTCTTGGCCAACGGCAACGGCAACGCGTCCTGGAGTGGCGCCACACTACAGGCGTACAACACAAATGCTGCTTCATGGGCTCTTTCAGAGTACTTGTACAAGGCTGGCACAACATATGCCATGGTTCCGGCTGGTTTGGGCGTCGGCGCTGCCATAGTCGTTCTTCATCGACTTGTAGTCTACGTAAGTTTAACCGTAGCTGCAAACCCATTTACGAGTCACCTGCACGTCCTACAGCACAGCTGCAAGATCGAGATGGTCTCAAGAGCAAGAGAGGAAGACAATGTCGCTAACGTTGCCAAAACCCCGTCTAGTTCATCCCCCGTATCCGCACCTTTGACCTCCGCGAAATCAACACGCCCCAATTCATCCAGTATGCAGGCTACATCCCCTACAACCAGTCGCAGACCTGCGTCCTGCTCACTTGGGTTCTTTCGGGCTTCTTTTGCCAGTACTACCTGCGCGAGTACCGCCCGCGCATCTTCAAGGACTACATGTACCTCGTCACAGGCGCCTGGGATGGTGCGAGTTTGTCGGTCATGTTTATACTCTCGTTTGCTGTTTTTGGTGCTGGTGGCCCATCGATTCCGTTCCCGACGTGGTGGGGAAATAATGCCAATGGTAATTATGACTTTTGTCCGTCGAGTTGAGGTTGCGGTTGTTTTTTTGTGGTGTTGATGTTGATGCGGGCTGGTGAGTGAGAAATGGTGGTTTTGATGGTCCCTTTTTTGATATCATGATGATATGTTTGATATATGCCAAGGAATAAAGTCATAGCATCCTCATCACAATATCAGAATTTGTGGAAAATGCCGCCACAGTCCATGTTGATGTAAAACGACAACTCGAACTTGGACTTCACCCAAGAGCCAGGCTCGCTCATAGAACCTCGTGGAGTTGTTGATTTACTCAAACTGTCTACAATTGCAATTCACAAAACCCACCACAACGCCGTGCCCTCCAATCGTAAGATTTCGACTTGTCCCCGAATCATTGCGAAAGCCTTCAACCCATCAAAGTCCAAAATTACCACCTGATATTACTCTTTTTACGGTAAAGTCATAAACAGCTTCTTCATCTTGGCGTAGTTCGGCGTGCCCAGCCCCGTAAGCGGATCCCAGCCTTTGACGGCAGAGAAGCCAACGGTGCCACAGCCGGGGTTTGTGCCATTCGTGATGTCGTTCATGACTTGTGGATTGGCGTACAACGCCTCGTTAATAAACCCGACGGGACTCTTGCCAGCTTGCAGACGTTCCTCATTGATCATGTTGATCATGGATGCGAAGACAGGAGCGGATGCTATCAATTCTCAAGTCAGTAAAATGATGCTATATGTTTGTAACCCGGCCTGCTGGCGTACCGGCCGGCAAAGGGAAATGAAGAACATACCAGACGTGCCAAAGGACAATGAAAACTGCCCATCCACAGCCGTCACATAATTCGCTCCATTAGCCGAAACATCAGGAAACGCGCGAACCTTGCCCGAGTTATTGAACCGGTCCGCACCATACGGTGGCGCGTGATCCGTCATGAACGTTGAGACCGCTTTCTTCTGGTACGACGGAATGGCAAACACGTTCGAGAACCCGCCGCCCGAAAAGATGACCTCTTGGCAGGCAGTCTCGGCATCATTCACTGTCGTGCCTTTGCTGAGCTGCGTGGCGCCCACCGAGGTAACCCATGGGCATCCGCCGGGGAAACTAGGGTTGAACTTTCCAGAAGTGCCGTCCGTAAAGCTCTGCCCGTCTGCAGAGAGACACACGCCGCCGTTGCCGGCAACGCCAGAATCGCCCGAGGAATAGAGCACGGTGACGCCCTGAAGCGCCAGCTTCATGTACTCGTCGCACTGTCGCCTTTCATACTTGGCGCCGAGGTCGGCTTCGTTAGATCCGTAGCTGGTGGAAATGACGTTGGTGGCGGTTGCTATGCCACACTCGACGGATGCAGAGTACTGACCGTCCATGTTGGGGTCCTTGGAGTCGCCGCCTTTGAAGCTGCAGTAGCTGGCGTCGATGCCGTCCAGGAAGTTGTTGAAGCTAGCGCCCTGGACCAGGTCGCCGACTTGGTAGACACTCGCCTTCTGAGGTGAAATAAGGGCCATTGCGAACTCGAGATCGAGGGCCGATTCGCCGTTGAAGTTGAAGCTCTGGTTCTGGGTTTGAACCACACCGTCGGCCAGGAGGAGGATCTGTGGTGTCTTTTGTGGTATGTCTGGTGTGAACTGGTCAAAGTACAGGTCGAGATCGGTCTGCAGAAAGGCCTGTGGTGTGTATTCCACAATACCGAGGGCATTGCTCGCGTTGGCCAGGGTTCCTTTTGGCATATTGTAAAGGGCTCGCAGACAGTCCGGGGTGATCATTGTGTCGCATTGCGACAAGTCCATCATGGCGTTGTCGATGTGCTGGCCCTGTTTGGGGTTGCTGCCGTCAAGCGGGCTTCCGACAATGGCTTTGGTTGAGTCCTGTCGCCTCCCGTTGGATCTCTTGAGCTCTTTGGTCGCCTCGTTGGAGACCTTTTTGTGCTTGTTGGTTCTCTCGTGGCCCAGGCTCTTGTCAAAGTGGACGGTTGGCGTGATGATGTCGACATGCTCAGCGACGTAGTCTGGGACGTGGTACTTCTCGCAGGCAACGTGGTGCGTGTTATTTTGCGTCTCGTGCTTGTAGACATGGTACTCGGTCTTGAGCATCTGCTCCATCTCGCGCACCGTGGCATTGAAGGTGATCCAGTTCTTGGTGACTGACAGCTTGACCCGGCTGGGATGGATGCCCTCCGACTCAAGCCATTCCATGATCGCATTGACAGACTCTCGCTTCGGCTTGAACATTTCGATGACCTCTGCTGGCGACCAGTGCCGTCCATAATTCGGCGAGTTCGGATTCGCGACATCATAAATGAACTCCTCCGCCCGATGAAGATTTTGCTGCGCCAGTCCTATCTTTACCGGCAGGGTTGCTGTGTAGTGCATACGGTGGTCCTTCTGCCACTTGCTGTGAACTGCCGGCACTTCTTCATGGACGACATGGCGAAGGGGACCCCGCTGGAATTTGGCCAGCGGTTTGGCGTCTGCTGCTACCGCCAGGGTAGCAACGACGCTTGTTATTATATTGAACCGCATGATGGACAACAACGGGCCAGCCAGGGTCGAGAAAAAGGAAAACAAAAAATCATGATTGCACAGGACGAGGAGTATTCATATGGTGAGCATTCATCCTATTCGGGACTATGGCCAGCTACGGTCTGTGATAACAGTGGACACAAGACGAGACTGAAACCCCTCCCAAGGACGACTGACGCCACCCATGATAGACCAGACTGTGATAGACCAGACTGAACTCCAGTAAGGCAAGCAGCCGGAGGCCCAGAGGCTGCAGCAGTTGTTGCCGGAGGTGCCCTCATAGCGTGCTCTGGAAGATGTAATCTTGAGACGATGCGGATTGAAAGCTCAGAGCGGACCTTGGCAGCTATTTGCTTGTTACAAAACCACCAGGCACAAGCAATTGCCAAGGGCTTGACGGCTATAATGGGAGTCGAGAGTGGTGCATCAAACGCAACCGTCGCACGAGTTCGTTGCAGTGGATCGACTTGAACACCATATTACGGAATTCGTTTTCCTTGTCGCGATTCCGTCCGCTGCCGCGTGGCCTGCTAGCCAAGGTATGGATGGGCCTTGCGCTGCAGTATCCTCGAAGCCAACTCAAAACCAAACCCAGTCCAGGAGCGGAACGTGGACTTGCAGGGGCTCTGGTCTTGCGGGGCTTGACGGCAATAATTAGGGTGCCGAGCGAAGTGGAAACCCAACCTGAAACTGATGAGTCTGCGCGCCCACGTCCACTCAAGCCTTGCAACATCAAGGTCTCTTTTTGCACATACCAATCCCATATTCCAATTTACTTCATCTCGTTGCTGTGAATTGATTCAAAATCTCATATTGTTGTTGCACGCCTTTTTGCACCGTCGGGTCGTCCGAGTCAGCTTCCGCGGGGTGCAGAAACGCTGCGATGACCTCGTCTAGCGTGTCTCCAGCGAAGCCGGGCGCTTTGACCGTCTGGCGAAATCGTGTCTCAGGTGTAAGATCAGCCTCAAACTGCGCACTAAAATTATACGCACGCTGCGCCTGGGATGGTTTGACGACAGTCAAAGCCTTGGTAGCCGGTGCAGCGGCTGACAAAGGCGACGTGAAGAGGATGTTGGTTACGGCTGCGTTAAGATTGGTGAGTTCTTTCGGACCACTGTTTGCTGATCGATCGGTAATGGTCCAAACGTGAATTTGGCCCTTGGGATGTCCCGATAATAAGACCGTGCCATCATGCGTCAAGGCCAAGCAGGACGCAGGGCCAGACTCTGTTGGAGAGGTGCAAAAGGGCGTCGAGACTTGCACGACAGTCGACGCTTCTTCGCTCTTGGGGCCGAGCAGTGGGTTAGGACCAAAGAAGTCCACCGAGAAGATCGAGCCATCTTTGGTCGACGCAAACACTCCACGCAGAGCAGGATCCAAAGAAAGGCAGGTCGGGAAGCTGGAGAACAGCAGCGTCCTGAGCACCTGACCGGAGTGATAGTTCCAGATGATGCACGTCTTGTCTTTGCTGGCGGAAACACAGAGGCTCGTCTCTGGGTTGTTGCCAGGTGAGACAGTCAGGGCCGTGATGGCACCGCGGTGGTTCGAGAAGCTGACCGTAGGCTCGCGCTCCTCTGTGCTGTCCAGTTCGAGGAGCTGCGCAAGGCTCCAGACATGAACGTTGGAGTCGTCTGATCCGGTCAAAAGGTGGTATGGCGCGACTGCTAAGCAAGAAACCGCCTGTACGTGGCTTGCGGGTAGCGAAACGAGTCGACCTGTACGTGTCTGCAGGAGATAGCTTTAGTACGACTGGGCTAGCTGGAAGTGCTTGTCTTGCATGAGATCCTATTCAATTACCTCCCAGAGCATGATTCGGCCCTCAACAGTCCCAATGACGAGCACACAGCCGGCCAACGCGATGCACCGTATCCTCTCTGGGAAGGCCACAAAGGCCTCTTGGTTGCCCCGTAACCGGGAATAGACATGAATGTATGCTCTTTCGTGTTGAGCGGCAAAGACATGGGTCTCGCTGACAGCCAGGCAGTGGATCGGCGTCGCGCTCTTCTTCAAGGTCGATTTTGCAGCGAAGGAGGGCCACAGTGAGTGGGTGTAGATGCCGACGTCCTTGGCGATGGCCGTATTGCTGGACAACGGAGGTCCGCAGATGGACGTGATGAACTCTTCGGCAACCATGTTGTCGGTGCAGTCAAAGATAGCCGGACTCGACTTGTGTTGCTGCAAAGGTTGTGGTGTTGTTGTTGATAGACGCAAACATTGTGTAAGCTGCCTTTGAGGGTACCCCGAATTTTCATTGGCCCTGGCCCTTGGCTGGCTTGGCTAACCCTGAGGGTTACGCACAATGGTCTGGAGATTTCTGTGAGGAGCAAAAGCAGCTGTGCCGACTTGAAGCCTCATAGTGCCTGGAATGACTGTACGGAGACAATGAAAAGTAAGTGATGTGAAGTCGTATATTCAAATTTGCATCAAAATACCTAGGTATACGGAGAATGCCATGGCCACCTGACCAAACACACTACCGCGATACCGGTCGCAAGCCATGGAAAGCTGCTTACCTCATCCGACCTAATGTCAGCGGTACCTACAGGATTGTGCTGACAGCTGACACCAGGTCCTACCGCAACGTCTGTGAGCCCTGCCCGACTCCAGTGAGGGGCATTTGTACAGAAGACGCCAAGTCTTGGCGGTCCAGACAGCTGGAAAGCTTGGCATCGATGCGCGCTACATGGCTTTCCTGAGTGCCGACGCTTGTGGTTATATCACACACAGCCTTGCTATAAACATGTCACTGGTGCCTAGGGTTGCTTGCAGCTGCCTGACTGCAGAGGGTCTGCGCGGACAGATCAGAGACGAGCTGGGAGTCTCTTTGTACCAGATGCGTAAGTCCATCAAGTTGACTCAGGCTGCAGCCGTCGCGGGCGTCCAAGTTTCGTGGAAGATAATGTTAGCCCTTTGTACATGTGACAGTATCTATACCGGAAGTGGGCAGTGATGAATCCCGAGTTGTGAAACGTGGATGGGCGGACAAGGACTGACAATCCCTTATCTACATTGTCGACCCCGATCAACCACCTGCACTGTTGGCGATCAGCGCGGTGGGAAACCGGAGAACATACTACTAGCTTGCCCACATGCCGTACCCAGATGTAACGAGAGGCTGTTGCCAGTCGACGTCTTTGCCGAGACGCGGTCGCAAAGAGGCAGCTCGAAGACCCAAAGTCGCTAATGCAGTTGACAGGATGAACGGCACAGCAGGCAAGGAGCAAAGTAGGGACAAGCCACGCTATTGCCAACGGCCTCGTCTCCCTATGCGAGGGTCTGATGTGTGCTGTAAGAGCGTGTACGAGCAAACGCAGTGTCCTCGTCAGGTCACTGACTGCATG
The DNA here is from genome assembly GCA_003019895.1 of Coniella lustricola. Classification (NCBI taxonomy): domain Eukaryota; kingdom Fungi; phylum Ascomycota; class Sordariomycetes; order Diaporthales; family Schizoparmaceae; genus Coniella; species Coniella lustricola. Next base: position 84,818 of record KZ678376.1, on the reverse strand, counting down.
TCGAGCCACGATGCCAGTCCCTCGCTCTCAGATGAGTGCAAGAAATGTGTCGTTGTCCTGCACGAGAATGCGCGTAGAGTTGCGTACGCGTGGGGCGCAATCAATTCTAGGGCCCAGCATTCGACAGCGATAGCGCCATAGATCGGCCACTTCAGCAGGGGTCCACGGATGGACTGCCCACCGGACCGCCACGAATGAGAACCCTGCAGCGCTGCAGAGCAGGCCCAGACTCCACCCGCCCCTGTCCGCCATGCAGCCCATGAAGGAGCCACCAGGCCCCCTACTTTACTTAGCACAACTGCTAGCCAATATACAGGGCACGCCCTAGCGGAGTCTTGGCTTGCGTCTGTCTATTTTGGAGAACCCCCAGCTTCCATCCTAAAAGGCTGCTTGCTTCGTCTGGGCTTCGCAACACCTTTGAATTTCGCGAATGTCTGCATGGTCCTAGCATTTCTGTCCCCTCAGCTGCGACATTCGGTTCTTACCAGATTCATTCACTTGTACCTCGAATCATACCCTGTATACTTAGCAGACGCTGCAAATCCGCAATCGCCACGGTCTTTAAGCGATCCGATTCTCCTCGTCGCTCGAAGTCCAGCTTCATAGGCGCAAAGAGAGCCTCAGCCGTGTCATCTTCCGATCTTCACCACAACTACGACTCCTTATCTGCGCTGCGCTGCGTTGTGAGGCACACCAAACCTCTACTAATCGGACAATTTGTGAGACACTGTGTCTGCCGAGAATTACGGAACGCTCAATCTGTTGTTGGGACCCATGCCTGCTCCTCGGTAGAAGGCTTTCACACAACATCCGCGACGCGCCTCCACGGCGGGCAACCCGACTGCCTGGTCTCGGCCACCATGCTCACCTTCAGGCGCGCCCTGCTCGCAGCAGCTATTTTCCTCTCCTTTCTCTACATCCTGTCCAGATCGCACAATTCACCCGATATATTAGAAGACCCAGCCTTCCCACCAGCCAAGGCCGTGCCCGACGATGGCATGCAATATGCTTCCTCCTCGCAATCCTCCTCGACCGCAGCAGCGGCAAACGCAAATAACGAGGTTACTGCGGCCGGTGGCTCAGAAAAAGAAGAAAGTGCCGTAGACGCAGTGGCGGACGCAGGAACAGGAGCAGAACACAACCAAAAACCGCTTCTCGACATGACCAAGCTGTCGCTCGTCGAAAAGCTAGCCTACCAGCACCCTTACGATGTCGAGACCAAGTTCCCAGCCTACATCTGGCAGACGTGGAAGTACACGCCCGCCGACTCACGCTTCAAGTTCCGCGAGGAAGAAGCAACCTGGACAAAACTCAACCCGGGGTTCACACACGAGGTCATTACCGACGACGTGGCCGCCAACCTCGTCAAGCTCTACTATGCCTCTGTGCCTGAGGTCCTCGAGGCATACGAAGCGCTCCCCATGCCCGTTCTGAAGGCCGACTTTTTCCGCTATCTCATTTTGCTTGCGCGAGGCGGTGTTTACAGCGACATCGACACGGCGGCAATCAAGTCAGCCGTCGAATGGATTCCCGCGAGCGTGCCGCATGAGGCCATTGGCCTCGTCATTGGCATTGAGGCGGACCCCGACCGCCCAGACTGGCACGACTGGTACTCGCGCCGCATTCAATTCTGCCAGTGGACGATCCAAAGCAAGCCGGGCCACCCCGTCCTGCGCGAGGTTGTCGCGGCGATCACCGAAGAAGCGCTGCGCAAGAAGCGCTCTGGCTTGTTGGCCGGCTTCAAGGACAAGAACGTCATTGAGTTTACGGGCCCCGCCGTGTGGACGGACGTTATCTTTGATTACTTCAACGACGCGCGATACTTCGACATGAGCGCCAGCAAGGGACCCATCGACTGGCACAACTTCACGGGCATGACGGCTATCAAGAAGGTGGGCGATGTCATTGTGCTGCCCATCACTGGCTTCTCGCCTGGTGTGGGCCAGATGGGTGCTGGAGATTATGATGATCCTCTGGCGTTTGTGAGACATATATTCTCGGGTATGTTACTCTTCCTTGACACTTTACTCATTCCCATGTGATTCTGCGATTCTGCCATATCAAAAAAAAAAGCACTCTCTCAACGAAGTGGACTTTTGGCTAACGATATACGTCACGTAATAAGGCTCCTGGAAACCGGAGAAGGAAAGGCATATTGGCGGCTAATAGCAAACTGCCAAGTTCGAGCAAACAAGCCGGCGCATGGGGGGTTTTTTTTTCTTCTGGTCCTGGTTTTCCTCTGCCTCTTCGTCGTCGGAGGCCGTCTCTGTCTTTTCCAAGTATGCTATCACTTGCCTCAATTTAGCACTTCTGCTATTTATATTATCTCTACGTTTGCGATTTGCGTATTTGATATTCGTATTTCATCCAAAAAGCAAGCAGAGTGCCAGTAGTGTTTGGGGTTTTTTCTTTTTCTTTTTGGTTGTTGTTGTTTAGAGTCAATTGAATGAAACAAGGCAAACGGAGTTGGGGCATTCTACATTCAGACTCATGTACACTCATGCTTTTTTTTTAAAAAAAAAAATAAAAAAAAAGAAAAAAAGAAAAAAAGAAAGGAAAAAAAACCAGCAAGAGATGGAGCGAAGACTTGAAAAGGATGTGAGACGGCGGTGGCGGTCATCCTACAGGCCGCGCTTGGCCATGGCTGGAGGACGAGGACGAATAGACTATGTATATATATCCATCAAAATTGGGACTCTTACTGTGTGGTGACAGCTTTGGTCGTTCATGGTTCAAGTATTGGACGCTGAAAACGTAGCTAGCCAGTCGGGCATTGTTGGGACATGCGACCATGTGAGTGCGACAATACTGTTCGTTTTGTTATGCTTGGGATAAGAAAAAAAGTGACCGACTTGCATATGATAAGTTTGGAGTTTGTGTCTGGGTGTTTCCTGACTGCCACTTCGTGGCTTGGCCAATCGGCCTGTCTTGTCAGCTTTTCGGTGCTTTAAATACCTGGCCATTAACATATCCCTCGTTTTGGCTTATTTTCTACTATGGTTCGTTCAATTACTTCGTGTTCTATTTATATTCTCTAATTGTATGTGGTGTATTCTCATTTACTGCTCTCTTAGCGTCATTGTGTAGGAAGTTCTAGTCCTCCAAAGACGCAACGGTAGGATCCCAGCCGCAGACGGGCTCGTAGTCCTCGGTTTGTAGCTCCTTGACCTCCTCCGGGGTCAACTCGAAGTGGTACACCTCGGCGTTCTGCTTGATACGCGCCGGCGTTACGCTCTCTGTTCTCTTGTGTCAGCTTTCGTCTCTCACATTCTTGATTCAACAGCTTCAGAACATAAGAAACAGGAACATACTCGGCAGGGGGATATATCCCTTTTGCAGACTCCACCGCACCAGCACCTGCGCCTCTGTCGCGCCATACTTATCCGCCAGCTTCTTGAGCACCGGCTGGCCCCACCGCTCACCACGCACAAGCGGGCAATACGCCTCAAACGCAACATTGCGCTTGGCGCACCACTGCGCGATATCCTCGCGCGCGCACCACGGGTGGACCTCGCACTGGTTGACACTCAGCACGCCCCCTTTACCCTTGCCGCCGCGCTCGGCCTCGAGTTCCTGAATGTGCTTCTCGAGCTCGTCGAGGTGGTGCACGCCGTAGTTGGAGACGCCGATGCTGCGGATTTTGCCTTCCTCGACGGCTTCGACAAGGCCACGCCAGGCAGCTTTGCGGGCGGCGGGGCCGCCGTAGGGCGCGTGCAGGAGCATCAGGTCGATGTACTCGAGGCCGGTCGTCTCGAGGGTCTTGGCGACTTGAGCCTTGGTGTTTTCGTACGACAGGGTGCGGGCAGGGATCTTGGAGGTGAAGAAGATTTCCGAGCGGGGGATGGTGGATGAGACTTTTCTGATGGCGGCGCCGCAGCCGGCTTCGTTCTTGTAGACGGCTGCTGAGTCGATCTGGGGCGTGGAAGGACGTATTAGAGAAGACAGACCGTCAGAGCAAAAGCTTGGAGGACTGTTAGGCAAGTGGACTTACGTGTCGGTAGCCCAGGTTCAGAGCCTCGACTGTGACGGTCTCAGCGACGTCTGCGGGACTGGAAGAGGGTCAGCGTTAACAAATTGCCCAGGCGGCTTCTTATGCAAGCTATTGCTGCTGCTGGTATCGGTCACACTCACGTTTGCCAGAGCTATTGCCTCGTCAGCTTTCAGGTATCATATCAAAGAAAGGCGATTGAGTTGACTTACGCCGTAGCCAAGAGCAGGAATCTCATATCCGCTGTTGAGCTTAATCGTGGACTGGAGGGTGAGAGGAGAAGCCATGGTGATCAATGGTTTCCGAAGCTGACTGAAATAAGTCAGGGTCGAAGGAATTTCCAACACGTTTCCAAGGCTGTTCGAGGTGTGTGTGTTTTTTTTTTAAAAAAAAAAAGGGAAAAGGTGATTGCAGCATGGGGAAAGAAGCAGAAGTTCCTGCCAGTATTAATATTCTGTGCTCAACACAACTGCAAGCAGCCGAAGACCGGAGCATCACCGGTACGGGTACCTTCGATAACCCAGCATCGTTGCGATCCACATTGCTGAAGCAGCGTTGCGAAGCAGCCGGCACTCGTGTCGACGTAGCCGGTGATAATGATTAGTATTTTGAGTGTTTGTCAGCGCTTGTAGATTACAAACATCAAACTATAGGATGCGTTTGCATGTCAGATTAGTATTCTATGAGTTGCCAACAGCTGATATTCAAGGTCCCTCGGCTGTTCCTAACAGCTTCTGCCAAGAGTATCGTATACTTCTTGTGGCGGCTCACAATCACAGCAAAAGAAGTACCATGTACATTGCGTCATGTTGCATATTAGGCACCGGCCACCCCGCATCCAGCTTACCCCGCGTCCTCCTTCTTCAACATCAACATCAATCCCTGCTCCCCAATATCGCTCTTGCACAGTTTGGATCGAAGAGAGTGATGCCGCTCGCGTTCGTTTGATTGGCTTGCTCCTCATTTGCCAAGGCAAGACGATGCCTCAGCTGCATCCATGAAGTACCGCCTGGCCGATCAAATCTCCACCCAAGCGTTGCTTGGTGCTCTCACTGATGCCCGCCTCGCGGTCTGCTCTTCGCTTGCATGCCACCATATATGTTTGGCAGCACGTGGCTTGGCTAGCCTCGGGTTTCAAGCGCAGCTCTCCCGAAGCCATGCTTGGAACAAAGAGCGAGCAGGGCGAGCGCGTGACCAGCGTTAGCATCACCTTGCTTTTCGCTCCTCTCTTTTTGTTTATGCTGCTTAATTGTGCAGTTTTGTTGTCTGCTCAGCCTCGTGGGAACGTCCTCAGTATGATCTTTGTCTGATCTCGCACCTGCGGATGTCTCTCGCCTTAGCACCATGCTCTCATCTGTGTCTCTTAACCCCAAAGCTCTCCAGAGAATAGCATCAGCTCTACGCAACAGCCATACCAGGAGACGATCATTATGGTCCATGCACCTAAGGCTCTCGAGCACGTTGGTGAACAGCATAACTCAAGGGCCAGACCTGCCTGCGCTTCTCAACCACACCATCGTCGACAATCTTGCAAAGATTGTCTCTGAGTATGGGGACAGACCTTCCGTAATTGCGCGAGAAGCCTCCCCTTCTGCCAACAACGGGGCCAAGGAGACGACGTTGACGTATGCCACCTTGGATGCGTCCTCGAGTGCGCTGGCGCTCTCCTTACGGACTCTCGGTGTCAAGAAGGGCGACCGTGTGGCCATCAGTCTCGGAAATACCGTTGAGCATGCTACCCTTACTTACGCCATCTTCAAGCTGGGCGCCATTCTCGTGCCACTAAATCCAGCGTTCAATGATTCGCAAGTCGGAGCCGCGCTATCACACCTGGAAGTCGAGGTTCTGATCATTGGAGCTGTCACCGATCGAGCATATAAACCATGCCAGGGGCGAAACAACTTGGAACTGCTAAGGCAGCTGGTGCCCGACTTAAACTCCGGGCGTATTGAGAGTCCTTCTGTGTCAACTCTGAAGAGGATTGTTGTGTTCGATAACACGGCTTCTCACCCCTCCGTCGACTTCAAGGTCCAGCAGTACTCTTCTCTCATACCTTATTCAACTCTAGACTCGTCTGCTTCACTCAGCTCATCATCATCAGTGACGCTAGATGCGCCCCTGCAGCCTAGCGACACTATCAACATTCAATTCACCTCGGGCACAACCTCGCAACCCAAGGCAGCTATGCTCACCCACACCAACATCCTCAACAACGGTTACTTGATAGGAAAGCGTATGGGGCTTCGACCTTCTGACCTCATCGTGTGTCCACCGCCGCTGTTCCACTGCTTTGGCTGTGTTTTGGGTTACATGGCCACGGCAACCTCCGGCGCCGCCATTTTGTTCCCGTCGCCTGCCTTTGATCCGGTGGCAAGCCTGAGGATGGCTCTAGACCACCGCGCTACAGGACTGTATGGAGTAGCGACAATGTTTTTTTCGATGCTGGAACTCATGGAAAAGTCTGGACCCAAGTCAAAGTTCACAAAGGAGGAAATCTGTCAGCTACCCACACATTTGAAGAAGGGTATTGCAGCTGGGTCATCAGTGCCAGAGTCACTCATGCTCAAGTTGTACGAGAATTTGGGCCTGAACGAGTTGGTCATTTGTTATGGAATGACAGAGACGAGTCCCGTTTCGTGCATGACAGCGCCGGACGATCCAATAGAGAAGAGAACTGGTACCATTGGCAAAGTCATGCCACACACCAGAGTCAAAATTGTCGATCCAGGTGACAGGTCCAAGGTCCTTCCAATTGGAGAGCGTGGAGAGCTGGCAGCAAGCGGCTACCTCGTCATGCAAGGCTATTGGGGAGATGAGGAGAAAACCAAGGAAGTGCTCATTCTCGAGTCCGACACTGAGCCTGCAAGAATGGAGACTAGCGTTGGTGAGCCAGCCGTGGCTGATGATGCGCAAGCTGCTCGTTGGTGGATGTACAGCGGTGACGAAGCGAGCATGTCAGCCGATGGATACGTGACTATCACAGGACGCATAAAAGACCTCATTATCCGCGGCGGCGAGAACATCCACCCACTCGAGATCGAAAACGTCCTCTTCCAGCATCCGCTCATCGCTGAGGCCTCCGTGGTCGGCGTCCCTGACAAGAAATTGGGAGAAGCCGTTTGTGCTTTTATTGTTGCGCGGGCTGGCGTAGCGACCGAAGACGATCCCACGTTTGGAGAAGATGGGTTTGCCGTGTCGGAGTCTCAGGGGCAGCCTCTTTTGCGCAAAGACGACGTGCGAGCATGGGTACTTAGCCATCTCAGCAAGCACATGGTGCCTAAATATATCTTTTGGACAGACGATTATCCGAAAACTGCTAGTGGGAAGATACAGAAATACAAGCTCAGAGATGCGGCAAAGGATCTTATTCATATACATACCGGCAAGGGCGACTTGGACGAGAAATATGAAGCGCTGTTGGATCGCCAAGTGGGCAAGCGCAAGTCTGGTTCTAGTTGGTAAATTGCAAATGCGGTGGCAATTGGACGCAGGCGCATCATTTTGTACTAAGTCTGCGCCTTGTCTTTCAAAGACCTATACTCTTTGGTCTGGCATGGTCGTCCTATAGCGAACACATATCAACCTCGAGGCCTTTTAGAAGTCCCAATGCAGCCCGCGTTGAACAGCTTTCCTCCCAATGGAACAGTCTCTTGACCATCCGGCTTGAGATCTTGACTTCGTCTTGATAAGCTTCGACGAAGGCACTCCACTCAATTGAAAACACATATCCAGTCCATCACCCGCTCCGGATACCGTCTCAAGCCTCAGGCCAATTATTCGTCATCTCGACCGCGCTTCCGTTCAACCCCTTTGCAATCTGCCGATCACTGACAAACACCGCATACCGCGCCACATTCTCAACAGCCACCAGGTGCTTCGCCGGGTCCAGCGGTGTCTGCGCCGCTTGCTGCTTGGTGTAATTCTCGACATCGATTCCGTTGCGCATCGCGTCAGCGATATTAGTCGCCATTCCACCCAGCATCATGGCGATCGAGTAAATGCCTTGGTCTGCGTAGCTGAAGGCCGTGTTCTTACTGAGGCCGTAGAGCGCGTGCTTGGAGGCTGTGTAAGCAGCGCCGGCGTGGTGGCCGGATCGTGCGGCCACGGAGCAGATGTTGATGATGACGCCGCCGCCGTTCGTGGCAGTGGCGGCGTCATTGGTGTGGCCGCTAGTGGCGCTGTTGGAGGTGCCGTGGGAAGCGGCATCGCCGTTTTGATGTGATGTTTGGTTTTGTTCTTGGACGGTGAATTGGGTGATGGCTGCTCGCATGGTGTTGTACGGTCCGAGCACGTTAACGCCCATGACCTTGTCCCATAGGTCACGCGAGCACTTGTTTACAGGGCTGAAGTCATCCCTTTTCATGTTCAGCATTCACCATGTCAGCAAAGCGGTATACATCCTAAAGACTCAAAGCAAGATTCGACCATCCAATCATAACTCACATGATACCCGCGTTATTCACCAACACATCCAACCTGCCAAACTTGGCGACCGTATCAGCCACCAGCTTCTCAACAGACGCCTCGTCTGTCACGTCAGTCAGTGCCGTGAGGAAATTGTCGGAAGAGTATCCCGCAACAGTTGTCCATTCCTTCTCCGTGGCTGCGAGACGGCCCACGTTCACGTCGCAGATGGCGACGTTGGCGCCTGTCGCGAGGAAGGCTTCGGCGATGGCTTTGCCGAGGCCGCCTGCTGCGCCGGTTACGATGACTGTGCGCCGTGGGGAGGTCATATTGTTGGCTTGGTTGTGCTTTGGTGGGAGAAGGGTTGAGGATATGGTCGTGCTATCGAGGCGATGAAGCTGCTTTGCTTGGTAGAAGGGTGTTGAGCTTGTGTGTAGTGACGCTGGGTCTAGGGTTGAAGGGAAAATTGGCAAGGGTGAAGAGATGCTGACGATTTGTCTCCAGTCCGTCCTGAAAATGCAATTTGTCCAGGACCAGGACCCTGGATGTATCTGTTTGTGCAACTATCAATATCTTGCCGATAACGAAACGAGCCGAACAACCGGCGGGCGCTTGGCTGTTTCCTCGTACTAAGGTAAGCCTTGCCAAGAATTTTGAGCGGTTCCTCTTTCATCTCACAAACAGTTTCTCGTGCGCCCTCATGCAGCTAAACGACTAGGGATCGGGAGCATAACCCATTCTGCCATAGCTCATTACATTTTCGATAGCTCGCACAACGCTTACACCAAGTCAAAGAGCCAGACCTCTCCCGTTCTCCTCGAAGCCCACATCCACATGGCAAAGCCGAGCGTACCAAGCGCGTGGCACCGGCTATCGTTCCCGGTAAGTTGTACGACGCCTAGACACGCAAGGGATCATGCTTGATCCGTTGTGATGATTGATTGACTCGTATTCGTTTTCTCTCCTGTTCGGATCCAGTCTGGCTGGCTGTTTCAAATATAAACCGTTGGAAAGGGGCAGCTGAGGATTTTGGGTTTGTGCTACTATAGTAAGAGCCTGGGGGAGAACAGTGGATCCGCACCGAAGAAGGGCTCGAGTACAGTTATCAATCTCACTTGGGCACATAAGTACTAAGTACTTTGGACGATAAGTACTTTGGTCGATTTAGTAAGCACTATCGCCGGGCCTCTGAAGATGCAAGTACAGTGCACACCGGGGTCACCGGTACGGCCCGAGCCAGGTGTGCGTCGATGCTGACCTTGTGCAGTGGTCACCCATGAATTTTGTATAGAGAAAGACGTTCCCGTGGCCCATCATGTCCCACAGGATCTGTTTGGATATTCTCGCCGAGTCTAGTATTATTGTTGTTTTGGCTGAGCTCCACAGTAACCGGTCCTGTAGTTGAGGTAGCACACACTTCAGTTCGAAGTCTTGCTCTGCTTGCACCATGACCAAGGCCGTCTCTCGAATCGTTGAACTTGGCCTTTTCTTTTCTCCTTGTTTGATGTGTCAGCGTCTCTTACTTGTGGTTCAAGCACATCTTGGCCGCAAAGTCCACCTATAGGCTGTACATGACGAGGCGGAGCTTGCGGCTTGGAAATGCCGGTCCGTGCTGACTAAGCAGCTCTGCGCGATGGGCAGTCGTGACCACCTACCACATTGGGACACGAACGTCATGCTTACCAGAAATGCCCAGCGATCGCGGCGCTGCATGAAAGTGTCCGGCAGAAAATTAGAGGCTGTCCCCGTAGGCGAGGAAGTCGAGGACGTTCCAGCCCTGACAATCCCCGGGATTTCTGGCTTGAACCACACGCGCAGTCCACCAATCCAACATGTCGAGCTTCTTTGCGCGCGCTGGCTCCGACTCGCGCATCCAGCTGGCCGCCACAGCCGTGATCTCGGGAGGTCTGGTGGCGGCGGGCATCCTGAGCTACCAGCGCCTGTCACACGACAAGCGCGTGGAAAGGCTCAAGAACTCGATTCCCGACGCTGGCGATGAGACAGCCCTGCAAAAGGTGAGTGCCAAAGTTGCCCATGTTTCAGCCGCTTTGGCACTGCAAACCCATAGACAAGCAAAGCTGATGGCTAACAGTAACCCGCGGCCTCGATGGTCCTCCATTTACAGCTCACAAGCCTCGGCACCATTCCCGCTCCCGACAAAGAAGACATCCGCACCGAAGCGCTGGCGCGCCGCGCACAAGCCGGCGACTTTGACGACGAGCTGGTTCTCGAGCAACTCGCTCGAAACCGCGTCTTTCTCACCCCCGAGGGTCTCGACAAGCTACGTAGCTCGTTCGTGGTGGTTGTCGGATGCGGCGGCGTGGGCAGCCATGCAACGGCGGCTTTCTCGCGCTCGGGCGTGTCCAAGATACGGTTGATTGACTTTGATCAAGTCACGCTGAGCAGTCTCAACCGACACGCGGTTGCGACGCTGGCTGATGTCGGCTTGCCCAAGGTTCAGTGCTTGGAGAGGCGGCTGAGAGCCATTGCGCCATGGGTGCACTTTGACTTGCGGCTGGAGAAGTTCGACGCGAACAGCTCTGCAAGACTGTTGGCGCCGTGGGCTGAGGACGGACGCAAGCCAGACTATGTGGTTGATGCAATTGACAACATCGAGACCAAGGTCGCGTTGCTCAAGTATTGCTACGACCACCAGATACCGGTCATCTCCGCCATGGGCGCTGGATGCAAAAGCGATCCGACAAGAATCATTGTGGGCGACATTAGCAGCACAACTGACGATGCACTCTCGAGGGCGACTAGAAGAAAACTGAAGCTGCAGGGCATCACACATGGCATTGCAGCCGTCTATTCTACCGAGAGAACGGGAGATGGCAAGGCTCAACTGTTGCCACTATCGGACGAGGAGTTCAAGAAGGGGTCAGTAGGCGACCTGGGCCCACTCCCCGACTTCCGCGTGCGCATATTACCCGTTCTGGGCACTATGCCGGCAATTTTTGGCCTCACCGTTGCGAATCACGTTATTCTCCAGATCACAGGTATGCCCTGCCACTCGAGAGCTCAATTCTCAACAAGACAAGGTAACTGACGCTTTTTCAACAGGATACCCAACCGACTACATCGAGTTCAAGGGTAACGGGAAGTTGTTCGACTCTGTCTTTTCGATTGTGCAGGCCAACGAAGAAAGGCTGATCCGCGCTGAGCCTGGCGCTCCCAAAGACGTTGCTGTTGGCCTGCGGATACCCTTGACAGTGGGAGAGGTGGCATTCCTGGTGGAGGAGATGTACCGTGGCCGAAGCGCCATCAGCAATCTGCCGACCAGGTTGCATCTGATTCGATGGCGAAAGCCACAAGAGAGCATCTTGAAGACGATTGGAGAGGGCACCGAGCAGCAAAAGTCAACCACATTGAAAATGAGTGATTTGGTTTGTATGACTAAGGAAGAGCACAAAATCCATGAGAAGCAAGTACTCAAGGGAAGCAAGACCCCTGAGGATCTATATGACGCTGAGACGGTGACTAGAGTGGAGGACAGGATAGAAGAGATCAAGCAGTATGAGCAGTCTAGGTGATGGAAGCAAGACAGCTTGAATCGATGTAACGATATGGATTGTGGTGTAAGTAGTGCATAATCTACATATCTGCTTATCATTTCACTTCGTTGAGAATTATTGTTGTTCCAGTTATCAAGGTCTCCAACACGGATAGGGACAGCAGAACCCTTTCTGAGGAGTTTTCCTTTTTCCCAAGATAGCTTCGAGCGTTTCCAACTCATCTGGGGCCAGCAAGTCATCTTGTCTGAGCCATGTTACTTGACACGGGACCCGGCCAAAGAAAGTCTTGGTGATGTCCCAAGGGCCAACTTCGACCAGGCAGGCAAACGGCCAGCCACCTTGTCTGCCAACAACCCTTCTCTGGTAATAATGCTCGCGATTTTCCAACTCACTCATCTGGAACTCACTTCTGCACCCGCTCTCAGCTGGACCTGCAAGGCTGCCTGCCTTTCTTTTTTCCCAACTCATGCAACAGCCTTGTTGCCCAACTCACCTTCACCCCTTCAAACGGCCAAGCCAACGATCCGTCCACTCATTTCGGCTGTTTCCAAGCACCACCAAGTATCTTGAGGTTCTTTTGTGATTCTCTGAACGTATAATTCCACTTTTTCCCTCCTCATGCGTGATCACATTTCCTTCACTCACCATGGCGGAGAAAGAAGACCGTGAGTTTGATATAAACCCATTTGTCCTCACGTTTGAAAGACTCTTGACACAAATCCCTTTTCCTCAATCTTCTCCCTGGACCCCAGACCTCGCATTCCGCTGACAATTATCACACAGAACACAAAGAGAATCGTGAATTTGATTCGCCGCCCACATGGGAGGCGGATGAGAAGAAGAAGAAGACCTTGACCGCCACTGTGGTGACTGCAAAGCAAGAGAAGATGACCATTATTGAAGCTCCCAATGATGCGTCCAATGGTCAAGTCGTGCGTATGGCTGTGGCTCTCTCAGCCATCACGACAACCCCGGTCAAGGTTCTCAAGATTCGTGCTCTTGAGAAAACACCAGGTAAGAATGGCCAATTGACGACTAGCCAAGTCGACCCAAGATGCAATAATGAGAGCCTTCATGCTACAGTTCTGAACAATGGCTTGCTTCCGGCACTCTGAGAATATATGCATACTTACTTTTCTGATCCTTTTTTCTTTGTTCTCTTACAATATTTCTGCATGGAGCAAAGCTGACAACTCTTTTCAAACTAGGCATGACTCCCGGCCTTGTCGCCATTGTCAAGTGGCTGGCTAACAACACCAGCGCTGAGCTCGAAGGCAACAAGCTCGGCAGTGAGACACTCTCCTTTGTGCCAAAGCACACTATCCCGCCGAAACTGATCAACAAGGAGATAAAGCTCAACACGGGCTCCATGACCGCCAGCTCCGTCATCTTCCTGGAGACCGTCCTGCCTGTGCTTCTCTTCGTCGGCGGCGGCAGCCCCAGCGTTAACGCCAAAATCAAGCAGCAGCCTGTCGAAGTCAGCATCGACGGCGCCTCGAATTGTCTCGAGGCCCCCAGCTACGAGTACCTCGATCAAATCTACTTGCCTGCGCTGGAGAAGTTCTTCGGTATCCAGATCATCAGCCAGCTTACTCGTCGCGGATGGTCTCAGATGACGCCGGACCCCAAGACGGTGCAGAAGGGCAAGATCCGTGTCAAGTTCATGCCTCTTGAGGTTGGAACCACCCTACAGCCTCGTGACAATGTCAAGCTGTGCGATGATGACGAGCACGAGCTTCTCAATCTCATGAGCTCATCCACTCTGGCTGTCACCAGCGGCAACGTTCTCCCAAACAGCAGCAATTGCAATGGAAACCAGGATAGCGACACGAGCGACAGCAGCGACAGTGGGAACGGTGCCACCAGCCTGACCTACGGCACCCGCTTCCCAGACACCACCATCGAGCGCCTGACGGCCACCATCGTCACCGCAGCAATCTTCCACAGGCCCCTCATGGACGCTCTCCGTGAGGACATTGAGAACCGCTTTCCAGGCGCCGAGCTCACCCTCACCTGCGAGGAAAGCGGCCACATCGACCGCTTCTACGTGCTCCTCGTCGCGCGGTCCCGCCACTGCCAGTGGGCTCGCGACGTTCTCTCCTCCAAGCGCCTCAAGGAGATGCACGTGGCCTCGCTCGCCAAGGAGACATCGTCACAGGTCGTCAAAGAGCTTGAGAGCGAGGTGAATGGCAGTCTGCGCGGTGATTGCCCCATCGACGTGCACCTACAGGACCAGCTGGTGATTTTCCAGGCGCTGGCTGAGGGAAAGACGTGCTTTCCGCGCAACCGCCGCGATCAGTCAGCTGAGGCGGCGCTGCGCAATCTACACCCCGACTTCCCGCTCAAGGAGGACGATTTGACCACGCTCGGCTTCAAGGATTCGCTGTCGAATGACAGCGAGCATGCGCACCGTGCCCGGTACGTGGCCAAGATGATGCTACCTGACGCCAAGTTTTACAATGGTGGCAAGGTCTGCGTGGGCGCTGCACTTCAGGCGGGCGGCAAAAAGTAAATGGGATTAGAGAAAGAAATATTTCCTGTGACGTAACATCAAGGTTCATGTCGTGGTTGCGGTTTCGAGTTCATTTTCCCTTTCCTTCGTTGTAGCGCACAGGTAGTCTCTTGACAAAGTATTAAGAGTGTACCTCGCATCCCAGTCTGTGTACAGATGCCAATACATCATCCATCAGAGTGGCGTTTACTTACATGCCCCCCATTCAATACCTTGAAAAAATGACTGGAGTCTTGGTGGCATACTGATGATACTGCTTGCTAAATTTCCTACTGCTCTCTGGCCCACAGAATTCAAGTCAAATTTGAGCAATTCGAACTGAGACCGTGATTATGGGTGACCAACGACTGAGCAAGATGCCGTCATTTCTATGATTTCATAGCTCCACTTTATAAGCATTATTTCGCTTACACGGGCCGAACCGCTGTCAAGCACTGCGTCAAAATGCCGCTTGGAAGTGCACAGTGCAATAGGTGTGAGCGTAACATGCAATGGTCTAAGTACATAAAAGAACGGCAGCAATGACACATTCATCATTGACCGATATAGAACGAAATGCCGCTACCGCACGCATCTTCTAATTTGATAGCAATTCAAAATCAGTCCGGATGTGTACCATGCAACCATGTTAATCCTGATCTCGCTGCAAACCCTGCCGACCGCGCCCGAGCCTGTCTGCGAGGCTTTCATTGCCAACTGTGTTGTGCAGCCTATTGGCGAAGTCGCGGCCGCCGTACTTTTGCGATTGGGCGCGTGCTCGATCATCAGCCTCCCGCTCTGCTTGTTCTTTTTCTGTCATTGCTGCCAGCCGTGCTTCTCTGGCCTTTTCCAGATCAGTGGCGTCGCTTTGCATGGCAGCAAGCTTTCGCGCTCGTTCTTCAGCCTCATCGCCATTCTGGAGTTGTGCGCTCGAGTCATTTCGCCTTGATCCTTCCCATCTTCTGGGCCTGCGTTCCAGGCCGTTGTCGCTTCGCCGTCTGTCAGAATAGTCTCTCCTCGAAGGGCCGTGGCGTCTATCACCCGAACGATCTCTTCTCCGCTTCGCGTTGTAATCATCATCCGAATGGTCTCTTCTCCGACTGTCTGTCCTTCCGTCAGGGTCGTTGCGCCGGCTGTCGGTTGTTCTTTCGCGTGAATATGAGCGCTTTCTTCTCTTCTGGTGACGCTCATAATCTGAATCATCTTGGTGCCTGCGCGGGCTTCGAGGACTTCGCGAGCGGTCCCTCTTATCATCCCGTCGGCGTCGTCTGCTGTCATCTTCATCCCGATGACGGCTTGATCGGTGTCGATGGCTGCGATGTCTGTCCCCCTTCTCTCGCTTGGGCGCTTCCTCTGTAATACCCATCTGCGCAAGTAGTTGCCTTCTCTTGGAGGGATCTTTCATCATGGCTTGGTAGGCTTCCTGCTCCTGTCGCTTGATCGCCACAAGAGGGTCCTCCCGAATTTTGGCGGCCGTGTCGCGAACCGAGGCGACAATAGGCATAGGCCCAGCAGCTTCGCCAGTCGGGCCAGCCGTCTTTTCAACCTTTTTCGCATCGTCGCCACGCAAAATCGAATCAATGCGTCGCTTGCCAAGGAGGAAGGCCTCGCTGGAGAATTCGTCGCGTCCGCCGTCGTTGGGGCCCTGGTACATCCAGTCAACGCGATCAACACGCTTGGGACCGCCAGACGCCTCGAGTTGCTTTTGCGTCTCTTCAATTTGTCGCTCGCGTCGAATTTCTTCGATGCGTGCCTCGGTGATTTTTCGTTCCTGCAGCGCTGATTGCTCGGCATCGTAGACGCGGCGCTGGTTGACCATCAACTGGGGGTGCCATGACTTCTTGAGGTTGAGGTCGTTGCCTCCCATCTTTGCTGGCTGAGCTGGTGGACTGCGAAGGCAGACGAACCAGACTTTCTGATTTCGGTGTGGTTGTTCCTGGGTATGCTGTTGTTGGCGGTGGTTTTGATGAACGAGAGTGGTGTGTTTCTGGTGATACAAGAAGGAATGACGAGTGGCGGAAAACGGAAACGAGGCCAGCATGATCTGAGGCAGGTGGCCCGTGCTTATCGATAAGACATGATAAGCGGGGCTGTATGCTTGACTGACTGACTGAGTGCTAACCCCAGCCAGCGCCTGTGCCAGTGCCCCTCACTAGCGCCCGGTACCTAGGTTGGCTCAGCACTGCACTCGTCAGCTGCAAGGCAACACTGCAACTTGCACCTGAACTCGACCACAAACAGCCACACTTCTGCACCATATCAACCCTTGCTTATAAACTCTTATCCTCCACAACTTACTACACTTGTCTTATCCATCTTCTCTTTGCTTCATCACGAATCTCACGTCAAGATGTCGGACGATGACTTTATGCAGGAGTCTGACGAGGAGTATGACTTCGACTACAGCGACGCAGACGGAGACGAGGATTCGGGCGACGTTGACATCGAGAACAAGTACTACAACGCCAAGCAGCTCAAGCTCACGGACCCAGAAGATGCCATCAAGGAGTTCTTGGAGGTGCCAAAGTCTGAAGGCGAGAAGGGCGATTGGGGTTTCAAAGGCTTGAAGCAGGCTATCAAGCTTGAGTTTAAGCTGCAACGCTACGACGAGGTGTGTTTATGTGGCCCGGGCGAAGCCAAGCAAACCCCAGCAAATAATCGCAAAACATGTTCGTTGAGCTGATTGATCATACAGTCAATAAAACATTACGAAGAGCTTCTGACATACGTCAAATCAGCCGTAACGCGCAACTACTCAGAAAAGTCCATCAACAACATGCTGGATTTCATCGAGAAGGGCACTGATCCCGAAGGTGCCGCTCGCTGCATGGAACGCTTCTACTCTCTCACTCTCCAGTGCTTTCAAACCACCAACAACGAGCGCCTCTGGCTCAAGACAAACATCAAGCTAGCCAAGCTGCTGCTCGACCGTCGTGATTACCAGGCTGTCAACAAGAAAGTTAAGGAGCTCCACGCCGCTTGCCGCCGCGATGACGGCACCGAGGATTCATCCAAGGGCACCTACCTGCTGGAAATTTATGCCCTTGAGATTCAAATGTACGCCGAGACCAAGAACAACAAGCAGCTCAAGGCCCTCTACCAGCGGGCCCTTCGCGTTCGCTCGGCCGTTCCGCACCCCAAGATCATGGGCATCATCCGCGAGTGCGGTGGCAAGATGCACATGTCTGAGGAGAACTGGAAAGACGCACAGTCGGATTTCTTCGAGTCCTTCCGCAACTACGACGAGGCCGGCAGCCTCCAGCGCATTCAGGTGCTCAAGTACCTGTTGCTCACCACCATGCTTATGAAATCCGACATCAACCCCTTTGACAGCCAAGAGACAAAACCCTACAAGAACGACCCCCGCATCGCCGCAATGACTGAGCTCGTCGACGCCTACCAGCGCGACGACATCCAAAAGTACGAGGGCGTCCTAATCTCTAATAAAGACCTGCTCGCCGACCCATTCATCGCCGAGAACATTGACGAAGTCACACGCAATATGCGCACAAAAGCAGTCCTCAAGCTCATCACCCCGTACACACGTATGCACCTCTCCTGGGTCGCCAAGAGGTTGAGCATCTCGGAGGCCGAAGTCCAGGACATCATGGGTTTTTTGATTGTCGACGGCCGCATCGCAGGTAAAATCGACCAGCAGCATGGCGTCCTCGAGATCGACTCGCCACGTGATGCAGAGCGCGTGACCGCTATCCACGATCTCTCACTTGCCCTTGGCGCGTTGTACGGCACTGTATTCAAGGATGGCGATGGTTTTCGGAATCTAGACACACACATGCTCGGTGACGCGGACTTAAGTGGCGGCTTCTTTGATGGCGCTGATAGTCGTGGAGCCGGTCGTAGTGGAGGAGGTGGCGGTGCTGGTGGCGGCGGTGGACGCTCTAGAAAAGTGCCCAAGCATATATGGGGCTTGCTGAACCCTGCCTCGGCGTGAGCTGGGAGTTCAGATACTTGATTGTTATGAGCTCAGGTAACTCATCGCAGTCAGCCAAGATGCTGTGGTGTCTGCTGAGATACTTAGAGCTTTTATCCTTTACACATCTATTGTTTTGCACAGTAGAGATAGATATCACGAGTGGTTGTTCGGTTAACGCGCTCAACTCAGCAACAATGGGACTGTGTCAACTTGACTAGATGAGTGAGTGATTCTAGGAGGTAACAACCAATACGAGTTGTGAAGCTCCAGGTAGTCAAGGACTCAAGAAGCATCTCCAACCTACAGGATAAACGACACACTCTAGTATCTTAGTCATTGTGCTTGAAGAAATCATGGCAGTAAATATAACACACTTAGTGAGTAAGATATCTCAGATCATACAGTCATTCGATCGACAGAGCAATCTTCCGAAGCCATTCATGTATATCTTTAATGGAACAAGATACTACTTTGCAAACATTGGTGCTGCCAAAATTGCTAATATACAAAAGGCACCTAATTATTGCCTTCAAAGCAGAATAGCCGCCACCTTCGACCAATGCCAACCCAAATCAATGCCCGTTGTTGTTGCTATGGTTTGTCCATTTTGTAGTCTCTCCCTGATATTTGATGCGCTTTTGTCCACTGTTGCCCGAAGGACACCTGCTCAATGAGCTTAGGTTTGAGAAAAGCCGTCGTTTATTTCTCATCTCTTGTACGATTCCTGTAGTCTCAAAAGATGCGACAAAATGCAGTGAGAGGTTCGTGTCGTTCAAACCGGTTCAATCAACGGCTTCTGAATATTGTGCACCTGGCCACTGCCATGATGGCGACACTGAGTTCTTCATGGGGAATGCACACAGATTCTCGTGTCTGCTTTAGGGACCGAAGTCTCTCTTGGTGTCGCTGTCAGCCGCAGAACTGGGCGATGCTTTCCCCTGACTTCTTTTCCGGGGTCTCTCCACCCTTTCTATCTCATCATCAGCATCCGGTCTGTACTCCTCGGGTGTGAAGTCTGGATTGTTGTAGTGCGCCTTGTTGAAATGTGAGTTTTTGAATGTGCTTGTCTGGACGGTCTGCTCCGGCCATAACTTGGAATCCATGGGCTCCTCGAACTGGTACCTGCTGAATCTGATGGAATGAGAAGGTGTTGTGGGGATCGCAGAGGATGGTGATGTTGATTGCGAGTGTTCAGGAATTGTGAGAGGCTCCGTGTATGCGCATGGATCTGACGGGGTCTTGACTGGACTTGGCAACGTGTCTGGATGGGATGACGGATACCAAGACGCTTGTTCGGTCGGCGCGAAAGGCATAGGCTGTCCAAGCTGGCCTAGAGAAGCCATTGTGTCCATGGCGCCTCCACCCGGTAGCATGGCAAGGGGATTGAAGGCATACGAGGGAGTAAATGTTGCCACGCTGGCGAAGGTAGCAGGCTCGAACGAGACGCGGTTGACCTGATACTCCACTGCAGTGGGCTTATAGAGAATGTCGTAATGACCGGGCCGGTATAACAGGTGCACAAAGGGTCCAAGCGAATCATTTGTTTCGGGGAAGCGATGCGTATTGACCTCGGTGCCTGCGCTGCGATCCAAGTAGGCGATCTCGAGAATGAAACCGACAGGTTTGAGAAGAACCTCGACCAGGAGCACTATGCCCAGTTCCTCGATCTCACGATCCGGTGGCTCAATCATGGACGCACAATATCCTTCAATGCCAGCCTCACACCATGCTTCATACTGGTCCCGGTTGCCCTTGAGCCATGAAGCCGCAAGAAGTCGTAGATGGTAGAGTATTCCCATGGAGGCATCCCCATTGAACGTGCTGGTGAGAATGGAGAGGGCCGTCTCTGGGGAGTGGATGTTGTCCGAAATATCTTTGAACAGCTCAAAGGTTGACTCGATGAAATCCATAAACATATCGGGGTCGTAGCCACCCTTGTTGACAAGGTAGTCGTTCAACTGTGATAGGCGCAGTTGTTCTCCTTGCACAACTTCCTGGCTGCCTTGCTTGATCAAGAGTTCAAAGTAGCAGAATCCGATTGCTAGATAAGCGACTGATTAGCTCTTTGTAAATCCTTCGGATCCCATCGCTGCACTGTATCTATCCAACGTCAGGGGTGCTGCCGCCTTTGGGTTGTGCGAATCGAGGCACGTATTGGCGCAACAGAGCCAGTGACGGTTGCCGGTAGTACGGTGGGCGTTATGCATAGAAAGTAAGAAAATGCTGGTGGCTGCTCACCTCTCCATCCGCAGTTGCCATCGCCCTTGACAGGCCGATAGTGGGTGTAGGATTGTGGCAGAGCCTGTTAATGGACGCAAAGTTATCCATCAGCACTAGTTTCACATTGACAAAGAGCGCCGAAAAGATGATTTCCTTGATCCAGCTGAATAGCATATTCTGCCAGGCAGATCGACGGAGAAGGCTTACCATTGTCTTGGCGATGTATACAGGATCTGCTTTGGCATACTCAGCGGTAATGGCGTCAATAGGTGTTTTGTCGCCCACGCGGGGCCCCTGTACGATTACGCAGTGTGTCAGTCCATGGGAGCGCAAGTTACCACAGTCAAATGCTTCTCGCAAGGAAGAAATGACAGAAAGAAAACTCTTGAGCCAAAGGGGAAGCCGAGTTGTATACCTCAATTTCGGGCTGCCATGTTCGAGCAGCTGCCTCTTGGGCGGCAAGGTCGTCCTGGAGGCTGTGGTCTGGCTCCATCCTGGCGGCGGATGACAAACGGCAAGGCAAGGCGTGGTAGGATTGCTGGACCGTCGGTGACAGACTGTTGAGACCAGGCTGACGGAGATGGAGGTGGCTGAGATTGCGTTCGTGGTGTTGATTGAGGAAATCACGGGCTGCAGCTATTGGATGTGGTGGTTGGAGTGGTTGTGGTGATTGTGGTGCTGGATGAGCGTGCGAGAAGGCAGGTGTCGTCGGCAGAGGGGCACCTGCTGTTGGGACTCGTGTCATCCCCGCAGGCCCTACAGTTGCTCCCGCTGCCGCTATTAATGCCCTTCTGTGGCTGCCAGGCTCGTCAGGGCCTTCAGCGCTGGCAAGGGACCCGCTAGAGCCGATTGAGTACCTAAAGGAACTGGGATCAGGGGCCTCTGTGGAGCAGGAGCTACGTCCAGGGCTGAGGCCAGGGCAGGGGGAGCAGGAGCAGGGGCCAGGAGCAGGGCAGGAGCATGGGGTTCTGGCGACCATCGGTCCCGAACCTTGTCCAGATGCTGCACCTACAACAAGTGCGCCTGCACGAGAGAAGCTGGAGGCTTGCGGATGTGTCTCGTGGTAGTTAAAGCTGTGCTGGCTGGATGTCATGTAAGCGTCTCGCGTCATTTGCATTGGCGAACCATCGCGACGCTCGCGAGCTGCTTCATGACTGTCAACCGGGAGTTGCAGATAGGGAGTAGGGAACAGCGTCGGAAACGAAGTCTGCGGAGGCTGGAACATTCCTGTGCCGCTCGTGCTGCTTGCTGCTTGCTGCTTCTACTGTTCGTGCTACTGTTTCCGCTATCTTGTTTGCCTCTGTTCTGAAGCAGAGAGCAGGACAAATTTGCGAGACTGGCAAAATTCGGGTCCCTTTCTGTGACTCTTTTGGACCCCGCACAAGTTGCAGAATCCGAAGCATAAACCGTTGGGACGGGAGCAGACAGCGACTCTCACTTGATGGCGTAATGCTCTTTCTCCTCGGTTTCCTAGGATCCTGATGAAGTTTTGTTTTCATACGGCTCTTTTGTCTTTGTTTTGATGTCTGCGGTTATTTGTCTCTTTGCTTGAGGTTGTGCTCGCCTGGCAGATGGAAGAGGCGAATACTGAGTGGGAAATGATCTTGCTCGTGCAGTAGCAAATGCTGTTGTCGCGCAAAGTTGTCAGTCTCAAGGGTTTCTACTTGGCAGCCCAGCCACCAAAATGGAAGTGAAAGGTAGAGCAGCCCCCAGCAGGTGAACGTACAACTCGCGGACTAACCTGATAGTATCAAGACACCGTCAGACCAACAACGTGGTAGTAATGACAGTCTCAAGAGAAGACGTCTCCGGCGACAAAGTATGATATTCCACACGCCGCTAATCGAGGGCGTAGCTCGACCGAACGACACACTGTCAGAAGCCTTTCTTCGATCTTGGAGGCGCAGACAGCGCAGATGGTGACAAGCCTTGGTCTCGTGCGGTAGGACGAACAGCAAGACAGGCGCAGCCCAAATACCAGGGTCGTCGCTGGAGGTGAGATGATCTCGAATAAGCTGCTTACTGGCAAAGCAAGATCCGGTGCGACGACAAGACGATCAACAAAGATGCGAGCGTTGGGCGATGTGTGTATCGGAGATTCGGCATGGAGAAAGCATCGCCAATGGAAGAAAGGCGAAGAAACTGTCGAGATCAAAAATTTGCTGGAACGACCAGCGACGCTCGTGCGAGAGAAGAGACTTTCGACGGAAATAAGCACACTCGAGCTCCAATATGGCCAACAGAGAATGTTGAGTACAAGTCTTGAAATAAGGGGTCTATCCAAAGGTCAGGTTGGTAGTCTGTTGGTAGCACTCGGTAGCGTCGTGGGCTGATTTGCGTGAAACTCGGCACGGACGGTTGGGCTGCCGATCCGCTACCTAGGTAGTCTGAACTTGAGCAAGGAGACAGAATCTGCTCATTACTATGTATACTGGATGGCAGACAGATATTTGTAGATGCGACAACGGCGTACTTCGATATTGGCGAGCAGACTAACGCAACGGAACAATTTGTGAAAGTGCATAGCTGAGAGTAGACAAGGACCAGAGCGAGCTTGATATTGGCTCGGGACCCTGTCTAGCAGTGATAGGGAGAGTGAGGTATGGGAATTTTGGAGGCGTACCCTGGTGCAATACGAGAGGGCAGGGGATGTCGAGTCGTTAATTCCCCAGAAATACTGTATGTTGTACCAGAGAGACCACTGTAGCATTCACATAATAGCCCAGCTCAGGTCAAATAGTAGGCCATCCAAGGTGTGAGCCAAAATGCACCGGCCCGTGCAAGAGACGCTCACTGCGGAAACCCACCATATACGCGCTTTGGTCAACCTGAGAGCTCATGTTGAACGATTGGCTCATCCGAGCCCCATGCACGACAATAACAAATCCGAAGGGCAATATGAAAATATCAGTTGCATGCTTAGGTAGACATTGATCGCACAGAAGACCTTGACCATGCTGATCTATTCAGGACCAAGACCGCAGTTGAATGATGTGGTAAATTTCATGGAGATACCTAGGTACTTGTCCAAGGTACTTGGGTACTTTGACGTCTACAGTAAGTTCTCCGTGATACGTAGCCCGCTTTGGCAAAGGCCTCAGATCCCTGCAGCTGACCAACCCAGGCCACCGCACAAGGGGCCCCTGCAACGATACAGCAGCCCTGGGACGTCAACACGGCCAATCTCGCCGCAGATAAAACCACAGCGTCTTAGCAGGTTGCCATTAAGTGTAATGTGCAAATTGGGATCTGGAAGCTGGTGATGGAAAGATTATTGCTGAAAGGCTTGCACGAATTTTACTTCTTGATATTGGTCTGCTGCTCTGTCTATCTTGACTTCAAATGTCGAGTAGCTGTAGCTATGTGCACTGTTCAGTTGTTCAGGTACTTGGGTACCTACTGAAGTACTTACCTGGGCAACATTTGGCTGCTCTACTACACCGGCATATTGCCGTTCGAACCACCCACTAACTCCAATACAGTAGTAGCGACTGCGAACAGCACTTTTTGCGTCAATACCACTTCCCGCTTCCCAGCTTGACCTGGCACTTTTCCTCCACTCAGCACTTCTCGACGGCGACAAGTCACGCTTTGCATTGGCGTCGACGGCCGCCTCCCATCAAGCCTGTATGCAAGCCATGTCTCCAAATCATGCAGCAGCAGCAATAGCAGCGGCGTCCAAACCGTTCCACCGGCTGCTTCGAGTCTCGATGCTCGGATCAAGAAAAGCCAGCCTGGGACAGTACGCAAGCTGTTTTGACATGACTTCAATATTATCAGCTCGACGTCTCCGTTCCGCAGCCAATTCAACACGGGCTTTTGCGGCCTCACCGGAATTCTCATGGAATGAAGCACTCTTAATATCCGGCATATAGCCGCTTCACCATTTGCGGATGCCTCTGCGACCTAAACGGCATTCCTACCTCCCCGTACCGCAAGGAGGCGATGGATGGCTGGCGGAGTGGCATGGTACTCTCATGGTATGGTGGCGGTCGCTTGTGGTGAGGTCGCATTGCGAGGGTTTGCCATTGTAACGCATTATCCGCTGCCAGATACGACTCTCCCTCGCGCACACACAGAGGACGGTGACGCTGCGCCCGCCCGCAGCAATCTATCAACCAAGCCAAGCCTCGGAGCACGGACCAATCGACGTATTTGCCATCCTTGGCGAGCTGCCGAGCAGCATCCTCGCTAACGCACCAGATTGGCTTGCCATGAGAATTTCGACAAGACTGTGCAGTCTCAAGACTTTTACTAGTCTGTCGTGCTACAACGGGTTGAAGAGGACTAAAAGCGCAATGCCTCGGACGTGGAGACAACATGAACAAGACGATGCACCAGCCAGGACGCTTTACACTGAGCATTGGTTGCATTGGTGACGTGATATCGAGTCGCAACTAGAGCATCTTTTGCGATGTCTCGGCCTGTTACATTGCATACAGCATGGTACTTTACGTTGCTCATCAAGAATTTGCCTAAAAAATGGCAAGCTGCACCGAATCGCTGTGCAGGGTGTTTGCAGAGGAGGTCCCGACGCTGACGTCCGAAGACTCAGACGCAGCGGTTCGTCACAACATTGCTTTTGCTAGAAGATCCTCATCCACACTTTGCACCCAGCTAAAAAGACGCAACAGATAGCTATGCTACAGGCCCCGACCGTTCGATTTACATTCAGGGAAGGGACTCTCCAAAGTTACGAGTTTCCAGCTTCTTCTGCGCGTCGTCAGGAAAATACCCACCAGTATGTGTTCAGCTAACTAAAAACGAAATTCAAGCCCTGATAGACCTATTCGGCCTGCCGGCATATGTACAACATTCGGTACTGTGAGGAGGGGTCGTGTCATTGTAACACGCGGGATATGTCTGATGTATCGGTCTGCCGTATCACCTTGCATTATTTCCCTGCCGTACCACCCTGTAGCACCACTCTACTGCATTCTACCATGGCGACGGCCAAGCAAGATTCATGACCTTGGTCTTCCACACATGACACGTCACGTTGCGCCCCACGCCGGTCTCCGTCGATGCTGGTGAGCTTCTACTTGAGCTGTGGTCTAATGGGCCAATCAAATACACACAGCGAGTGCCGCCGGCCGCATTCGGTAGAACGACTGAATGTGGCGAAGGTGGCATTACCATCTACAACCATCTGCCAGATCTGCCAGGTGCCGACAACAGTAACAGGGAGCCGTTGGCCTCTTGGGTGCTTGCTCACACAGGACTTGCTTATCTTCCAGCTTCAGGTTTCTTCTAGTGCAGGCGTTGCTCTGAAGTCCTTGGCCCTAAGGCGCTGTTCTGCAACTCGCTGTGCTTGGTCGCCCTGGTGGGATTCACTGCATTTTGGGGGGAACAATGATCCAGGATGCTGCCAAGGGCTTGCCGGAATGTCAACAGGAATTGCTTCGCATACCACATAACAGGATTGACGCTGCATGCCGTTAATCCGTGGCTGGACTGATTCAGCGCTGCGAACCTACGCCACAAATGCACCTTCTTGACCAAACCGTGCAGGCCGTGGTAGAACCCACGGATGGCTCTCTCCAGCGGTTCGCACCATTTGCAATAGTTTATCGATTGAAGACATGACTGATATAATATTGCCAGACTCGCTGCGTTTTGGTGGACTGGTGTGCCATTGCTTGTGCCACTCCGCACCGGCGTTCCGGAGATCTTGCCTAAGTATGGTGAGCTGTTAGGCTCAGAAACTTTGTGCAAACCGTGCTGCCATACGTTCCCTCCTTCTTCAGAGGTTCTACAACAATTTAATAGAACCTTTCGCTATCCTTGGAACATAGCATTGTCACTCTCTCCATAAGTGTGCTCTTCACTTTGCCATCTCATGGGTCTTGTGCGCAGGTGGAGGAATGCTTCCTCTACTGTGACCTGTCATATCTAGGATCATGTGTATTATGTCACTCACGCAGCCTTTGCGTAGGCCATGGTAACGTCACCAATCACTATGGCATGGAGCCAAGTAGCCGTCAGACCTACAACAGTTGTTCGGGTGGGTTATATTGAAGACAAGTCTCGACAGAATATTGGCCGGTGCTCAGTCATTTCTCGCAAATTTGTCCAGTTCTATCTACTTTGAAGAACCTACGACAAAATAATCAAGGTTGAGGGCCAGCAACCCAGAAATCGATCATTTGATGTGAGTGTGGAGACTCATTCGAACTGGAGTTCTGGCCGACTTACACCACGCGACCACTCAGGCTTCCTTCAAAGCCGTCTGTGTTGAAAGACTTTTCATCACCACGTCAAACAGACGAACTTACACTTGGCGTACTTTTGCATCACGGCGCCACGTTTTCCTCAATTTAGGTTCTTGACGCACCATGGGTTGCGGCGGCCTATGAGACCTTGATCCATTTCCGCATCACGCGAGAAGTGCAAGTGTATGTCTACTAATTATCAGAACCGACGATCACCATCATGGTCCAGCCCACTTATGGCCGATGTAGAGCGAGATGAACAAACTACCTCAGATCGGAATCACAAATGCTGTCGAGGTCGAAGCCGTTATGTTGCTTTCATATACCTCGTTCCTGCGCTGAAAACGGTCGTTCTGGAGTTTTAAGCAGAAGAGATGCCAAGTCGACCGAAAAAAGGCCGTCAATAAGCGTCAGAATCACATTCTCATGGACATCAATGGTTAACAATTTTTCTTTGACATCAGCCGGCCAGTCGGTCTGCATCACCCGGACCCCTCTTCAAAACTCATCTCGGCCTAAGCGCTGCTTTGGTTGCTTTTGCCAGACCGGTCTCCCGGGCTCTGCATGTTTGCTGCAGGTAGGTGGGCCACAAAAGACGCCTGGAAGCCCGCGACAAAGAACGAAAGAAAAAAACTGCAAAGAAAAATTGATCATGGCTCCCGCCACTGTTTCCTCCAAGCGAGAAGTTCAGCTCCGACGGGTTAGATCAGTGGAATCAAGGAAAACGACAGCCACGGAGAACAACGTCACATACGTGACAGGCCAAGTTTGCTTTCCACGCTGCTCTTGTGACCCAGAGGTGGCCCAAAGACGCTGCGAACTAGACTTATTCGCATACAACCGGATACTGGATGATGACTTGCACTGGCAGCGCGCACAGAGTATCGAATGTCAATAAACCCGCCCGCAGTACATGTGCGAAGCACTCGGCCGTCATGTCAACTTGTCTTGGACCAGCCTACTCGCTATGTCCTCGTTCGTCAGTCAAGAAAGCCCGGGCGACCTTCCCAAGCCAGGTGAGTCTGGGGTGGAGCCCTGGCGGAGCCCTGTCACTGTCTGCTGCCGAGGGTTCCATTGGAAACTGGGCCGTCCAGGGAGTCGATCTCGCGGAAAGACGCGACGTGCGTCCGCAGCGGGTCTGTGGGTGGATGCCTTAGAAGGATCTCCGATACCCTGGGGGACTTGGTGGGAAGGATCGCTTCTTGGACGTCGTGGGGCTCTGTTCTTGGTGGAGGGGTGGTTGCATTGTTCTATTACAGTAGTAGGAAGCCGGCAACTGGTAGCAGCTCTTGTGGTTGTATGCTTTATTGAGCAAAGTACTCAGGTCGGCCCTGCTTCGGAATTACGATGGCTCGTGGAGAAGTGGGTTCAGCTCGCGAACAGCACGGTATATGTGTTCCTGTCCGCCGTGGCCGGTTGGACGCCAGACACATACGAGGCTTGAATGAGCACCGTGTGTAGTGTGTATGGAACGGATTGCTTCCAGATGGGTGATGGGTCCTCAACGCATACGGGAAAGCCAGGAGAGCGAGAGCAGATCTGCATTCGGCCGAGACGCGATGCAAGCCATTTTCGTTGCCATGATGAATCTAAGCCGCAGAAGCGGAGAGTTATGCTTGAGTGCAGGCCAAGACCGCACAAGACCGCCCAAGGCCAAGCTGCCTGCTGTTTGTTGCCGTTGCCACGGAGAATGCAAACGGACAATAGCCCGACGGGAATCTTTGGCAGAACTCAATGGGACGCTGCACTTGACCGGTCAAGAAAACAAGCTTCAGGGGGGGGGGATCGCTAGGTGGGGCGATCTCTGCGGCCTTTCCCGTTTGACGTGCAGCGTTCACAGCACGCGCGCGAGGCTTGGTCATTGCAACTGTGACCCTGCCTCACTTGTATGGGTGGGTTTTTTATTTCTTTTTTTTCGGTTTTTTTTTCGGACCACATCTGGAAGAGCGCTAGAAAACAACACAGACTGGATGATTTTTTTTTTTGTTGAGTAGAGAGAGGAACTGGAATCATCATCATCATCATCACATCAACATCATCACCAACATCTACTTGACAGTCGGCCCAAGGTCAGCTCCCAGCAAGAGCATTGTATTGTGACGAACTCGTTCCGCACGTGTTGTACAGACGAGCGAGAAGAAGACAGAGAAGAACAAGAGAAGTGGAAAGGGAAAGGAGGGCCGACAGCCTGCAGGGAGAGGGCGACGCCAGGAAGATAGTGCAGGGTTTGCGCCGGGTCCTTGCAGGTGAGGCGCACGTTGAGGCCACCTTGGCCCTTGGTTGCGGGCGTCGAGACGGAGTACGTGGGTTTGCATTGGATCGGTCGATTGGTGGTAATACTTTGGCCTTTGGCTGGGAGGGTCGACTGTGGTTGACTGCCGCTCGATTCGACCCGACTTGGTGCCCTTCACTGTACCTTGGCCAAGTGCTAGGGGTGGGCTGGGAGAGGCACAGCAGACGCCATACAGCGTGATAGCGGTCTTCTTTTCAGTCTCGCACATTTTGTACTCGATGAGCATATGTACAACGCCAAGCTCGTTGCGCAATTTCCACCACCGGCACCAGCTGGACGGAATCACAACACTTGCTATACCGTTGGTGACTCTTGTCGAACTTGAGACCAACACCGCCGTCTTTAGTATGATGGCCGAGAACAAGGGGTGGACTGTGCCGTCGCGCCGTCGCCGCCCAATCAAGTCTGACGCACCGCATTCCACCCTGTTGGTAGCCAATGAGGATGACTTCTGCACCAAAGATGACAAGCGATAGTTTGGCACTGCAGTGATTGGCTTGGAGAAGAGGCAGAGAAAAAGAGGGAACAAAAAGAATGCACAGGAAAAATTGAGACATTGGGGTACATTCACTCCTCCTCTTGGTGTTTTTTCTTTTTATCCGCCTTCTTCTTCTTCTTCTTCTCCTTCTCCTTCTTCTTGTTGTTCTCTGTCGTCAAGTTG
Organism: Coniella lustricola; assembly: GCA_003019895.1. NCBI lineage: Eukaryota > Fungi > Ascomycota > Sordariomycetes > Diaporthales > Schizoparmaceae > Coniella > Coniella lustricola. The sequence goes on along the minus strand of KZ678376.1, from coordinate 55,100 downwards.
GTTCATCTGCAACTGCAGTGCATGGTACTTGTGTGAGCGCGCGTGTGTGCGTGAGCGCATATGAAGAACCAGGTGGGCCCCCCCCCCGTCCATCTTGGAATGCTTGGCGGCGCGGTTCGTTGGTTACGTTGCGGGCCGTCCTTCCTTTGGAGCTGTGATTGCTGTTGAAATTGCCCAACACCGACGTTGCGTGCCAGGCTAATGGTCCGACCTCCGGATTTTCAACACTCACTGTTTTTGTGGGCCTTTTTTTTGGGGGGGGGGGGCGTTCTGACAATAATATGCCAGTGCCAAGCGGGATATCTGGAGGTGAGCGAATTGCCTCTTGTTGCATGGTAATTCCGCGGCGGTCAGTTGACGCTCTCCACTGCTTGTTTTCCAAATGCACACAGCACTGTCTGTACCTTGGGGACTGTTAATGAGCCCGGATATAGTGACCCAGCAAATGCGGCCGAAGCGATTTGGATCAAGCAAGCTCAACACGCTCAACACTGCGTGCGTGCAACAGGCTGTTCTTGGGCATTTTCCATTCATGCTGCCCACTTTGGGACAGTCTGGTACAGTACAGAATCACATGATGGCAAGAACTCGAGCCTGCTGCGGAATGCTTCATAAAGCGCTGCGTTACTGCCAGGACTAAGAGAGAACCCAGCAGCTCTCGAGCTTTCACAGCCGAGTCTCCGAAACCAGCTAGCCATCACTAAAGCATCCAGCAGACCGAACCAGGTTTCGACTGATCACACACGCCATCTCTTCATATCTCATCAGCAGCCATGGCATCCACGAACCCTTCCCTTCTTGCTGTCTCAACAACCTCCGCCACCTCGTCGCGCGCAACTCGCTCAACATCCCGCGGATGGAGCTCCATGCGCACAGCAAGCTCCTCAGCCCATGCTCGCGCAACAGTTTCGGCATCGACACCGTGGATACCACTGCCGCCGGCTGTACGGAGCTCTTCCTCGACGCACGTCACACCTTTGCCTTCTAGGCCGCACGCTACGAAGCGCGTCCAGGGATTTTGCTGCTCATCGGCTGCCGCTACGGATGTCATTGTGGTGGTGGTGGTGGTGGTCGGCATGTCTAGATTGATGGCGGCGCCGAGGCTACTGACATGCCGCCGGAGATGGATTCCCAGCGCAGAAATTTTGCGAACGTTGTCGCTGTGATGCTTCACCGCCGCGTCGTTCCCCAACGCCACGCCTGTTGACAAAGGTGTCCGTACCCATACCCCAGGGTCATCTGTCGTGAATCCCTTGAGCCCAAACAGCCGCTGCAGCAGGGCAATCGTCGTATTCTCCAACAGCCGCGAGTAGCACCGCACCGTGAACGACTTGTACCCTAGCGGAGCAGAGGCCGAGTTTGATTTGATCACCATGACGGGCCAGAGGACGACTTGGCCTGGGCCGTGGTAGGTTGCTAGTCCGCCACGAGGGGAGGACAGGAGAGATGGGTGAAAGATGTGGCCATTTTGAGTGCTCGCTGTGGTTGCTGAGGTGTGATTGTTGTTGTCACTTGAGTCCTCTGCGATGAGATGCCCGTGTGCTTGTGCTGATGCGGACGCGGGGATGTACAGCGGCGCTTTGAGACGAGTGATTTCTGCAGGCGATAACGTAGCTGATTGCGAATTTGTCATAGAAGAAAATGATGCCTGTCGTCTCCCCAGGGTATAGGTTGGTTTTGGCGTGAATGAAATCAACGTCGGGTGAGCTAGACTCGCGGGACTAAACGTCCCATGGCCCCTATTGTTGCTTTTTGTGTTGTTGTCATTGTTATTATCCTTGAGGTCGAGCAGACGCCGACGAAAGAGCTCTTGAACGGCGGCAGCCGTCTGGTAGTCTGGATAGAGGCCTTGGGACGGCGACGAAGGGATGTGGAAGTGTCGGAGCCGTACGGGACCCATGAGTGTGACTGTGGACGGGTGTGGGCGTAGTTCTCGCCCGTTGACGTTGGATATGCTGGTCACTTTGGGTTCCGCTGCAGTGACGGTAAAGAGTTCCCGTGTATATACCAATTGCCGAAATGTTGAGGTGTACAGAGTCGAGACACTTGAGTGGCTGACGTCTGACTCGAGGATAGTAAAGGTAAGTCGTCCTTGATGATGTCGATGAAAGCCTGGATAAGGTGAAGATCCCTCTAAGACGTCACTGACGCACGTCTATTGTGCATTGGGCGTGGATATAATGGCGCAGAATTTAGGATCGAACATGGGACTTGGTTGAGAGGTCAACTTGTCGAGCAAATTATGGAGATGTGAATGGAACCAGTATTGGTGCAAAGGATCGGTGTCGATTCGATGGGTGAACCACCGTCACGGTAAAATGCCTCTATAAAGGACTATAGATTATGTAAGAGTGTTCGTGACCCCTAACCCTTACTTGAGACAATGTTCTTCAGCGGATAATCAATGGGTTACTAGTAAAAAGACCTCAGACCTCGACGGGTGGAAATAAGGCTGCTATGCGCAATGCCTCTCTCGCTATTCACTTATCAAAGGATATTTTTCTCGTGGATCTACCATATCATCCCACGATACTCTGCCCACGCATATCGTAGCACGAGGTAACAATGTCCGACATCGAAGGCGATGAACGGAAGTTCTTAACAATTCCAAACGCTCAAAGAGCTACATGTGCAAATGAATCATGGCAGCACGGTGTCTAGATTAACACTGCTATATGTCTTGTGTCCCGTCTGTGAATCTCAATGCATGCCCGATATATCAAATTCCTCGCCTTCCACCAAGAAACATAGGTACTCAGGTAGTCATAATTCCTGCCTTGCAGTCTGTGCCTTTCTTTGCGCGATATATGTGTCAATTGCACCAAGAAAAAGAAAAAAAAACCAACCGCGCTTCCGAAACGCCTTAATGAGAATGAGGAAACAAGCCAAAAAGTGCTCTGCAGCCGGAGTGCACGTAGCTATCGAGCAGATATTACGTTCGAAAGCATGGCCATCCTTTCCTACAGTCCTAGTCTTGAAAAATGTCTAATGCCGTCGTTGAGATGTGTCGCAATATGAATGACGTGTTGCCTTCCCGTCGTTCTTCGTGCTTCTTTGCTTCCTCCGAAACTTACTCTTTCTCCATATTTCAGGTGCAAATAGTCGGCTTGATTCATAACGCTGATTTGTTCGATGCTGCTGGAGAATTTGTTTCGCTCTTCTCAGTCGGCTTGTTGGCTGTCGCTCCTTGTTCCGTGTTTCCTGCCACGGTTGGTTTTGGCGTTGTTGCCTCACCAAGTGTTGCGCTTGCCTCATTCTTTGGCTCGGCCTCCGCGTCGGTTCCGGTCTCGCTCTCGGTCATTGATGGTGATGATTTACTCGTCGCTTCGCGCTCACTGGGCGTAGAGACCTTTTCCAACGTCTCACCAGACGTCTCTGGCCCGCCTGCATCAGGAACATCATTGGCTTCACCAGAACTCTGTAGTTCGCCGTCGTCGTCCGAAGAATGGTTGTCGTCAATATGCAAGCCTTCAGCAACCTTGTCTGCCAGGCCTTCCAATTCATCCTGCAACTCGCTCTCCCGTTCAGCAACGCTTCTCAGCTGTCTTTCCGCCTCCTTGTGGCCGACGACACGCCGCCATTCGGTCTCGAGCTCGTCACGCCAGCCAAGCTCGCTCGCCAACTTGCGCACACTCGAATCGCAGTCACCCAGCACAACCACATCGTCCGGCCTGGTCCCTAGCGTTCCCACCCGCTCCATATTGAACAGCACACGCGGCTTCTCTCGGTGGGCCACCTCGGGCAAGCCTGCAAAGGGATGCACCGTCAGACTAGTGCCCATGACCAGGACCAAATCTGCCTTGGCAGGCAAGTGTCGGTTGTCGTTGAAAGCCTTTGGTAGGCTCTCACCGAAAAAGACGATATCCGGCTTGACGTATCCGTTGCATTTCTTGTCTTTGCATCGAGGCACGATGCCCTGAAGGACGTGCTCTTTCATGTGGTCGTCGGGAAATTCCTTGCTGCAGTCGATGCAGCGCTGTGTGGCGAAGCTGCCGTGGGCTTCAATGATCAAGTCTCCGGGGACGCCGGCCTGACGCTCGAGGCAGTCGATGTTTTGTGTGAAGAGCATTTTCAAGAGATTCTTTTTCGCGAGAAGAGAGATGAAGACGTGGGAGACGGTCGGTGAGTAGTTGCCTGGGTAGAGCTCCTTGGCAAGGACGTAGAATGGGTCGGGGTTCTTTTCGAAGTAGGAAATGTCAAAGACAGCTTCGGCGTAGGGCAGTTTGAGGCGGGCGAGGTTGGCATAAAGACCGGTATTGGGTGATCGAAAATCGGGTACTGCGAGTGAATCGCCAAAAAGATTAGCCACAAGGCCTTGATGCCATTTGAGCGCTGCTTGGCGCCTCCAAGCAGACCGTCCAATTTCGCGTCCTGCATTTGACTTACTTCCAGCGGCAGTGGACAAGCCAGCGCCTGTCATAACCACAATTCCGCTCTTGCATTCACTTTGAATGTATTTGGCGACGCCAGACAGGCTGCGCTCCGCCAGCTTGATGGTCGGCGTGTCATTGTCGAGCTGGTTCGAGTGGTCCTGGCCCATTTTTCTGGCTGGTGGCTTTGCGCCAGCGCGAACGCCTCCGTGGTGCTGACGGCCTTTGTGCTTGCGACCGATCTTGGCGGTGGATGGTGGGACGGGTGGGTGGTTGCTTCGTCCGAGGTATTTTTATTTGAATGATAGAGAGTGTCTTGGATAAGATGCTGTGCTTGGAACGAAAAAGGTGCAGCGGACGTTCGGCAGCGTGTGTAAAGTCGAAATGGCGGGGCGCAGCGGACAGTTATCTTATCGGGTGACAGCACAGGGACAGGGGCTCCTTCAGTGACAGCTCATCAAGCAGTGGGCGTATATAGTGAGTGGTTCAGAACCCTCTGTTCCCACGGTACTTCAAGCTTCCTTGAGGCAGCTAATCAGCAACCTAACAGCTTCGTCCACTGAAGGATCGTTGTTAATACGGCAATCTCGAAGCTGGACCAGGCTCGCCGCCAAGCAGTATTACATCGATCCAAGAGTTGTAGGTATCGTTGCTGCCTGCTCCTTCAACTACTTGCTTGCGCAATCAAACTCACAAACCCAAGCCCTTGGCGCCTTGTGTCCATCTGTACAGCGACAGCGCCCTCCTTCTGGCCTTGTGCTCTTCCAACTCGGTTGGACTGGATCGCCGCACGCTGTACAGCGTTGACCGCAGCACTTTGCGGAAGTTCTTCTACATGGACAAAAACCGTCAGCATGGCGTTCTTCACCTTCACCGTGACACTTCAGAAACAAAAAGACAGACCTGAAATTCGGTGCTCAGCGTAACAACACAAACCTCGTGTGCTCGCACGATTGTCTCGCACGCCAGCTCCACGCTCTGGTTCGCGCCCAGTTGCGGCATGCGGTCTGCAAACAGGAGCAGGATGAAGCTGCCGTGCAGCAGATAAATACCAAAGAGGTACGGCATGAACGTCAGCTCCGGGTCAAACTCCAGGATGCTGCTGACGGCTTGGCTGGCAGCAATTGCATGGCTGGCGCAGTCGTTGAAGCGCGTGCTCGTGATCCAGTCGTCGTCATCGTCCAGCATCGAGATGGCATCCCACTTGCCGTGCAGCAGCACGTGGAGGACGTGCAGGATGTGCGCGCTATAGGCAGCTACCAACTGCAAGCGTGAGAGATCCTTGGCGCTCTGGTGTGCTGGAGTCACCGGTGCAGCATCCTTGGTCAGCCCGTCTGCTCCCTGGCACAGACGGTCTATACTCGCTTCACAGGTCTCGAGAAGTTCGCTGATGATGGAAACCGCGTGGCTGTCATCGACTAAGCCAAGGCGAGGATGAAAGCGACGGTGGTGAAGGTCGATAATGTCGCCAAGTATAGTCATGAGTGGCAAGAAATATTCGAAGAATCCAGTACCAGTTACGATGGTCGGCGGTCCAAATAGCCGTTTAGGCAATTTTTCTAGCGGAATCGTGTCAAGTCCTTCCCAGATGGCTTCTGGAAGAGGAGCTAGGGAATGTTAGCTGCTTCTGCGCCACTTGTTATAACCGGGAGATGCTGGCTCACCGTATATCTCGCAGTACGAGTCTGGAATGTCAAAAACACGATTGAAAGATAGAGCCAAGTGCCTATCCAGACAGTAGAGCAGCCAAAACACCCGACGTCTCTCCTCAACCGCTTCGATGCTCGATAGAGAGAAATGATCCTGGTCGCGTTTACAAGAACACAGAGGATTTGCGCATGGCGACGATATCGCTGAGCACTGTTCGTCCTCGCGATTCAGTTCCAAAGAGAACGCCAGTCGCAGTGCCTTGCTCCACCATTTGCTGCAATCGCTCTTAAAGTCACCGCCTGAGACGGCAATGGATAGCAAGATGTAAGTCAGCACATCATCTATCACTCCGACTGGCTCGTTTTTGGCTGTTGTCTGCGGCTGTGCTGAAGAGAATTGGAAGCTGTGGCGTCGCTGTTCGCTCTCTACTCTCAAGCCCCCTATAGAGAGGTTAGCCATGGATTCCTGTCTCCAACAATCCAATATGAGACGTCTTTGTACCATGGATCCTCCTCCATCGATCTGGGTCTCTGTCTGCGATCAGTGAAGTGGCCAAATCGTACAAGGCGATACAAATCTTCGCACGAGAGCCAGGCACATGGAGCAGGACAATGTCGGCCGTTTGTGCAGAGCACCATAGCATTGTCGCCAGTAATGCTGGTGTTGTTGACCGCGGACTGGTCGGATGCAACATGGATTTCTTGCGAAACACTCTCGTAACGATATATGGAGAGGCGCAGCGGAAGAGAGAGCTCCCTGGTTCCGTCAGGTAGACATCGAGCAGGTCGCAAGCGGTCGAAGGCGATATTATGTTAACAAGGTAAGGCAATACTGGTCCCAGACAGCGGTACCGGCAATCCGCAGTCGACCCGTTGTATATTGGGCTCTGGGTGTACCTCGATCGCGGCGTAGTCTCCTCGCGGTGAGATATGCTTGACGCTATGGTCTCTTGTCCATGCGAACTACGTGAGTGCTGAGGATACATTGACGGATTTTGTTCAGGAGAAGCTGCGATATTGGCGCTTTTGTAGCCAATGTCGCCGTGGGTAGCAACGAGGCCAGCGGTGGTTGGCAGCTGTCGTGGACTGACCAAAGAAGTCTTCCTGCCCGGAGAGCTCGGCGCTGACTCTAGCAGTGAAGACAAAAGCATCTGACCACTTCCACTTCCATGGGGTCGCGTCGTATAGTGACTCGGTGGCTGTCTTGGTGTTTGAAGCGACGGTGCGGAGGCACTAGCGACAGACATGCGATCTTTGTCCCTGGTCAATGCGAAACTTTGCTCCTTTCGATCATCTGACGCTTGGCGGGACAGCAACGGCTGAGTGCTTGCCTCTGACGAAGTGAGAGGCGATGTCGGTGATACTTGGCTCGGAGATCTGTGGTGCTGGCGGCTTGAAATATCATGGAACACGCTGGTGTTCGTGGGCACACGGCCACGCTTTTTTACCTCACGATTGTATCGACAGGTATAACCATAGTCTGCGCAGCAGTTATGAATGCTTTCTGATCAGCAAAACTTCGTTTTAGGGAAGGCTTCAATTCAGCAGCCACATGACGACGCACCTTCACACCGACGACTAACGAGCATAACAAGATCATCAACAAGTATCTTCATACGAATCGGTAGTCGCAACTCAACTGCGACACTGCTTTGTATTCCTTTCCAGTCGTTGAAGTCAAACTTACCAAGGGTTTTCGCCATTACATCGCGTTCTCGAAGACGAACACTTGTCGCAAGCTCTTCGCGTCCTTTTTCTCGGCCGCGCGTGCTCCTTGAGCTCGTCGTCTATGTCGTCAGGCACTGACGCTTCCCGCTTGGTCTCCTTGACGAGGTTCGAAACGTCTGCCGTATTATTCCCAACATTGGTCTCGATCTTCATGGCTGCACAGATGAGTGATCGTTGCCGACAATCACAATTGCTCTGAACGTCGAACTTCGGTTCTCGGACCTCGATGTTCCGCGATCGGGACCGCTGTGAACTCCTGTATACCTGTCTTGGGGATTGACCTTTGGTTCCAAACACCTCGAAAAGAGATCTCTGTCTAGCTGCCGCTGCCGTTTCTCCTTGCTGCCTGAATATTGGTATAAATCAGACGATGTCAAGGCAAGAAATTGGACAGGCTGGCATGAGTGAGAGTTGTTGGGTCATCATGCCGCCATGCACCCACCGGAAGATCATCCCGAATTCATGAGGATGTTCCGGGGCCGATCCCCTCCAAAACGACGACAGTTAGCCAGGGACAGCGGGTTGTTGAGGTGACAGCAAATCACTTGCAGCAAAACCCCTGTACTGCAATTCCGGGGACCTAAACAGAGTAAGCTACCTAATGCAGGAAGAGGCCAGAGTTATGCACGTCAGTCGGCCAGTGAGTATGTGCTAAGCGCTCGCGGACAGCTGACGGTACCGTGCCTCCTCAAGTCTCCATCCTCGATATGCCGAATTGCCGCTGCTGTGCCTGCATCAAGTGGTGGTGTTGATGTTACCAAGACAGGCATCGGCATGTGAGTATGTTCCTACTTGGGCATGGGGCAAACATCTGCACCGCTGATCGCGTTTCCTCAGTATCGTGGCATTATGGCATGTTCAGATGCATGCACAAGAGACCCTTTATATGTGCTCTGGTACACTAACGCCACACGGTATATCGTACACAAACTACGCCGCTCATACTTCCATGGTTGTCATCGCATCCTCAGGTGCATTGTGCATGTCTCAGCCCCGGCAAGCTGATCTAAATTTCCCGATCCGAAATCGCCTCAATTCGCAGGTTGGGCATTGCTCACTGTATTTGAGGTATACATATAAATACAGGTCCTTCGCTTTCAGTCTCAGCGCCACGTCCATTCAAGATACTGAGGATCAGTACCGTTGAGTCCTATACTCAAACAGATCATCGTCGAACCTGTGGACTTCATGGATGAGATGCGCAATAACAAACCAAGGATCTGCTCGAAAGACTGTCACATGAACGGATAAGACGCCCTATGAGAGGATTTACATGCATTATCACTGGCATCGACGGAAGATAGCGTGAGCTGTTTGTTGAGCTGCGCTACCTGCATCCACGAGTCAAATAAGCCAGGCCCAACTCCGGCTAAAGATAGCGAGGAGCCCTTTTTCCTTACAACTCTAATTTTGGGGGGGGGGGACGACTTTACTAATTGACGACTATCAGGAATCCATAAACTCCGAATTGAAGGTCACCTCAAAGTGAGAATTGAGACGTTAGTGAGAATTAAGAAGGTCGACCGAATCCATTGTAGAGGTCAAATCGGAGAACGACCTAAAGCGTTGTCCGCGACAGTATAGACGAAATTTGGAGTCTGTCTTGCTGCGATATAACTCCCACGACCAGCCGAGGAACCGCACATCGAGTGAAAGATGCTGTGAACATGGTGTTACAATGTCTGTATCGATCGAGTGCAATCATTCATCATTATGGAATTAGTCGACGGCCAAGCAAATCCATTATTGCTGTTGTTATCATCGGCCTTGCCAATTACATTCTAAGTGAGTACATATCATTATATCTATATATGCCCTTTTATATGCATGATTTCCATTCAAATTCCATTGTGCAGCAGTGAAAGTGAATTTAAATAATTGGAGCCTTATGGCAACCGTGCCCTCTTGCTTAAATCCCAGCAGTCTGCTTTATCGTTTTCTTTCATTTATGTCACTCCCACAACTTTAACCTTGTCATCATTAATATTTTGCACTGTTATCATACTTTAATACACAAGTTGCCATCAGATCGTTCCGTCGCCACATGCCGGCCCCTAGCTATCGCTTCTTTTCTCCTTCGGCGGCTCGCTGAGGATTTGGAGCTATGTCCTCCAGTGCCTTATTCTTCAGTTTAACAAACAGCCCACGTCTAACTTTGCCCGATGAAAGCGGGATTTGCGATCGAGCGTCTCGATTTGCACTCTCTGTTGAGCCCGTGTTGCTATTGTGATCACCTTGTCGACCTTCCTCATCTTGTCCTGAGGATACTCCTGCGGGCACCTGAACGTCTGGCAAATATAACGAGAGCAAGGATACAATTAGCATGAGGGGAATAAACACAAGGAGCCGTATTCCAAGAGAAGTCTCGTGTTGGGATGTCCTGTAGTTGATAATGACACGAATTAAGGCAGCGCCAACTTTACCCGCCGCGGCCGAGAGCCCGAAGAAGGTGCCGCGGTATACCGTTGGATAGACTTCAGCAGCAATAACGAAGGTGAACGTATTGGGACCGAGGTTGAAGAGGAAGCTCAGAATGCCGTACATGACTTTTGCGACCATATGTGATTGCATCAAGCATGCAGAGACAATAAGGCTGACGCCTGTAATGGCGAGGCAAATACTGATGAGGAGCGAGGTCACCGCTAGAATGTGCTTCCTGCGGAACATGTTGATGATAAAGAGGGCGCAGATGCCGCCGACCACCGAGGGACTGGAAGCGAGCTCCAGGAACCAGACCGAGTTGGACTGTAGGACACTGTAGATTGTGGGGGAGCAGTTCCACCAGTCAGAGTTCCACGAGACGGTGGGATAGCTTCCCGAGCATGACTTTTCAGTAGAAGGATCGTGGCGTATGATGGATAGATCCGTGGAAAGATCCATCGACAATCCGTAGAAGCACACGTCCAGAAGTGCCCAAAGTAGAGATATTGCGGATAGGGTCTTCCATGCCTTGTCTGGTCCTGACAGGTATTTCCAAGCACCAACGTACCACGTATACCAGTGCTCTCTTCCTTCGTCTTGCTCGTCCGTGTCTGCAGCAGAGGTGGTGATCAGATTGGCTCGTCGAGGCCCGTTTTCACGCACTTCGGTGTTATGATAGACCCTCAGAGTGTTTTGTACGGCTTTGCGCAAATCTTTCATGATGCCCGCATAGTAACGAGGAGTTTCGGGGATCGTAAGACGCATGATGATGGCAATGGCGGCAGGTATCACGCCAACGCCAACAATCCATCGCCAGACTTGGTCTATCACGAGTTGAGACGCACCGGTCTCCAGGAAAGTTGTACCATTCGTTGTGATAGTCTGATTGATCTGCCATTCTGGACCACTTGGTGGTAGACCCCACTGGCTGCTCGCGTACTCCAAGATGCCTAGACTGATGCCATCTACACAAAGACGACTAACGGACTGCATCAGGAAGACAGCAGCCAACATGGTGCCACGAGATTGAGTTGAAGCCCATTCTGCTGTGATGATGGCCGAGAGAGGGTACTTTTATGAACGTCAGTGATTCCATTACAATACAATGGACTGGTTGAGGGTAGCAGCTCCTACCTCAGCGCCGATGCCAATACCAAGCACAGATCGCCACCAAATCAGCCATGAGTAAATGTCCATCGACTGTGAAGGCCCGTCCACAGTCTGGTCAAATACCATGAGCCCATTTGATGCCTGTATGATACCAAACGTTGCAAAGATAACCAAGGCCAGCTCCAAGCCATAGAGCCTCTTGCGACCCATTCTGTCGGCGAAATGGCCCATCCCGAGCATTCCTACAATTGTTCCAGCCAGAGTAACCTCGTCCAGTATCAGGTTTTTGGCCGTTCCGTCCTTTTTATTCGTAGGATCGTAAACATACATCAGGGCAGGGCCAATGACGTTTAGTGCAAACAGGCTGAATGATGATGCCAGGAATCCTGTCGCTGCCACGAAGAAGACGGAGAATTTAAAACCACCATCGTCGACGATCAGTGAAATTTGCTTTTCTCGCTCCGTCACACTCTAGCCAGATGTTAGTTTGATTACATTGACTCGAAAAGACAGAAAAGTCCCACGGGTAAAGTGGAAAGACTCACAAAGTCGATCTCCAGATGCTTTACTTCTCGATGATAGTCTGTCCATAATTTGAATCGCCAGAAGTGGTACCATCGTCTTGGGCGCAGATCAGACTCGCTCGACCGCATGTTTGCATCCATTGACAAAATCAAAAGACACTGGCATTGGTGATTGTATCATGCGGAAAGTTGCTAAGACTCCAGAGTCATGGTTGAGGTCTGCTGCGTGGCCGAGCAATGGCTCACTGACGGTGGTTTTGTATCGAACGGGATGAGACTTGAGCCAATGCTATCGAAATTGCCGCTCATAATAATGATGGAGTGGGCAAGGCATTCCCTATACACTATCCAGCTCCGAGCCACTCAGATTAATTCGGTGAAATCAATCATTTGACCATATGATACACACACCTTGGCTTGCGTTATTTCCCAGATCGACGGCACTGCGCCTCGTATGGCTTACATGTTTCGCATGCAATACGTTGTTCTCCCAGGCTGCCACCAAAGGGTCGTATTACAGTCACTGCGGCTGACGCCCGGCTGCAGGCAGATCGATTGGCAATTCGCCAGTGAATATTCCACGTGGGTCAGCACTCTTGTGCGATTGCATACATTCGGGACCCCAATAACGCTCACTTGGACACACCTGGAATGCATATGCCTGCGCATGAGGCTGACTTTGACAGAGTGGTTGTCTCGTTCAGACAAGGGAATTGTGGTACACCACTAGTGCATGTCCCAATTAGGCACTGGAGGATTGCAGAACCGTTCAGTATCATATAGGGCTGTGCTATGTTGGAGAAACGTGGGAAAACGGTGCAGGAAACCACGCAACTATGGCTGTTACTTGTACGATTGTTGTCTCCACAGCTCTTCCTCGACTTCCATGTAACACTGTCGACTCTTCGAGATACCCTATCTAAATGGTGACACTCTCAGAATGGCCGATGTAATAGGGACGACCTTAGCAGTTGTGTCACTCGTGCTTCAAGTTGCCGAATATGTCGACGCGGTCATTGCTGGCTTTGAGAGGATACAAAATGCACCACAGGAACTGCGGGACTTCAAGCGCTCAGTCAAGCGCTTAGAACGCCAGTTGGATCTACTTCGAGCTCATGCGCATGATCCAGACGATATCTTTCACTTGGAAGACTCGGAGGAAATCCATGAAACATTCACTCTTTGCAGGTCCTTGTTCGAGCATAACGAGAAGCATCAAAACCAAAGCCTCTTCAGTGCAATCGTTCGCAGCACTTGGTCGGTGCGTAATAACGAGAGATTGGTCAAATACAAGTCACGCATCGATGATCATTACTTGACCATTCTAATTCCAGCATGGCTAAAGTTGAGGTATGACTGTTGGCCCATTGAGCCTTGCAAGAGCCTCTCAAGCATCGAACTCGTGGGCACACTCAAGTTTATCTTGTTTCAGAAGCTAATCTCCTCTTACATCTCACTAGAACATCGAATGCTGGCACCGGCCAGCAAGCCACAAGTCCAGGTGGCTCAAAGCACATTGCAACGATTCAGCCAACACTTGTCCCTCCGCCAGTCTCCACCAACGATATCCTGCGCGATATAGCTCGTCTAGCCGAAGAAGTCAGGAATGGCCATGAGGCCCTCGTTGTCGACGAGAAAAGACGCGAACTCGATCAAAAGGTACGCCAATTCCGGGTCCAACTCGGACTTCCAGCTCAAGAAGAAGATTTTATAGACCGTAATAGTAAGACTCTTTGTGATTGAGGCGGCAGCTATATCTTTTCCATAAACAAAGCTGACACGTACGCAGGCCTCAGTCAGCTATCTGCACTGCGGTACGAGACAGCACCAACAAGACTGTACGTGCTTCCCGTTATACTTTTGCTCTCCTCGGGAGATATCTACCTTTCTTCAAGCTAATGGCCATTAGGCTTCTGGGCAATGCCCCTGCGAAGCATCAGCAGATTGAGCTGGAAAGAGTGCATATCATGGCCAGAGAAGACGATGCGCGCATTTTGCAGTATCAGAATCACGAGAACACCATACAAGTCACACACATCGTTCCACACGGTTCGATCCCATGGACTTTGAACAAGGACGACAGACTTGTTTCCTTTCGCACGCCTCACGCTATCACCATTGTTGACAGTGAAGGCTATCATAATTATCATGTTGATCCCAGATATGAATTCAGGGACCAAATAGCTTCCGATCGATTCCAGTCAACTCTTCGAGAGCGAGATCTCTGCGGTACCTTCTTGGCTGTCCACATTCGAGAGGCCGGTAATTACCTGGCAAGACGACAGGTCATAAGGCTCTGGCAAAGAAGAATCGCAAACGGCTTGTCAACAATTGTCACCATGACGTTCCTGAAGACGTCTACCCGCGACTCGGGCCATCGAGAAGTCAATCTTGCCGATTATGGAGGCAGTGCAATGTTTCACAGTCGTGCAGGCGCCCGGAGGAAGGAGTCGAGAACTCTCGATATCATCCCAAGGGAGTCCACGACCGGAAATTCTCAGCGGCGTATGGGCACGCTGGAAATCCAATTCGAGTCGGTTGAAGGTTTGTGCAAGTTACTACAGCCGCGCATCAAAGTTTCGATCTGTGTGTGTATGGATTTATCCTTACTGACGTGCATGGTACTTTTATCAGAAGCCATACAGTTCAAGCAGCTGTTTGCTCGACTTCACACTACCACAATGTCTTTCCAGTCTCCGAATGTCACAGTCCAACCGGTGGAGAGTCAAGCCCCAAGCATGACCATTTCACCGGTTGAATTGCATGTAAATCATCCTCAGGAAGTCCAGGGAAGCGACAGCTTCATTTATGAACTCGCCGCCGAGAGCCATCCTCCGTCTTTGTATGTGGGGTCTTCGATCTCAGAAAAGCCACAACCGACACCGACACCTATAGCTTCTGACGAAATATCAAGAATTGCTAGCATCGCACCGCAAATTCCTATGCCATTCGACTCTGATAAGGATGTCGGGTGGGACAGCTTCTGCGATCGCCTCAGGCAGGGTTCTTGGGACGACAACCATGGATATGGGTATACCTGAGCTCTGTGATCGCCTTGCGTTTGTATGCTTCACTGGTTAGCATATAGCTCACAGATTGTATGATAAATCAACCATTTGAAGGACCTGGAAAGAATGGTGTAGATACATATATGCAATAATCATTCTTAATCATAAATAGCGAGGGATACAGCATTCGTAAACCGCAACATGTCAAGAGTAGCGCCTGATACCAGCTTGCCAGACAACACATGAGTCCAAGCCGCCATTTAGTCTCCCACCCTGGATATGATTGACATTTGACTGAGGGAGATGAAGAAACAATTTTCAAGCCCTTGCATCGGTTGGTTGTTCTTTTCAGGTGCGCTCTGTGTGCATTTAGCAGATTCTGCAGTCTCAAGAAGAACACCACCTACATTGCCCCTGTCAAAGGCGTTCTGTATGTTGGACATGCCGTCCGTAATATTGTGGAAGCCATCCGTCCGTCCGTCGATATGGTCCTTCAATGCCAAGAAGGCCTCTTCAAAGTACAGACTCATAATCAGATCAAGTGGCTTGAGGGCCATCCAATGATCATGATTGTTCCAATCATTTATATCAATACAATGTTATAAGAAGTCAAGACTGTGCAGATCATGGAAATGTGTATGTCCAGAGACCTCGCAGAGCGTACTATAATAGATGCCGTGGTAAGGAAGGGTTGTGTTCGAGGGCTGCATCGAGTTCTTTAGTATCTCGTAGTCATCTGTGAGAACTAGAAAACGAAACCATCAAAAACAACTTTGTGAGGATATGGGTTAAATTCGAAACGAAAATCGACTGCCGGTTGTAGAACAACCTTGGAAGAATGAGAACACATGAAGTCGTTCGACGGTCCCGCAGCCGGGGTTGAAGCCGTAAAGTGTACAGGGGCAGGCCAAACGTCAGGATGCGTCCATCCAGGCTTACGTAATCATATAGCTCTAGCTTACGACTTGGCTTTCGACCTCGGGAGCCGCCCGTTGACGTACAACTGCGTCGAGCAATTCTGAACCGCCTTTCTAGCAACTGCTTTTCGACGAGCCACATCTCCAAGCTCAGCTGCGCTTCCATGATTCAACCCGTTTGCGCCAAGGTCAGCTGTCCATAGCTCACATGGAGTAATCTATCCCTACACCCTTATCGAATTTCCACGCGAACTAGCACGGCCCGCGTGCGCATTCCCCCACGATGATTCTGCCATCGATTTCGACTGTCGTTGGTATTCTTGCCCTTCCAACCGTCGTACAAGCTGTGTTTCAAGATGAGGTTGGCGATATCGACTACCATTATGACCTGTTTGGCCTGCCACAGCGCGAGACTACCTTCTTTCACCAGCCGCGGCCAGACGACAAAGCCAGCCTCCTCTACACTCTTAGTGATGTTGGCGTGCTGGGCGCCGTGAACCCAGGCAGCGGAGCTGTGGTGTGGAGACAGCTTGTCAACGGCAGCATTACAAGTGGAGGAGGACATCTGCGCGCTGCACATGGCGAGAATTGGGTAGCCAGCGCGTTTGGTGGCTCGGTACAAGCTTGGGAAGCAGTCAGTGGCCGCAACATGTGGGACCTGGAGTTCCAGGGCGAGGTCAAAGACTTGGAAGTGATGGAGGTCACAGAAAGAGCACGCAAGGATGTGTTGACGCTACACAGTGAAAGCGGCACTACAACATTAAGACGTCTGTCCAGTACCGAAGGCCGAGTGATATGGGAGTTTCAAGAGGTCACCAAGGATGTTCCTCTGCAAGTCAGCACAAACCTGGAGAAGGTCTTTTTAATCAGCTTACATGGAAACCTCCTGTCCTACTCGCTGAAGGTCACCGTCCTTGACACGGTGACGGGAAAGCGTCTGGATGAGATCACGATCGGCACTAGGAGCGACATCAAGAGCGAGAAGGACATCATGTTTGTTGGCGCGAATTCGGCCGCGCCCATCGTCGCCTGGGCGGACGAGTCTCTGCACAAGCTGAGAGTCAACGTCTTGGGCACAAGAAACGTTCAGGACTTTCCTCTTGCTGTAGACACGACTGCAGTTGAGATCCACGCGCCTCATTTGGCACAATCGCAACCTCATTTTCTTGTCTTCTCGCGAACCACGGTAGGCACAAAGGCTGAAGTCTATCACGTCGATCTGAAGACCAACGTTATCAGACAAGCGTACGAACTCCCTCACTTGGCAGGGCCAGGAGCCGTATCTACCAGCTCGGATGGCGCCAATGTTTACTTCACACGCATCACGGCATCTGAAATGATCTTGTTCTCTTCAGTGTCGCACGGTGCGTTGGCTCGATGGGATCTCAAGACGAGTGACTATACGACGGGCGCCGTACACAGTGTTGCCGAAGTGATCAAGAAATCCAGCAACGATTTTGCTGTTCGATCCGCTATCGTTACCATTGCTGAAGACTGGGTCCTCTTTCGAAATGGGGAGCCTGCGTGGTCCCGTCCTGAAGGCTTAAGCGCTGCTGTGGCTGCAACATGGGCAGAGATTCCCAAGTCCGAGGACCTGGCTAGATCCCTCGACGCAGAAGCTCACAGCAATCCCCTTTCTGCATATGTACACCGTCTGGCACGCCACTTCGATGACCTGCAGTATCTTCCGGGATACTTGTCCTCTATTCCTCAGCGCATCATCAGCAGTATTCTGGGTACAGAGGGTTCCAAGAGAGAGGGCCTATTCCGAGACAATTTCGGCTTCAACAAGATTGTAGTTGTGGCAACACGGCGAGGTAGGCTCTACGGACTCAACGCTGGAGATCATGGCAAGATCATGTGGTCACTGAGTGCTCGTTCATTGGCTGCGGGTGAGCACTGGGATGTCAAGGGCATGGACGTCAACGATTCCAAGGGCCATGTCACCGTTCGAGGCTCTCAAGGCGACTACATCATTGTCCAGACAGAGTCTGGCAAATCCATTGAATCTATGCCACCCGGATCATGGCCACCGGTCCAAGGCACCGCTTCTGTCGACACTCCATCCGGAAAGTTCCTCTTGTCTATCGGATTGGATGGGAAAATCGGCGACATTCCAGCAACTTGGGCTCCTGAGCAGACCATTGTCGTGCGCGGCTCTGCGGGTGAACTCAAGGGAGTAAAGTTCGTGGTCGAGGGCGCCCAGTCTCACGAGGAGACTGCATGGATATTCACACTACCCAGCTCTTATCGCATTGTCAGCTTGGCCTCTCGATCATCTCACGACCCTGTCGCATCAATCGGTCGCGTGCAGGGAGACCGGCGTGTCAAGTACAAATACTTGAACCCCAACACTATGGTCATTGCTGCTGCCGACGATGCTGCAGCTACACTAACAACCTACCTTTTGGACACCATCTCCGGCCAGATTTTGGCATCCGCCAAATACGAGGGCGTTGACACTAGCAAACCTGTGCAATGTGCCATGTCAGAGAACTGGTTTGTGTGCTCATTCTATGGTCAATACGTTCTCAGGGAGAACCCAGCCCAGACCTTGAAGGGATACCAGATTGTGGTGTCCGATTTGTACGAGTCTGAGCTCGCAGACGACAGAGGTCCGCTCGGAGACTCTGCAAATTTCTCGTCTATCGAGCCGATTGATATCCCCACTGGGCCTCCCTTCCCGTTTGTCGCATCTCAGACATACATTCTTGCGGCGCCAGTTTCAGCCCTTGCAATTACCGAAACGAGGCAGGGCATTTCCTCCCGCCAACTTTTGGCTTACCTTCCCGAGACACACGGCATTTACGGCATCCCGCGTATGGTTCTCGAACCTCGAAGAGTTGTAGGACGTGATCCCACACCGGTCGAAGCTGAGGAAGGTCTGATGAAATATCATCCAGCCATTGACATCGACCCTAAACTGCTCATCACGCACGAACGGGACGTCATTGGAATCCAGAAAATTATCACGGCGCCAGTGATAGTTGAGAGCACCAGTCTAGTCTTCGCTTTCGGTATCGACATTTTTGGCACGCGCGTAGCGCCAAGCTTTGTCTTCGACATTCTCGGTAAAGGATTCAACAAGGTGACTCTTGTCGCAACCGTGGCTGCCTTGATGGCTGGTGTTTTGGTACTAGGTCCTATTGTAAGTTTTTCCATGACGAAGAATTGTCTGATCTTTGCTAAATGGTGCTGCCAGATTCGGAGGAAGCAAATCAATATGCGTTGGAAACCGACGCAGTAGAACAAGTAAAACGTGCATTTTAGAGCTCAATCTGGTCTCGCGTTGGCACGCCTCAACGAGATCGTTTGATAGACGAACATGAATGAAGATACCATCAATTTCACTGACCAGGTGGCAGTATGCTGAAGCGCTAAATGTAGCTCTCTCCCCAGAAACCGACATTCCCTGACTATCCCTCAGCTTTCGGTCTTGACAAGGACCTTTGGGAAGCCCTGTTGATAGGCCTATTGTCAACAAACTTAACAAAGACCCGATGATTTTCGAAATTCTCCCCAGTCAATGCCTCATTATGCCAATTCCTATGCAGGCACGGTCATGCCCTTGTTTTCAGTCTCTGTCTTGAGGCACCGCTCGTAACCTGATTCAAACTTTGTCGACACTGTCTTTCTTAACCTTTCAATCATCCCTAGCCTTTGATCTCTTGAGGCTCATCGGATTTCCTGTTCCCTTTCACAACCCAGCACACCAGTGACAAGTGCTATCATATGACTCTTATCTGCTGCCAATATGGAGGCGGCGCATCCAAGCCGCATGTGGTTGCGACCGTTCCCTCGCCAAAGTTCAGCTGACTTGGACCAGACTGCACGACGCTCGGGGTTCTCGGTTTCTGCGATTCGGTACAACTTAGTGGCTGTGCTATGCGATGCGCCTGGAGCATATGCTCGTTGCGCGGATAAGCGTTACTGTTGGCTCTCGAGAAACTAGTGGTGCATTGCTAAAAAGAAGTTGTCAGATCGTCTGCCAAGTCAAGATCAAATCACGACCTCACGGATCTTACCGCAGAAGTCGGATTTCTATCTTGCCTCCTAACCATACCCGCAGGTCGTCTTTGACACTCATTCCAACAAAGGCGACGTTTGTCAACATGGCATGGCGTGCAAGCGGACTCACTTAACTACGTGCCGAAGATGAACTCCATACACACTTGAGCAGACCTCTTCGCGGCACATGAGTATCAAATTTCGTTCTATTCAGCGGCCGTGGCGGCGATGGTGATGGTGGTGACTGTTCGAATGCCAACTCCTTGGCTTTTTAAGCGGTCTACAACTCCGGCTATTCCTTCTCCCTCGCAAGTGGTGACCAACGCTAACGCACTGTCGGACTATCACAGCTGGCTGCAGAGCAACAGGATAATGACCTGCAGGTATGGCTCTGCAAGTCTTTGCATTCTGAATGATGACAGCTCCAGCTCCAGGCCGCCGCTTATGAATACATCGATTTGGACGGCTTCGACAGTGTAGATATAATCTGGCAGCACTTGTGAAGAGAGATACAAGAGAAACGGCAATTGGAGTAGCAAGAGTAGTGATGGCTTCCGAGATATCTGCTCGATTGATGGAGTCATTTGCAACATGATCTTCAGTTGCAGGTCTGGCGGCTGCAGCTGGTAGATTTCAGGGTGATAAGGTCGCTTTCGTGGATGTTTCTATTCTCGTCCATCTTGGAAAGAAAAAGAAGGAGGAAAACAAGTCAAGGCTGGGGGGGGGGAGGGTGCGAATGGGGACAGTGTAGGTCTGCGTCTACTAATGCGCCGAACACATTGAGTGGTTCATTCCTCTACTCGACCTCCACATGCCCAGACGCAAGCATGCGACAATGAAGAAGAATGTCCAGCGTCTGAACATAGAAGTGAGAACATATTACCATCATCAGGCTCCGACTAATCCCATTTCTTGAAGCTGAATTTTGCTGAAGAATTCCACTCCACACTTTAAGAGAGACCCTTTTGCCTTCCTATCTTAAATGTCTCGCATCCTCCCACCACATACGCGATTTTGTCTTGCTTGTGCACAGGTTCATTCTCTGCCTTGTTTCCAACAATATGAACTTCGATCCTCATATCTCCTTCACAGAATATATCATCTCTTTTGCCTTTTGATGCAATGTTTCCTACCAGATCAATGGGCGCGTCTTGTTCCCTTTTAAGCTTACCATGCTCTTATTTGTAGGATATCAGCACAAAATTCAAATCTGGTCAAGTTGGGCATCAAGAATGGAGTTTCTACGGACTTTATAGTTTCCTGGATAATTTCATCCTCATGGCGATCCTGTGGTTTCTTGCTTGTTGACTGATCTAGAACTCGAACCTGAAAAGTGTGTTAGTTGTCATGAAATGTTCCTCACGAAAGCCAGCGAGTACATGTTTAACACGCGCCTAGAGTTGTTTGTTACTTCGACTAAGATGGCTCATTTTCGTGTTATGAACACAGGCGAGTCTATTTTCATGAATTTTAACGGGGATTGCATCCAGGATCAAAATATATTATCTACACATATAACAATCGGGAAATTCGAGTACAAGAGCAGTTGTATTACGTTTTCATGTTGAAGCACGCCGTCTTCACCAATTTCCCATCAACCACTCCACAGAATGTGTTACCCCAACAAGTATTACAGATGAAAACGAAGAAAAATAAAGGTTAGGGAAAAAGCCTGGCTTAGAAATGTTTTCTTCAATTTGGCTTATTTATATCAGCACAAAGGCACAACACTGGCAATGAGGTAATCATGGCGGTGGTGGCACGGCTGTGTCAGTGCAGTCCAAATTGGAAATTTGGCTTCATCGACCTTCACAGTAGGTACGTGCGTGCCTGAGTAGGCTGTGGGAAAGACATGGTCACAATACAAAGGGGCCCAGATATCAGCCTGGAGCTCCGTATAATCAATGCGCACCTACATGCAACACGCTGATCGTCCAGAAAAGCGTATGTACATACCGACTGATTCTCTCTCAACTCAACGAGCAAGTCTAAAATGAGCCAGACAAAAACATCCAGAAAAGCAGCACTTCTCATCCCTCACTCACCGATTCGATCGTAGGCTTTGTACTCCCTGGCTAGCAATCTGCTGACACTTGACACTGTGGACCAAAACAAGGCACCACCATTAACAATATCCAATCATATCCAAGTATCAAACTTACTCACTCAAGCCCTGATCTACCTACCTGCTTACCCGAGTTCAAGTAGGTATGCACTATGTAGCACGTATCCAAGTACTTGCATATCCATGGTTCTGGATTCGGATTGGTAGCACATGTGGATGGCGTTTCCTGCTGGGGCGCGTCTAAGGAATATTTGTATTCCTTCTGTCACCGACACCTTGGGTGTGAGCAAATCCTTTCTTTCTCCTGTTTCAGCTTCTTCTGTAAGAATTGCGTAATTGCAGCTCATGTCGAGGACTGGTTCGCTTTCAGTGTATAGCTGAATTGTTTCCTGCGAGTTGAATTCTGCTATAGTCATTGTTTCCCGGCTGGAATGATACTCCAGCCGAAAAGCCACAGGAAATGTAAAAGTTCTGAGCAGAAGGTAGCATTGTATCTTTTCAATGTGAAGTGAGTGGCTGCACTCCGTATTAGATTGAACAATGCATCGTACTCATAATATGCATTGTGGTTTGCATACTTTCCTGTTTCTTTGTTCTTTGGCTTTTTGACTCTGGGACAAGCTCTCGTAATCCTTGCCACGACCTCGAAGCATGGTTGAACGAGTAAAGTAAGCGTGTAAGTCTGTGAATTTGTCATGTCGTAGCAGAGCCTGTCAGAAGAGTTTAGCTTGGACGCTTCCGGAGAGAAGAGAGACACGGGTTTTGGATTGATTGCCCATCAAAAGATAGCCCGAACTGGGGGTTTGACAGATTGAACTTTGCTTTTGTTCGTATGTCGGTTCCAAACTTTCTTTTTCTACTAGCAGTGCCCATAATCCTGTGTATATTGCAAAATTGGACCTGCACATGAGATGGGAGACCCTTTCGGCTTTCGGGACCCAAGCGGTGATGATGGTTTGTTTATATCGCATGCAGATTCTGCGTGTATGTACTGCTAGGCAGGTTTCTGATGGTAGTGGCGGCAAACGTCGCCAATCGGGGCTATATCGTGGAGCGAGTAAGCATAGCAACTCGACATGATGCAGAATTGGAGTACGTACCGATCTCATAGAGAAATACATAGCAAGCAGGCTGGGATTCGAGTGGCGATCCTCACTTGCAGCCCGTGTGTTTTTCCTTTTCCCTTTTTTTTTTTTTAAGGGGGGCTGCTCGCAATGTGGGGGTCCAAGAGGCATGAAACCAAACTGTAGAACGCTTTGGGCAGTTCGCAGCGTCGTCTGAGCTGTGTTGCGCGTGAAATATTATGGATCGACAACGAGTCAAATCCCACGCCCGTCGAGAACATGACGAATGCCATGAATGAGAGAATGACCATCATTACTCGAAACCTGGCATGCCATATGGCACGCAGAGAGCGGGGTCTTGGCACGGGCGCAGCCCCAGCAGGTTCCGCCCAGGTACCCGAGCGGTCCAGATCTGATTGTGACTGTGCAAAGCAACCAGAAAAAGGAAAATGGAGGGAGGCAAAGAGGGTGACAGCGCACGGGTCATCGACTGCCCACTCCGTGGCTTCCGGTAACAAAGAGCCGAAGACCAAGCGGCGCTCGTCCCTGCAGCGCGGCGAGAGATGGAGACGCGCTACCACCTTTTGCGCCGGCGCACAGGACAATTTGCCGTTTCCCGAAATGCATGCAAGTGTTGAGTGGCGCCCAAGCAACCAGCACTGCTGCTACGTGCTATGTCATATGGGTTGGCCAGTCTGTACAGAGCTGTGTATACGCATATCCTCTGCATAGCACAGCCAGTGCTGCTTTGCCTTACCAGACAGACAGGAGAAATGAGCCTAATCAAGTAACGTCAGCGTATACTGTGCGCGGTACTGCATATTGGGTCTGGTCTTGGCACGCAATCCACTATATCGTGGCCCATGTCGGCGGGACAAGGTACGGGTCCCACTTTTGCGTGTCTTATTGCGGTTGCTTCCGCGCTCCCAGGGTGACCTGTCGTTTACCAAGCTGCTCGCTCGAAGCCTGTGTGTGCACTCACTTGGTGTGGTGTGGCCTCGGCTACAGCATGGTGCAGCAACAACCAGTGAGCAGAGCTGGGAAGGGCCACGCTCCGCCTGCCTTCACTCCACCCACTGTAGGCCCAGCACAACTGCGAGCAGTCTCGCAAAGCAGTGTGGCGGTGGTACAAAGCGCAGCAGCCAAGCAGGAAGAGAGAAACAGAGAGGGTGTGTGCAGGCCTGCCTCACCGGTCCCACGTCTTAAGCGCAACAGACACCAGTCCCCTTCCCGCCCTGGCCGCTGCCAAATACTGTACGCCCCCCCAGATCCGCTACCCATGTGTCTGCTTGACATCGGCCATGAGGGGCTATGCATGGTCCCAAGAACAGAGAAGGAGAGAAAGAGAGCAGGTTGTATCCCGAGACAGGCTGGTTGAAAGCCGATTTGGCCTTGGAGGATGGACAACGGACGACATGGCTTTCCTCAAGGCGCGCAAGCGCCACTATCGGCTGATTTGAGACAGCATTTTCTGAGCATCGTTTCTCATAGCTCACGGGTACGATTCGAGGTGTTCTAGCGTGCTGGCTTGCTGGTCAGTTGGTGACAACCATATGGGTTTCTTCATGGTCATGATTTTGAGGACGAGGACAAGGACAACCCACAGCCTAATCTGAACCGCTGGCTGCGTTCAACGAAAGCATCTCGATTCGAGCATCGTGTGCTTCCTCTGCTGCTAAGAGCAGCCTCAACAGAGCGCACCGTCACACCTGCAACCCCAAACATCGTGGCTGATTTCGTGCACGTCCAGTACCATGCGACCGAATCCGAGTTTTGTTGGTCTCGAGGAGCTGTCAAGAGGAACCACGAGCTGCAAACCGTTTGTCTGAAAGCAGCAGCCAACAACGAGTCCTTTGGCTTGTGGTTCCGTGGATGGCAGTGGATGATGAATTGATGGCAGTTGGTGGTTGGCCTATGATCCGTCGCACCGCATCGCGTGCAGAAAACGAGCCAAGGCTGGACGAGCCCCAGGTCTGGACCGTCTGGCCGCGGAGTGGCCCTTGTCTGAGCTGGCACTCGGCCAGGTGTGATAGGTCCCGGAGGGCAGTCGCAACGCCCTCTGAGACCCACACCAGAGCTGCAGGGCTAGGCCCTGCCACGCTGCCATAGCACTGTCATGCAGGCCTAAAGGTGCAGATACCGGGTACATCATGAAGCCCCCCAGCCTGGGGAGTATCTATTCTGGTACTTTGCAATTACGACAACGACACTCAGCACGCACTCTCGCTCCCAACGCGCATCCACGCAAGCGGCAGTTCTTATGATACCTACGCCAAAACCCGAGTGAGTCACTCGCTATAGAGTCTTCTCCCAAGCTGAATCTTACTCTAGTGCTGTTTGTGGGATAAGAGCTGGCCTAGCGACGTACTTTGCTCTCCAGCTCCTGCTCCAGGTTTGCCGCTGGTACTTTAGGGTATCTTAGTAGGTACCGAATGCGGTACCCTGAACTTGCCATGATAGCTCTTGCTCCCCCAAACCCCCACTTTCTGGTACTTAATGACAACAACCTCGGAACCCGCAGACATTTCTGTGTTCTCTTCCTCCACCCATCCCGCTCCACTTTCTTCTTCACCACATCGCATTATACCAACCCGGTCGCCGCCAGTCCACACCAGCTTTGGCCATCGTTACACGCTCCTCGTCCACGGGCACAGAGGTCCAAAGCATGCACCTCCAGTCAACCTTGCATCATCCAGACCCGTGCACCAGAGCGTCACCCCGACTGTCTGCCTTTGACCGGCGCCCCAGCCTGAGCCCGAGCCTACCGACCGCATCGTCGTCTTGCAGCTGCACCTGCATCTCTCTGCATCCGTGTCAGCGGTAAAGAACAGGCCCCGCGGCCGCAGCAGCGCCTCTTCGTTGCCGTTTGCCTAGTGGAAAGCCCAGCCAACAGTCTCGCAGCGTTGCCGGGACTATCTGCGTCTTCTTCGTCCTCCTTCTCCTCCTTCTCCTGCTCGCTCGTCGAACAGCCTTGTTGGCGTTTCTTTGTTCCAGTATTGGGGGCTGTGGCTCATCAATCAACCAATACGTCCATCCATTAATCGGGTTGGACACCTCGACTACGGCGGTGCCTTGGTCCATTCCTCAAGGCTACGTCCCCTCCCGGAAGTTTGCCCCGACACTGGGGCCCCCCCTCTCTACGGCGCACCGGCTGCCATTATAGTGGACCGTACGGGCCCTCTACCAGCCCACAACCGCTGACTCCACTTCCCCCAATCCAACTGCCAAGGCAGTGAAGTACTTGCTGGACGGGTTGCGGGCTCGAAGGTACGCCGCAGGTACATCCTGGCTTTTCTTTTCTTTTCATGTCTTCCTTGACTGCACCTTTTGCTTTTCTCTTTGTTATTTCTCCATAATCCTGTCTGGCACAACAGCCGTGGGAAAGCCAGTCTGGCCCTTGCATCTGTCCAAGGATTCTCAGGCTACAGGGCTGAGTGTCCCAGGGTTCCCAGTTTCTAGGGGCTATACTAGTGCTCTACAGGGCCTCGCAGCGCTGTGAGCAGGGCCTGAGACGCCCGCAACCAACCACTCGCCTGCAGGGACGCTCGCTCTCTTATCTTTGCAGGCCCACCCTTGCAGCGCCGGCTCTCGTACCTGGGCACCCCATATTCTGGGCCAGTGACTTGGAACATTGAGAGCGAGGCACCCTTCTGGCACCTTTCACAAATTCCCATCTGCAACACTCGCAGCGTTTCCAGGCCCTGCCCTAGGCGCAACTAAAGCCCCAGCTGTCACTGGATACGGCTCGACTCCACACCGTGTCACACTTTACTGCCTCCCCCCATTTTTCCCAGCGCTCGCTGCTGCAGTGCCAGTTTACCCAGGAACGCCCATTGTCCCTCGACTCGAAAACCCTTGGTGGCCAGCCAGCTTCTGTGGAGTCGAGGCCCCCCCTCTGGAGCACCAAAAGAAGCACGCACGCACGCACGCCCTCTCTGTCCACCCCTCCCACACTCTCTGGCTCACCACACACCTCAGGCCGATCCATTTGTCCCCACCAATTTCCTCCCTTCCCATCTCTAACTCTCTCTCCTCTCTCTCCAGGGCACACAACAAGCCAACAGCCTGCTACATTCTTTCCGCCCGCCCTTCTCGTCTACCAAACTTGTGCACACTGGCAAACCTACGACGACCCTCTTCTCATCCCGCGCACGGCAGCATCATTCCACGACTGCTACTCGTCCCCGATCGGCGACCTGCGTGCCTGCGCGACACCGTCATTTATCGCTATCTCGCGCGCAACACTACACACGCGGCTTCGCCCTGTCTTCGAATCTCTTGTTCGCGACAAGCCCTCCCTCTCCTCACGACCCCCTCCGACGCGTCCGACCTGATCCGAGCAGACAAAGGAAGGGGTACACGACTGTACGGACAGAACAAGGGAAACAAGGAAGAAGAGAATAATCGGGGTTGGCATAACTGATCTTATCGGGTCATTTCCTTGCTGCCTCGACTCTGGACGTCGCGTTTCACTGCCCTTGAACCTTTTGCGATCGTCAAAATCTCCACAGTTTGTCGAACCTGCATCTGATTCGATCAGCGCGCGATCGCTCATCTCATTACATCTGCATACCGGTGCCTCCAGGACGACCTGTGCTGCATGCATCGCGACTCATGTTTCCAAATCCTCACCATCAAAGCGCCTCGCCAGGCGCATTGAATCCTTCACAATCCTCGACCTCCCAATCATCCACATCTCAGCAGCCCCCGCCTCCTTCAACAACAACATCAACAACAACGACAACAACGCGCGCGTTGAGTGCCACTCGGACGAGCCCTCTGGGTCGCACCCAGACGAGCCCCTTCGGCGCCATCTCGCCCCCAGGCACAACCACTACCGCGAACACCACCACGACAACTGCGACCACACTTTCCCCTCCGACGCCGTCGTCTGCCATCACTTCGGCTGCCATGGCCATGTCTGTCCTCACGCAGAGCAATCCCTTGTCGATTGCGCAGACATTTGGCGCACCAGGATCCTCGCGTAACGCATTCATTAGCGATCGCGACGCACGAAGTCTAAGACTTAGTCCCCCTGTTCAGGTTGGCGCGGACATGAATCGATGCACCGTCATCATTCGCGGCCTGCCAATTGCGGCTGACGAACAATACGTTCGCATCATGTGCACCTTTGCGCAAGACGATATACTTGCCGTCGCAATGCCTGCATCGCGGGCAGACGACAAGTCTGCGACACGCATCGCTGCGGTGCAGGTCAATTCCCGGGCTGCCGCTTCCGAGATTGCGAACAAGCTCGATGGCAAGAACGGCTTAACTGTTGAGATTCGACAAGAAGCGTTCAGCGGACCGTCCGGACCATCGTCGCCCGCCGTCGCAACGACGCAGAGCTCCATGTTTGATACAGCTTCTGCCTTCACCGACAGAGCATCGCCTCCAAACATTGACTACCATGGCCGAAATAGCTATTCCCATCCTGAGCCGTTTGGTGCCTCAAATATGAATGCGTTCATGCCAAACATGTCCATGGGCAATTCACTTGGCGAGCCACATGCTCGCATATCTGGGAAATCCTTGATCAACGACCCGGCAGACGAAGATGACACCGGCGATATCATCGACGACCCACGCGCCTACGCTGAGAATGTGCCATCGCTCTTGAACCAACGGCGTGCGACATTGCCTCAACTCTCGTCAATGACCGCACGACTTGGGTCATTGAGCCTTAACACGGGTGCGGGAGTTTCGACAACCCAGCATGGTGAGGCAAACGCGTTTGCAACACCTTCTGCCCATTCGAATGTCGTTTCACCTGGTGGTATGCGGGTTCCCATGGGAAATTTCCAGCAGTCCTACCCGAGCATGAATGGTCGCACCCACAACCACGCACCGCCGCCTGCCAACCCGGCCGACCAGAACCCGCCATGCAACACGCTCTACGTTGGAAATCTTCCTGTGGAGGCTTCCGAGGACGAGCTGAGGCGAATGTTCGCGCTGCAAAAAGGCTACAAGCGCATGTGCTTCCGGATGAAGAATAACGGCCCCATGTGTTTTGTCGAATTTGAGGACATTGGTTCTGCCACCAGAAGTCTCAATGACTTGTACGGCGTCTTGCTCAGCAGCAGCAAAAAAGGCGGCATTCGGTTGAGCTTCTCCAAGAATCCTCTTGGTGTGCGAGCCCATCCGACAGCTGGACCTGGTTCCGGCTTGTCACTGGGTGGCGGAGCGCAGTCTTATCGCACCAATGGCGTCGGTCCTCCACCTGGACTCGGCATGCCTCCAGGCTTGGTAAACCGGCCATCCTCCTATCCCATTTCGCCTGTTGCCAACGGACCCGGTGGAATGAACGGCAGCACCCAGAATGCACACTCACTCAATAGTGGCCTCAATTCCCACGCATTTGGTAATGGCACTAGCCCGCTCCCTTACAACGGTTTTGTCAACGGCGGAGCCTGGGGCCCCCATTACGTATCATCCGGGACCAGCGGTGTGTCTTCACCGTCCAATGGACATGTCAACGGCTCGGCTCACGATCCTCTGATGCATGGGTTGTTGAATGGACATGCCAGCGGCTCCGCGAGTGCTATGGGCAACAGCACTTCGAATGGAGCTTTGAATGGGTCAAAAAATGGCGGGACGATTAGCCCTCCGAATGGTCAGATTAATGACCACGGCAGAGGTGCGGCGAATACTTCGGCGAACGGCATGCAATTCGGAACGAGCCACTTCTCAGGTGGCTCAAGCAATCATGCTTTCAACTCCTACTCGACCCGACCTGTTTATCAGGGGTTTCAGCCGCGGCACTTCTAGAAATGAGGGTCTCGGGCAAACTTTTCCTGTCTTGGGCTTTGGCTTTGTTTCCTTCATTTCTTTGATTCTTGCTTTTTCCTTTTTCCTTTTTTTTTTTTGGTATACGGGAACTTTGCTTGAAAAGGTTGCGACGCATTGTTTGCGCAGACGCGCTGGTTTTGTTCATTTGACCACACGAGATTCCCCTCTTCTGCATGTTTCATGAGTCTTATTCGACACTAGTGGAGTTTCTTGGGCTGGACGGGATTTTTCAACCAACGATACTGATGAGCTATGGGTAGCAGCTCGATGTTGTGGGAATCCTCTGAGGATAGGTTCAGTTGCCTCAGGGTGTATAGGGGACTGCGATTTGTCATCTTCTTCATCACAGCCATGATCAACACTACTGTGGTTGATTATGTTCCCGCTTAACCCAGGGTACTTACATCGGTCACTTCCACGGGGCAGCAAAGCATGGAGTTTTACAGGTCCTCTGCATATTTTGGGCCACGGCCCGCGGCGCACACGTCTATAGCGAGCGAGAGGTCGGGACTACAAATCAGCACCTTTGGCCGTTCCAATTCTCTTGACTGAGAACTGAGTGTCGGAGAAGAGAACGACTGAGTTATTGACATTATAAAATTACAAAAAAGAACTGGGACGAAAAGCAAGAGAAAGCAAAACACGGCCAAGTCAAAAGGATATCGGGCCAGTGACCCTTATTAGAGCAAGCCAGGCCTCCTCCATTTCCTCTCGAAACATCACGCAAGGCGCACAAGGAGGCGAAGGCAACAACGGTGGACAGATTTGACTTTGAAGTATTCGATCTGTCAGCGAACGCCCTACCCACAGCATCTTTTGGCACGGGGTGCAGTCATGAACGATTGGCGGTCGCATTTTCTCGACCGATCTTCACAATATGAGGCACACGCGATGGGATTTGGAAAAAATACATCAACATTCGGTCATCATGCAAATCCAAGATGGAGTCACCAGACTTGAGTCTGAGTTGGAGTTGGACCGATGAGGTTCAACAGGTCACGATGCGGTCTTTTTTTCGGATTGGTCGACTTCACAAACAGTATGTGCGGCTCGGAATTTGCGGTACCTACTGATTAGGCACATTCGTAAAACGGCCTGTCTGAAGTCGTCAACATGAGTTTCACATTTGGGCCATCTCGGATCTCGAAGCGATCGCAATTTTCGCTCATGCTGCACTCGATGTTGAGCGCCCAAACAACCATTATAGAGTGGCGGATTACCACCATGTTTGCGAGCACTTTTGCGACCGTGATCTCGAAAACATCGCAAAAAGCCGGAACTTGGGCCCATCGAAGCAAATAACCGCTCGCCGCAATACGCAGTGGCCATCCACACGCGGCTTCGAGTCTCAGGTGTGGTCAATTTTCTCGACACACGAACCGGCTCTGAGTCAGGCATCTCGGTGTCGAGCGAGCAATCACCACATTGCGGAGTCTTGTACGCCGATGGCTTGTTTTGAATCGTCCTTCTGACTTTTCAAACCTGGAATTCGGTCCCCTTTGGCCTCATGTGTTGAGGATCTTTTGGTTTTGACGCATAAATCTTTTCCCCTCCCCTCTAAATCTGATGCTTCGCATACCAAGGGAGTACATCACTCTTGGGATTTTCTCTGGGCTGTGATTGCTGTTACAAGGTGTGGGAATGTTCATTTGGGATGCTTTGGCTTGGAAGGAAAGGGATGGCATAGCACGGATGGGAATGGAATGGAGTCATTTTTCACTTGTGGGCGGGGACAATATTATGTGCTTTTGTTTATTCACGTTGTTATACAGTCGTGTTTCTCATGGGAGACTTGTCATTATCACTGATGATGACCTTATGAGCGGTGGTCCTTTTTTTCTTTTTTGGGTGCAGACAATTCGAACCGCGACATGTCCAGCGCGCCATTGCAGGGCTTTCGGATTAGATTAGCCCATCAGCCAGCGTTGCTTGGTTTTTTTTGTTCTTTGTTTGTTTTTTACCTTAATAATACCTGTTTATAGTTAGAGAGCGAAGAAGGGAAAGGTTCAGTTCTTGTATGTTATGTCACCGTGTTGTCATATGCTGGATAATTAGAAAGCCTTGCTTGTGGCAAGGAAACAAAACTGTTTGATGGCGTGTTCGTTGCGGTAGGCTCGCATCGTGGGCGAATTGGACGTCAGGTGAAATAGATTGTGATGTACGCTATTAACATTGGCTTGTAAATTCAGCATTCCTGGCAGTATGATTGCTGTCTTGTGTTGCTTGTGTTCCCTGACTCGTGAACTTCCCACGACCCTTTCTTTCTCCACGTGCTTCTTCTGCTTGTCTTGCGTCGTTCTTTGCGAATGACAAGGGAGGGTGGTGGTGACCTGTGCATCTTCCTGCACACCATCGACTAACGCGTCCATGTCTCGACCGATGACCAGGATGACGTATATTCAACGAGACGTCGACACATCATGGGTCAAACGAGCCACTCGGTCAAATAGGAAATCAATCAAGCAAGCAAGCAAGCAAGCAATCAATCAACCAATCAACCAGTCCATCAATCAACCAATCAATTAGTCCATCTTCACATCAGCAGCAGTGGTAGCGGGCACAGCCGCACCAGCCGGCGGCGGCGGCTTCGGCTTGCGCACAAATAATGCATGCCACAGCTCCCGCCAAAACCCAATCCAGCCTTTGATCTGGGCAATGGTATTCAGCAGTCTCAAATATCGGCGGACAAAATAATCCGCCGTCTCGTAGTCGTGCGCATAGACTTCCCAGACCGCCTGACCTCGCGGTTCCCTCCGTTGACGTCCCTGTCCAGACGCAGCCAAATCGCCCACGCTTTCCGCAGCGAGCACCTCGCCCGTGACGTCTTGTGCTTGGAGCGCAGCGACCTCTTCTGCGTTGCGCACCTCGTGGTGCGGTAGCACCTGCACGCTCTTGCCCTTGAAGAACTCCATCCGGGGGCCGATCCACAGCGCGCGACCTGCGATGCGGTCGTGGGTGCCTGGGGTGTTGTTGTTGTTGTTGTTGCTGTTGTTGGAAAGAGATGGACTAGCAGGCGCGGCCATGAGCCGCGTCGCTGCGTCGACGGTGTCGTCAAGTCTGGCGAGCCCCAGCCCAGCGAGCATGGCGACGGCGCGGGTGGGCAGGATGGGCGTGTCGACAAAGTACGGGCAGAGCATGTTGACACGGATGCCCTGGCGGTAGCTCAGGGTGCGCAGGGAGCGGAAGAGGCCGGTCACGCCGTGCTTGGCGGTGATGTACTGCGGGATGCCGGGCAGCACAAAGAGGCCGGCTGAGGAGCCGATGAGCAAGAGGTGGCGGTCGCGGGCGTCGCGGGTGTCGACGTATGCTGGTGGCGGCTGCGAGTCTGGAGGCGTGTTTTGTTGGAGCCAGAAGAGAGCGAGGTGGGCTGTGTACATGACGCCGATGAGGTTCACCTGCACGCACGAGAGATCGGGGGCTGGTGGGTTGGGCTGGTCGAGGTGTGCTGGGTTTTCGAAGCCTTTGCCTGTTATGGCGCCGAACTTGTCGGTGATGCCTGCTGAGGCAACGACGGCGTCCAGTTCGCCTGTTGGGGAGAGGGCAACGGCACGCTGGAACAGGGCAGCTTGCGAGGGCCAGGATGTGACGTCGCAGTGGATAAAGTGGTGGTGAGCTGATGATGTTGAGGAGCGGAGGTCGGCGACCACGGACTGGCCTGCTTCGCTGCTGATGTCGCCAATGATGATGTTTGCGCCGTGGGAAGCCCATGCGCGGGCAAAGGCTGCGCCGCTGTTGACGGAGACGGGTGAGCATGACAAGAAGGATCAGAAGCCGAGTGAAAGACTTACAGTCCTGACGAGCCGCCTGTGATGAGAACGGTCTTGCCGCGCAAGGTTGAGGCATCGTATGCAGCGGTGACGTCCACCGGGACGGACTGGCGGATTGCCTCGACCAGCCGGTTCTGGTCTGCCGCTGCGAGAGGAGCCATGGTGTGCTTCTGTATGATTTGTGAACAGGTTCGCCAAGGCGGTTCAGTCCTTTTCGTGACAAAGATCGTGCATGAGACGAACAGTCAAGTCAGAGTGAGTTTGACCCCGGATTCCCGATTCAACCAACAGGTATCACCAAGCAACAAGACGAGACCAGATGAGGCAAAATTCTACAAGAAAGTAAACAAGAGAGGAGAAAAGGACAAGAACAAAAAATGAAGAAAGAAAAAAGGTCGAGGCGGTCCCAGTGCAGCGAAACAAATAATCAACACTCAATCAATCCACCATGCAGTGTGCAACTCCTCCATGCTGACACTTGATTTCTCTTGCCGGTCGTCACGAAGAGGAAAATTCGACTATGCCGAGGTAGTCCTAGGCTCACTTGGCCGAGCATTCTGACCTGTAGCTAGGCACGAATGTGAATTGTTCCGTTTCTATACACCATGTATGTGTAGACGAGATATAACAGCTCCCAATCGACAATTGATGTTCCTGCAATCTTGTCAATCCTGCCAGCAAGCTTCGGCCGACACACGCCATGTGCGTCACCCTGATCCTCCAAGGACCCTCAATCTGATCGCTCTGCAAGAAGTATTGTGGATATCGAGAGTCGCATCGCATGCAGTTCTCGTCAGGGATTCTGGCCAATGAGGATGCATCGCGACACCCATTCAGGTGTCCCATTGATAGGAAAGACGAGTTCAACGTGTCACATTGTGAAACCCAAGCATACTCACTGTTGCATGGCAAAGAAGAGGACAAGGTGCGAACTTGTGTCGGAGTTGTACAACTCCCATGCCAAACATTGCAATCCAAGATCACGTACAGTAATAATAGTCCACATCTGCTTGCAATTATCGTTCCTAAACCCCCAACGCTTGCCGACCTTCTCCCGTTCCGTAGAGTCTCCACTTAGATGCAGGGTCCTCCCGACTTTGGGGAGATCAATCACTTGTCATCGTGGTCAAGATCTTACTAATCGCGTCTTGTGAAGGACAGTGCGATTGATGCCTCGGCTACAACCCAGCACCGGCAGCATCGAACTGAGCCCGAGACAAGGGGCACCCACGCATGTCAGTCATATGACTGGATCCACTCTGGACTGCATCCAAAGTGGCACTCTTGGTACATGCAACAAGTACAAGTCTCGACCGACCGTGTCGACCTCTGTAGAAACATCAAACATCTCTGCAATAGAGCGCTGACTTGGCTGCAATATCATGCGTCCCACAACGATCATCTGCTGCTATGTATAGAAACGCCACTTCCAAAGGCAAAAGCGTGGCGTTGACGGTACCAGACTAGAACGCCTTTTCCCCGAAAAACAATGCCCATGCCCCAGCCTCACAAGAAACAGTCTTTGTATCACAACCGAGCACGCTCCTGCATGAATCCATACTTTTTTTTTTTCCATGCAGACAAGTACGCCTCCAAGTAGGTACTTGGGTACATATGAAGCAAAAGTGTACATATGTGATGGCACCCAACATCAGCCTCATTTCCCATATCACTTACTCCGTCTACGTATTCCCTTACGTTCCTAGAACATCCGTTACGAATCCACAGCATTTGCTCGTACGAGATGCACGAAATCAAAACACATGACGTGCCCCACTGTTCCAACGGCTATTCACGAAACAAGGGACACCAACTCACTTCCCGAATCGCAAAGGGCGATACCTCAGCCAAATGAAACCGGAACATCATGTCGCTGACATCAGCCCTAGGACCTGCACGTACAGTCACACTCTGCGGCTCCCGCTTACCAAAACCCCGGACTCGACAACCCAAGCTGCCAAGGTATTGAACTTGCAAAACGATACACCAACACATGGACTTATCAAGCGTAAGCCACATGCACTTTCACCAATCTCAGCCCTAGGACTTTTTCTTTTCTTCTTTCCTACCCTCCTGACTTGTGCAGTCTAGCCCTTTTCGAAAAGCGGCTGTCGCGTTCTGGCTGTCTGTTGATGGCTTGAATGAGCCAATTGCCGTCACGCACCCCCTTTACTTGCACTTGCGCTGTGAAACTTGCGGGTTTGGCTCTGCAAGGACATCATATCAGACGAGCATTAGCACCGTTCATATTGATATCATGGCATAGGAGCATAACCTGTACAGAGAATCATCATATACACGGCTTCTTCCTTCATTTATACCCTCAATTACTGACCATCGGCCCCCATCAGCAATGCACAATGAACGACCCCTGTTTCACACCTTCCATGACCAGGGCCCGGCTCCTCTTCATACTATCATCCTTGCATCTCGCACAGGAACGCCCTGCGCCACAGAGTCGGTCAAGGGTCTGAGATAAGATACATATAAATATATATGAATGAATAAATATAAACATTAAAAGCGAGGTCCTCTGCTTTCCATCGATAGTGTCAAGCAAACTGACGCGGTGCAGGGCCATGATCTTCAATATTTCGCCACACGACGCTTTGGTACCACCCAACACAAAGAAGATGAAAAAGTGCACAAAGTGGTGTTAAGCAAGCCAAATATCGTGAGAAGACCTGACTCATCGTTAAGATCCCTCCACATAAATGGATATGGAAATAGGTATTGACAACAAGAGGCTCGTGTAGGGACATGTAAGTATATATGTAATCAAGTTTTTTTTTTAAAAAAAAAAAAATTAGAAACTGCGCGTTTGTCGTAGTCACTCCACTCCACAACCAAGAAAGATGAGAAAAAAAGAAAGAAAAAATAATCTCAAAAACGAGGTTTTAGTAGGGTGGCCTCGTCACGTTCCCGAGGCTTCCTTCTCCAGCCCTGGAGTCGATTCCTTTAAGTAATGACTGCAAGCCCATGGTCGGCAGCGGCTCGTCACTTGTATGGATACTGCCCCATGTCGATGACCGCACAGTCTCGCCACCTCGGCTCCGTATGCTTCTCTGCCTCGTTTGCTTCAGTGCCTGGCCAGGAGAGCCGGTGACAACAGGCGACGAGGCATAGTCGTGCTTCGACACGGCCTGAGATGGCGACCCCGTGATTCCCGATGGCAGCGGTGGTACCGGAGGCACGCCATCGCTGTCTTGAGGTGCACTATAATCTGACGGGTTCGAGTTGAGTGGCCCTAATGAGGCTCCGTCCGAGCCCTTGCGCTCGCGGGACATGGATCTCGACCGTCTAGTCGCTGCCGGGGAGTCCTCGCTTGGATTTTGAGACTGTGTATTTCCTGCAGGTGGACTAAACGAGACTTCGGATGTTGACATGTCATAGCTGACCATGCTGTCGTCACTGCTGGATATGTCTCGTGCTCCAGCTGTCAAAGGGGGCGCCTCGATTTCTCCTGAAAGAATCATCTTCAGATGGCTGATTGAGGTTACGAAACCAGCTTGCTCGCTATCCGGATGGGGAGAGATGCCGCTGCGAACGCTCGTTTTGCGAATCTTGGATGCTATCGGTGCCAGTGTACGCCCGCCATCTGGCGCAGGCTGCGACCGTGGACGGAAATCGGTCGAGCTCTGGAAAAGTGAATCGGATAGCACCTTGCCGTTGCCGTTGCTTCCAGTGAAACCGTTATGGAAACCCATGCGAACACGGCTTGTGCCATTAGTTCCAGCGCGGGAGCCGTTCAGTGAAGCCGACTTGCTTGCAGCCTGAATGGCTGCCAAGGCCGAGTCGCGCGACCAGTCAAAGAGCATGGCATCCTTGAATATCATGGGCAAATCTTGCTTGTGCGATCCTTCAGGGCTTGCAGTCAGCGCAGAGCTCAGCACTGGTGAGTTGAATTGACGACTGGGAGATGCTGGCGGGCTGCCTGCCTGCGACAGGGTCGCTTCCTCGTAGCTGGTGCAGATGCAGTCTACAAGGGAAACTCGGTCATCAAATGGCAGCAAGGCCTCAGACTCGGCCTCCGCGGCCGACAACCTGGACTGCTTCGTGGCTGTACCAGGCATTCCAATCGTGTCTAGGGGCGGGGCCGGTACTTGGACGCCATCCACCCAGAAATGCTTAGTTCTTCGTCGGATGATCTCGTTTCCTATAGCGCGGCCAACCACGGACGCGTCAAAGTCGAATTTTTCTGTCAGAGCCCAAAAGTAGCCATGGCACAAGCTGCCCAGTCGGACCTTTTGCTGTGGCGTTTCGACTTCTTGAATGTCCTCCTGCAGCCGGAAAACCATTGGGAGACCGAAGCGCACCGCATTGACCCCTAGACGCATGACAAGCTTGGTAAGAAGCGTGTGAAGAAGTACAATGTCGGAATCGTAGTCGAGAAATTGCAGCGCGTTGTCGTAGATGAAAATATGAAGCATATGCAGAAATGTGCTTTTGGGTCGTCTGGAGGTGGACTTTTCTCGGTATGCCGAGACTGAGCGAGCGCGCCTAGCATCCACGGCTGCCGCGAGTTCACTTCTCGACCCTCTTGTTGGGTGATCGTCCCAGGCAATGGCGTCCTTGGCTCTCGTCTCCCGGTCGAGCCACGTCAGAAGTGCATCAACATAAGCTCTCCTGACCTCGCCCGCTGGGTCCCTCAATAGCCACTGCGTGTTTTCCCACTTCTCGATTGGCACTGGATATCTCGACAAGCTGATCACGCCGCTCATCCTCACCTTTCGGTTGGCGACCTTCAGAATAAGCTTGATGGCTTTGAGGGCCGTGACCTTGGCGACTGTGAGAGAAAACAAAGAATCGAGGTGGTGGTGGTCTTCAGATCTCGTATCGCCGTCCGTCTGGTCGCCACGAGGAGTCGAAGTGGAAGTGCTGCCGGCCTTGGACGGTTTGAGTCGGAGCAAAAGCGCCGAGACCATGTCAATAATTTGCTCGTTGTAGTAGACGTGCGTCGCCAAGTCGCCCATTGTTTGCTGGATGCGTGCAAGCAGCTCCTTACGCTGTGCCGCAGGGCTGGTCGCTTCCTCGCTCGTTCCTCCGCTCGGGTCGCCAGGCATGTGGACGACTCTCTTCATGTGTTGAATCAAGGCGAGCAGAACATCCATGACGCTCAGACCAATCAAGTTGATATCGGAGCGCAGCAGAGAGCCGATCATGGCGATAAGCACAATGTGATGCGGCAGGGTGTCGTCCCGGAGCTGGGTACTTACCATGGCGTCCATGGTAAGTACCAGCATCACGTATCGTTCCTGCATTGGTGTCCAGCGCGCCACAAGCCCATACAACTTGATGGCCCATCCATGGTCCGTGCCGTTGCTCGTCTTGACCACTTCCTCGTCCTGCTTAATGCGCTCCTCAATGAACTTCAGCAGCGCGGTGGTAGCGAGATTGATTTGCGAACGATTGGGCACCACAAAGATCTGCTTCAGGCATTGAATTGCTAAAACACCGGTGTCCTCCTCCTCCATCTTCTCAACGTCGCCAGCGGAGCCTGACAAGGCAATGGGATTGGGTTCTCCATCACCTTCGACGGTTCGGGCAGTCGCGTTGCTGTTCCTCCGCTTGAACGCGTGTTCAGAGCTGACCTTCTCTTCCATGTTGGCGCGCCGTAGCAGCACGTCCAAGAAGTCTTCATTATCGGTCCACAGGCTTTCCAGAATCATGGGCACGATAACATCGATTTGCCGGCCAGCAGTAGACGACAGCGCGTCAGAAGCTGCGATGCGCTTGATGGCCTCCAGTCCGGTATTCCTCCATCGCAAAGCCACTGCCTTGCTGTGCTTGTTCTTGCCTGGGGATTCGCGGGTCGAGGCCAACGAAGCATACTGCCGCACAATTGACTCGTACTGGCGAAGGTAGTGCTGGTCGGCGAACAGCGACGAGGCATCGTGGTTCTGGCA
The DNA here is from genome assembly GCA_003019895.1 of Coniella lustricola. Lineage (NCBI taxonomy): Eukaryota > Fungi > Ascomycota > Sordariomycetes > Diaporthales > Schizoparmaceae > Coniella > Coniella lustricola. Next base: position 15,774 of record KZ678376.1, on the reverse strand, counting down.
GAAGGCGTCAAAGGTGGGGATGGACGACTCCACCATGGTGATATCATTGGAGCGCAAGATCAAGTCGAGGATCTTGAGCACGGACGGAGCCAGCAATGGCAGGTCCTTGGGACTCTTCTCGATAAGCGCCTCGAGGATCTGAAGAGTGACTTGGACATTTCTGGAGAACAGGTGAACCGCATTAGCTCTGACAGTTTTCCGCAACGCGGGCTATGGATGTTTCGCGCATGTGAGAATGAAGCAAAGACAAGAGGAAGCCTCGTTTACCCAATTCGCTGGCGCCAGACATCGCTGGCAGTCTTCTTCTCAAGAAAGGTGCCGACTTTTTGGATCTTTGTCTTGCGGGAGGTGGCGTAAAAGAGCAGGTAGCTCAGCTCGGAGGAGTTGGGCTTGACGTCGACGGCGCCCTTAGAGGTCCGGGGATAGCACTTGAGGATGAGGACCTGGTGCTTGGGCCGGCACTTTTGCTGGATAGCGTGCATTTCGACGGGGCTGACTGGAGCGCGCAGCGAGCCGGCAAGCTCGGATCACGCAGTGGATTTCCACGGCCCAAGGATGCGCGTTCGCGGCGTTGGATGGTTGATTCTGGTGCTGCCGCTGGGCTCCAACAGGTCGCTTCGCGGTCTGCCAAGCAAAGTGGACAGCGTGTCGGGACCACAGGTGGTGGTGGTGGTGGCGGCGGCGGCGCAGGACGTCAGCCTTGGGGCCAGCAGTCGAATTGGGGTCGGCTCGGGTCGGGTCGAGTCGCTGTCTCGGGGACGAGGTCGGGGTGCAGGTGGCTTCAGGCAGCAGCGAATGCCCCAGAAGAGGGTTGCGAGTGACGGTGGACAGAGGAAATGGAAAAGTGAGCGACGTGAGGTGGGAGCTGCACGGCAAGGGAAAAAAAGGAGGGGGAGAAGGGAAAAGCTGGTTTGTGTGGTGATGACGATTTGCTTTGGGGATGGCGGGTTGGCGGATTGGCTTCGTTGGCTGTGGCAGTTGGCAGCCAGCACCAGCCAGCACCAGCGCGCACCAACCAGCAGCGAGGGAGGCGCCAGAGGCGGGAAATTTGCTGGGCCACTCGAGTCGCGAAGGCGTGAAGGCCCCCCGTATTGCGACGGGCAGGTAATCTTACTAGTTCAGTGCCGCTTGCAGCCGTGGTTGTCCACGCCCTCGCCCTTGGTGCCCGTCAAGGCCCTGTAAGTGCGCTGTGGCAGGTTCCAGGACCCTGCTAGAGCACGGACCCGGGGCCAGCCTCCAGTGGCATGGTTCAACGCACATGCTTGGCGCGTCAGGGTCCAGGGCCTGTGGCTGGGTACCTGGGTGCCGGTTAGGCTCTGAAACTTGGGGCCTCATCTCTCGGCAATTTCACATATCAGATGATATTTTCTGGACTGTTTGAGGATGGCGAGAATTGCTTACCACTCGCTGTACGGGACAGCAAACGCTTCTCAAGTGTTGCTATGACAGACGATGGCATTCCAGCCCAGCGAACCGTGCAGCAAACATTACAGAATTATGCGCCAGCTGTTTCGTCACTGTGCAGCTCACCTGCAGCTGCGAGGTCCGCAACTGGGGCCCTGTCGTCATTACATAGTACTAAAGTATACTTTGTAGTATATGCCAGCCACATGCCAACCAGAAGTACCAAATGCTGAGTGTGTCTTATCTAGGACTCGACTATCGCATCAATAGTCCTCTCCGTCTGCTGTGAGTATCCCGATATTCATTACCGCAACTCTACTTCAAACAAGCGCTCTTGTTTTCCTTTTTGTGGTTTTCATTCTCAGCACCACAGCCACATGCCATAAAGGATAACTTGCCCCTTACACCATCTCGATGGCTGTAATTGGCGCGGCTGGTGCTGGTAGAGCTGAGAAAGGATCGTTCCAGGTCAGCAAATACCACTTACAGAAATGAAGAGGAGCTGCTTTTGGATGATGACAATCTTGTTTCTTTGGGCGTGGCCATTACTCACCACGTCGTGCCTTGGCCCACTTGAGCAGTCTTTTCTTCTTTCCTTGGCCATCGCTACTGCCTCTCGCACCATCCAGGACTGGTTCTGGGAGTTCGCCGTCCCTTTCGCTGATGCGCAGGTCTTGTTCTGGTTCCGGAGCGGCCACGGCCACGGCCACGACGACTGTTCCTGCTCCTGTGCTTGTCCCTGCTCCTGCTCCTAGCAACGAGGATGAGGGCGGTGGTGGATGTGTCGATGCCCAACGCCATGCTTTCGAATCGCTCTCAGCGTGTCTCTCGCCCTCTTCCGTATCACCACCATCATCACCATCACCACCATCATCACCATCACCACCATCATCACCATCACCACCATCATCACCATCACCACCATCATCACCATCACCACCGCCTTCCTGATCGCCAGCTCGCGGACGCTCCTCCTCGTCCAACGACGACCCCGTTGCCACGAAACTGCTCTTTGTCTTCCTGTGTCTGTGGTTCTCGAGCTTGACGCAGTAAAAGAGTGCGCATAAGACCAGCACAAAGACGACCACCGTGCCGATAATGACTCCGATCACTGTGGGTGTCACGGTCCCTTCACGAGCTGCCTGGCCGAGGTCATCGTTGTTGGACGGCGCGTTGGCGCAGTCTATGCATTGTGACATTTTTGCGGTACTCTTGTTTGTCTCTTGTCCTGGAAACTCGTCTTTGTTCTCTCGGCTTGGCTCGAGTTATTGGCCTAGTTGTGATGGTGACAATGTTGCGGCGTTGGTCGTGCAGCCAACCGTGCGGCTGATCGCGTCTCTTTGGTGTTTCTGACAACTCGACGTTTTCGAAAGGAAGCCAGTGAGAGACGTCAATCAGCAACCTTCCTTAGAATAAACGTAGGTGCGATGTTCGGTATGACTGATGTGATGATTCCACCTGGAGATATCCAAATCTCTGCCGAGTGCGGGACTTTCGTTGTTTCGCTTCACAGCTCGTGCCCGGGCTATTCTGTTCTCTCTTCTTTAGACTCGGAGTAGTAGTCTGACATTCGTTCGTGCTGTTTGGTGTGGATCGCTTGCTCGATCATTCAAGGTTGGTGATAGCAGAATCCTGCTCGGTGTTAGGTCAACCAGAAAGCAAAAGAGTGATGCTTATGAGACCGGACTGGTTGCCAATTCGTGCAGTCACAAAGACCGGGAATGTATAACAAGTAGAAGTTCCAACTAGCAGAAAGATCAAAAAGAGAGATACGTAAGACACCACAGGAAGAAGCACCCATAGCCAACGGGCAACATTCACAATACATATCTTGTAAAAATAGAAAGACTCGCGGGGACCAGTGTCCAACAAGGCTACAGCTGCAACCGTGTGCCACCACATTTTCAACAGCAGGCTGCAAGCAACCTTAAAAAAGACCCTCAATTACAACTCAGTGCACCGGTGGAGAGTGCCTTGTTGTGCTACCATCCATCTTCCCGTCACTGTCGATCTCCCTCAGACAGAACTGGTGCCGTTCGAGTTTGCTCGATGCCTGGTCCGTTCAATCGTGCATAGAAAGTCCCCCAAATTATTGACGTCTTCTTTGTATCTTTTAGTATACGGCATAGCACATCAATAGCAGCAAGTAGCAAACACGACGAGACAGCGCCAATGTACATCCACAAATCTCGGCCCCCCTTCGTTGCGGCATCCTGCATTGACTGTCTATATCCCTCGTCACTCCAAACGTGAATTTAAGTTTCCTCCCTTGAATTCGACTGAATAACCGAACGCACGAACCACCTAGACGGAATGAATCTGCCTCTGCCATAGCCAGATCGTACCAAGAAATACGAGCGTTTCCGCCCCCAATCCTTGCGCAAATTCTCAAACACGCAATGTCCTGCCTCGATCTGGGGGCGGACGGTGCCGCAGTCTTGCCAACAACCTCTTTTGAATGGAAGCAACTTCAGCCTCAAGTGCTGGCGAGGCTGTGCCGCCCCGATACCAATCCATCCCCAGGCAGCCTGCTAGACACATGAAAACGAACGTGCAGGAAGAGAAGAGCATGTTCACACATTGCGTTCAGCTTCTCGCTGGCTGTACCCATGAGAGCTCTGGGACAAGTCCAATTCAATGCTGTCAATGTACTGAATCTGTCTGTCTGTCTGTCTTTATTCAGCTTCCACAAAACGTTGTACTAGATCTTGCCGAAACGAGGCGGAAGCACAACAGGAGCCTATTCAAACAATCTCTCAAGAGTCATCCGTCTTGATTTCCTCACAATCTCAGACATTTTCTCACGACAACGACAGTCGTTCTAGAGACATGGTCCGTTTAGGTTAGGGGAGCTTCTTAGAGATGGTCAAATCAAGTGCTCATTGCTAACATTAGCATACTAAGCCAAGGAGTCTTCCCGCCAAACAGGACTTGTACAACTCTCTGCCACTACAGAAGTGTTACAGGCAGATTCAAAAGTCAGATCTGTTTCACGAGATAGTCAAAGATCAATGGGCTGGGCGTATACTGTATAGACACTCTATCGCTGCGTTGGCACATAATTTCCAGTGAAGGGGGGCAGACAGTGCTCCCTCTCTTCATGAACCGCCAGTCCTTCAGACCTATCAAAGATCGCACATCTTTAGCAAGCTGTGTGTTCCGACTTTCGTACCCAGGGGGTTTGGGGCACTCTATCAGACCGTTCCAAGCGACCGGTTTCCGTTCCTTTCTCCTTTCCGTCTAGGCGAGCTGAGCCGTCTGGGCTCTGGAACAAGTTCATTTCACAACCTGCCTTTGGTCACGGAGTCTTCTGTTCAGATAGTCTGGGTTCTCATAGAAACCAAAACCCACTACCCTCTTTTATGAAAATGCACAAAATAACACCAATCTCACCATTTCTTCAAGCCATCATACCGTCGATATGCTGCAAAACAGATTACGCACTAACACAACTTGTTACACCCTTCACAGCATCTTGCAAATCACACTACAAAGTCTATCCCACACATCTACACGAATCCTTCAGTTTCTTCAACAGGTGACACGAATCCAAGTGCCAAGGCGCACAACATCAAATCCACCAATAACATGTCCATTCCCTCTTGTCAAAGACACGGTCACACTTCCGAGACGATCTGTATTTGTCTTGCTTCACTCTTGAACACGACGCTATCACAACAGCTTGAAGGTTGACTAAACTGAGACCAAAACACTAGTATATTATTCAGATACACAGATAGATGCCAAGATGCGGCTCATAAGCATACACACACCACCATCTAAAGAAAATATGTAAACATATTTCTGATTGTACAATAGTCGCAGATTAAAGAATGTCTGAAACGACATCAATTCACCCCATGCTAATATTTCCGATATACATATCCAAAACTTGATGTCTCAGGAGAGCCATGATATACGAATTCAAAATGTTTTATACAGCAACCCCGAAATCATCTCTCTGGTATCGTTTTTGTGGCTTTTCGCTTCCCCCCCTCCTTCTTTTGGCTTTTGTGGATTTCCTTTCTTTGTTTCCCTTTCTTCAAAACAGAATTGTCTAGAGAACATCGCTATGCTTCTACTTGACTATGCACTGAAAACAGCTAGATTGACAAGGAAAGACTTTCTTCAACAAGAGTCGTTCCACTACTCTATAAGTCTCTCAGCAGATTATATATGCATTTTATAATACAGGCTTTATACACATAGTCGAATTCAATCAATCCTCTCATTGCTTGGTCGTCACCTGCTTATCTCTATCCTCACAAATGTCGTTAACATCCAAGCTGTGCCTGAAACCTAGACAAACTTCGACTCTTGTAACAATACCGAATCGCTCCGTTACACTGGCACCACTTCTCCGTCTCAAGTATATCTGACGGGAAACATCAATGAGCACCTAGATAGGTTGGAGGTTTTGTACCGAACGGGAGATGTAGCTCGCTAATCACTACATTATGGTTCGATTGCAGAACGGAAAGCTTTTACTGCGTACGGTTGAATTGCTAACGAGATTATGTGTCTCAAAAAAACACACCTTTTCAAAATCGACACAGTCTATGTGATACATTCCAAAATGGTCTATAATTACGGCAAGTCCTAGACTTTGTTTGCTCTGCCATACTTCAAATAATACAATCACCACCATCACTCTCCCCACTCCGATCGTAATCACAAGCTTCTTACCAGTCCGCCTACAAACCAACGCTTCCAAAACAGTTATATCAACGTTCCCCAAACTTTGTTGTCGTCCATGGCTGACCCTTGTGACCTCCTTCCCAATCCTGGCATACCTGGCAGTGGTTTCTTCTCAAGTCTGAGTTTGGCTTTCATCTTGATCTCATGTGCTTTGGCGGCTCCAACCACGAATACATCCCTCAGCTGGTGTTTCGACGAAGATGCTGCTGTGCTTGATATAGCAGGTGCCTCTTCTGCCGTTGTTTTCTGCGCACTGGCAGAGAAATCCAATATGCCGAATCCTGCCCCATCTCCTCTGTTCGGGTCAATGGCTCCGGCAAAATCACCTTCCCGCGCTTGTCGTCTCCAAGGCTGTTCATTCGGATAAATCTCCACAGAGAAGACAGTCAACGGCGGTGCAGGACTTTTGCCTCTATGCTCAGACACAGGTGTCCTTGGCCCGTCTTCCTGTGGTACAGCTGGACCAGGAGTGTCAAAATATGCTGTAGAGCGTGTCTCTTGTGTCGAATTGTTAGGAGTCCTACCTCTGGGTCGTTCCGAGTGTCTGGGCCGATCCCACAGACCAACTGTTTGCATCATACTCCTCACATAACCATTGGCTCTGCCATCACGTTGCCTTCTTTTGTATGGCTGACTGGTACCCGCACAGCCGAAACAAAAATGCATACAACTGATGAGGCAAGCTATGGCTAGTAATGTCAAGAGCCAGCTTCCTACTCTGTCCGCGAGAGTGATCGACCTCGCCGTTGTTGAGGAAGAAGGCGTGTCTGCGCTCACAGGGCCATCTTGACCAGTACTCGGCTTGCCCACGCTCGTTCCGCCAGTTGTGTTGGTCACGGGCGGCCTTATATCCTCAATCATGTTTGCAAGGACGGCTTCCATTGCGGCCATCTGCTGGCCTGGTCCCATTGTACCGTCCCATTTACCGCTGTTGTTGGCCCACATCAGCCCGCACATTCGGCCATTGTCACCACCAGTACATTGCTGCGCCGCGGCTTCTGCAGACGCTGCCAGTAGCGGCTTGACTGTGTTGTAGGTCCATGGAGCCCACTTCGTCGTTGCTGCCATCCAGCGCGAGAGATATGCTTTGAAGCTCATCTGGTCATTGTCGCACAGATGCACACTTTCGCAGGCAACCTCCGACATGACATTGTACTCATCACCAATGAAGAACACACGACTGCCGTTCAACAGGCCGTCAACCCTTCCTTGCCAAAGTTTGCTTTCCGTGTAGTTGTTGGCAGCTGTATAATTGTACATGGCAGCTGCTCCCAAGAGAAAAGCACCGGCGTTGTAGGTCCATTGGTAAGGCGTAATGTCGGTGCAATTGTCCGCGATATGTGCGCCATCATAGACATGGTAAGTGTCTTCTGTCATGAGTCCAGTACCAATCATCCAATCCCAAGTGCGATTTGCCCACTCAGCATATATGTCGAGCCCAGTATAGAGCGCTAGCCGGGCAGCCATGTTGAAGAAGCATGCCTGCGATATGGAGTTTTTGTAGTTGAACCCATCGTTCCACTGGAATATCTGCCATCGAAGCCCGCCGCTGCAGTCTGCCGTGTCCCATCTCGCTGCCTGTGAGCTGAAAACACTTTCAGCAAGGGCCAGCCATTGTGGCTGGTCCGGAGGAGGATTGGGAAAGTTGTACTCGGCTGCCGAGAGCACAGTCATGCCCCAGAAGCCCTCCAGGAATGTTACTATATCTCTGCCAATAGTTCTCAAGGTTGGATCGACCCACCTGATCATCGTTTCCTTCTGTCATGGTCTGATTGGGTGGCATGTAGTTCTCTTGAGGTCCAACCTGGAACAGCAGAGCTCGTTGAACAATGTCGTTCCATTGATCATCACCGGTATAGTACCAGTAGTCGATGAGGGCACCCATCAGCGCGCCGCCCTCCCACCCTGCCAGTCTGCAAGTCAGCCCTGTAAACACGTAGACTTGCTGTCAAAGACCGGCACGGGACTTACAGTAGTATGGCTGTGGAAGTAGTCCTGGAACTTGGCCAGGTTCATTTCCATGGTAGAATGTCATCATGTCATCGACCATGTCTGCTGCTACAGACAAGATAGATTCTGTCTCGCTGTCAGTTAGCTATTTAAACAAATCTTCCACAACTGAACAAAGGTCTGCACACCTTGCGAATTCGGGTCCAAAGTATAGCTTGCCACGAATTGGCTTGCGGATAGTGACAGCACGACCCAAGTGCCTTGCTTGATGCCAGACTTGCACCTTTGAATGGGCCGGCGCTGAGTGCACCGCATGTCTGCTGATCAAACAGAGAAAACTGTGACCAGACCGTTAGTCCATAACAGCAGGACGCAAAATCGAGAGTGATCTCTCGGTACTGGTCTCGACACTTCAACGGCATCTCCTGGAGTTTCAAGCACCACACAACCCTCACCAGCACTGCAAGCGAACACCATGACGATTCTGGTTTACCATCGAAGTCGCCTGATTGCACAAATTTTCCGCCCAGAATTACCTTGGACATCGACAGGAGGGAGAATACACTCACTTCAAGGTTTTTTTTCCTCAACTGCAGAACCAACAAGCTTCATGACACCGATACTGATGCCTAGCAATGCCACTCTGACTGCTGAATCAACCCAATCTCGTCGCCGTTTCAAGTTGCAATTTCGCGTACGCGAGCGTGACTCCGCTGTTTCGTTATGTCTCGTCTCGTTGCGTCCCGTCACGTCCCGTCGCGGGCGCCACACAAACTCACAAGTCGATCCAAAGAGCGAGTAGCCAGTGGCCAGCGCAAAGATGAAGCAACACACCGGAATCCAAGTCCACGTCACATCAAACCCCTCTTCTTCTTCTTCTTCTTCTTCTTCTTCTTCTTCTTCTTCTTCTTCTTCTTCTTCTTCTTCTTGCTCGACAAGAGGAGAAGCGGTTTGTTGCGCGCGACGAGACGAGGCAGAGCTAAAAGATCGAGAAACAACAAAAGGCAAAAACACCGCTCAGGTTCGTCACTGTCATTAGGGGGGAGGGACCACGCGGGACGTGTAAGACGGTGGTACTTGCCCAGGACCAACTGGTTCTTGAAGAAAAAGAAAGTGCCTACCAAAGTCTAAAGATTCTACAGATCAGCAACAGTCAAAGTCAAAGAGCAGAAAGCAGACTCACCACACGTGTAACTCGTCCTTCCCACATGTAAGCATACGCGATTATAAATCGTGGCCACCTTGAAATCTCTCAGCCATCGAAATCTCCCAGACGATGAATGGGTAACCAAGTGCCTGTCAACACGTACTTCCGAAAAATACCATTGATATTGGATTGTGTAAGAAGTCAGTAACAAGAGAAACATGACATTGAGCTTCCAGTCAAGACGACGCAAATCCCTACTGAAGAACAAATGAGCCACGCCTGTTCCTTCTATCGTAAACTTCTACCCAGCATGTCAACAGCCTCACAGAACCACTAACCAATCAAAGCCAAGCACTGACTATCCTAGAGGACTGTTGTTCCACGCAAGTATACAAATCAACTCAAAACAGCAACGCATTCGTCCAGTATGCACAAATCAAGATCCAGAACAGCCCGCAAGAAAAAGACCCAGAAGCAAAGGAAAAGAAAGAGCAAGAGAGACAAAAACAAAAATGTATGATTCTTTCAGAATAGGAAGATACAATCACATCCCAACATCGCGTACTTGCTATACTTGCTTGCTTGCTTGCTGTCCAGCCCACCTCCAAAGCAATGATACCTCAAAACCATCGCTCAGAAAACGAGAGGAAATATACAGAAAACCCCAGGCCCAAATACTTTGGTATCCCGCAAATCCAAAACAACATATTGTGCAGCAGCCCTTCAAATCTCAAACTCCACTGTTCTATCCGCAATCGCAACGTCACTCTCTATCACACTCCTCCGCCGAGCCTCGGCCTGAGAGCTGGCACTTGCACCACCCTCGCCGTCGCCGTCGCCCTTGTGGCTGTTCTGCCCGTTACCTCCTGCTTCCGCGTCTGCACCCTCAAGCAATGCCCGGTCCTCAATTCTGACACTGCGCACGCTCCTACCATCCATATCCTTCTTCCCGCTCGACGTGCCGGTCAGCTGGTGAATGTCCACATCGCCATCGTCGTCGTCTTCATCTTCCTCGTGTGACGGTCGCTGGCCTGGCGCAGCATTCTTCTCCAATTCCTTTTGCGCCTCGTCCATGCGTCTCTTGACTTCCGCTGCGACGCGCATGCCGTCGGTTACTATACCGTCCAGGACCCCTCTCAGGCCACGCTGGCCGCCCATGGCCGCTGGACCACTGCCGATAGCCGCAGCCGCAGCACGTCCTGCAGACTGTCCAAGACTTGAGAAAGTTGTCAGATTAGAGGAAGGAGTGGTAGGAACTGCCAGGCCTTCGATGATGTGAAAGGAGGCAGGAAAGCTCGATTCGAAGAATTGCTCCAGAAGTTCATCAGCCAGGACCACCATGCGGAAGGTAGGAAGCGTCATATATAGAGGCTTAGACGGGTCGAGCGCGACATTGGCGGCTTCCCTTTGTGCCTTAGACACGCGACGCTGGCCTCCGGCGTCGGGGTTTGCGACGCTGATTGCGGGTGGAATGCCTGACTGTTGGATATTCTTCTGGGTCTTTTCTCCCCTCTCTTCGTCATCACCCTCGAGTACCAGGAGGTCTTCATCGTCATCGTCATCATCTCCAATTGTAAAAGCACTGTTGTCCACAGAGTCTTGACCTGCCTCATCGCCCATTTCCCCGTCTATTGTCTTGTTGCTGGGATGTCCTGGGTCTGCATACTCGAAACATCGCTGTATGAAGGCGCTGATACTGCTGAGGAATCTTTCGTTAATAGTTGCCCCGTCCATGGCGCCGTCTGGGCTGTGTAAAGTTGCGTTAGGGTCCTGCAGTCCGTTGAGTCCCACATGTGAAGCCGAAGGACTCAAAGTGCCTTCCAGGCCTCTGCGGGAGAGGAATAGCAATGCTTCAGAGATGCGAAGAATACCCTCTCTGTCCACTTTACCATCTCCATCATCGTCGTAGAGTTCAAAAAAGTACGTGATGGTGCCCATGATGTCGCGCTTGCCCTTTATTCCAGCCATTCCCGAAACGACATCCTGTAAGGTGATCTGACCTTTACGTCCTTTATCCCAATGTTTAAACAGACGTTGTACAAATTCGTGCTCTGCTGGTTCTGGCCCGCTTCCCCAAGGACCGATGTACACATCATTTTTCTTCGAGCTGTTGAAGTAGGCGGATCTGTCTTTTTCCGAAAAGGTGTCCCGGCGGGGTGTTATTGGCGAGTCCGAAACGGCCCATTTCGACATGCCGGCCAAGAACTCGCGGAATGCATCGTAGTCCATCTCAGAGGTACTTGGAGCGCCCAGCCCTGCTCTGCCCTTTTCCACCTTCTCTTCTGGCTGGTTGTCGCCCAATCGTGCCCTGCCAGCCTTGGCCCGCCGCTGCTGCTCTTGCAGCAGCAGGTTGCTGCGTTGCTGCCGCTCGTACAGGACGCCGAAGAATCTGTCGTACAGAGCGCCCAATTCATCGGTCGTCAGAATCTTGGCGTCTGGGCCCAGATTGCGGATGGCTGTTCGCTTGGCAAAGTTTTCAATGTTATTAAGAACCGCGTCCTTGTTCTTCAGCCGCAGATCTGTGATAGTGCTGTGTGTAACTTGAGAGAACTCCTTGAACGCAACCACCATGAGTTCCTGGAACCGCGTGACAGCCCGTAGCTTGGGATTCTCCGATTTGGGGTGTGCAGACTCATCCAAACGTGAAAAGTAAGACTTGAGGACTGAGATGAAAGCGCCGTCGTCGGTCGAGTCGAGCAATTCTTCACCATTTATACGTAGGATTGCTAGTCCTACTTGGAACAACACCTTGGGTCCTTCAACGAAAAAGACGTCGAGAACTCTAAAAGCGAAGACAAGCGGCATCGAGTTAATGTACAGCGAGAGGAACCACGGAAGAGAAACCACAGACAATTGCACATCGCTCTTGACCAAGTGCTCCCAGAGGACTGGCATAGTCTTTTCCACGAGGCCCTCGAAAACCTTTTGATCGAGCAAAGTGCCGTACATGGTTTGCGAGTAGTAGCCTGGCACTAAGCGGTCGCACAATGCTGAAAGCAGAAAGAAGGCCTGCGTCTCGGACATGTAGATCAGCAAGGCTGCCACAACAATGTTCATAGCCTGGCAGTAGCCGACGTCGGCATTGACCCAGCTGTAAGCGGTGAGAACGCGGCGCAGACGGCCGATACCCTCTTCGCTTTGGAAGCCAGGATATTCTGGAAGACTTCTGTTGAGATCCTTTTCAATCTCATCGATAGCAAGCGATTCCTGGCCTTCGAACTTGTTTAAAGTGTCGCTATACAAAGTCGGACTTTCGAGTCGTAGGTATATTGAACCCGATGTCAACTCCCATATCTCGCCTCTTAACCTGTTGGGCAGACCAACACGGATCAGTTTGTGGAAAGTTGGCTGGCGAATGGCGTTCACGTTCCTGCCGTTGTCACGCAGATATTCAGCCCAGAGCCGCATTTTGGCCCTGTCTCGAAGCTTTTTGGGATCTCCGGGGTATTTGAACACCATGCCTAGTCCAGCATCTGGGGGCGTCTTTTCTTTCTGGTCCTCTAAGCGCAAGAGGTATTCGGAATAGCATTCGCCAATGACCTTCTTCAGCTTGCCAACACTGCCAACGCCAGCGCGAAGTCCCTTTTTCAGGCCATCACAGAAACGCTCACAAGCCTGGCGGCTTCCGACCAAAGTAATGGTGATACGTTGCTCTCTCAGTTCCTTATTGTCCTTGGGGGCATCTTTATCCTTGTCCTTTCCGGTGTTCTGAGCCAAGCCGTTCCAAGTCGTGATGGCTAATGAAAACTGCCAGTTATCTGTCAGCAATCAAAAGAAAGTGAAATGTAGCCGCTAGTCTGCGGTCTGCCCTTCCAAAATCTCGTACCTGAAAGTTCTGGCTGTGCAAGCGCTCTACCCTTCTGATAGAGCACAGTGGGAAGGTGAACCCGTTGCCGCTAGGACCACCGCCATGAGTTTGTCCCGTATATACAGTCGAAGTAGAGCTGCTGGCCGAGGACATGAAGCTGGATGGTGTTGTGGAAAAGCACATGTAGGCCTCTGAGAGGTGCAGCTTGCCAGAATAGTGGAAGCCGACATCGTTCTTTACGCCCTGCGTGGCATTCGACGGTGGGATGCTAAGCTCGGCGCTAATCTCGTACAGAGGGTGTTGGGAGGACGGAAGGCGGAACTGGTTCTGGAAGAGGGTGGCCTTGGAGGGGTTGCGGTCCGAGTCGGACAGGTTTAGGCCTTGCATAGGATCCAGCAGCTGCTGGGCCTTTTGGACGAAGCTGGAGATGGCGAACATGGCGGACGAGGGTCGTCTGGGGCGTCGAGGCGCCCTCGATGATGGAAGCGAGGTTGGCGACTGGTGAGTCGAGTTGAGGGGGTGTGACTGGCGGAGAAACGACCAAAGGGAGGCTCGCCAGGGGTTCTGGGTGCTGGCAGCCGAGGCTGGCTAGAGCATGGCCTGGATCAGATGGCGGAGTCTGTTCTGCAGTGAGGAGAGTAAACCCGGCGCTGAGAATGGGCGTCGTCGAGCAATTGGGTGGTCAGTGCCGTCAAAAGGTTGGAGCGTTGGTGGAGGCTGCTGTGTATCGTGCTGATGCTGATGAGGAGAGATGGGAGTGGCAGGCAGTTGCTGTAGCGGGGATACTTGGTCGTCAAAGTTAGGGGTCTGAGCACCTGGGGTTGCTGGCTACAGGGAGGGTCCACTGTATTGCTCAGGTAAGCTTGGACTCTGGTGCTGGCTATTGTGTACTTGGGTACTTGCGGATGATGATGGTGCTCAATATTCATGCACTTCCAATGCGATATTGATATCGATTTGTACGTTGCTTTCAAACTCCGTCCTAGATTGACCACTGCATACTCCATATGAATGTGACTTTTGTCAGCAGTCGTGCTTGCTGGGTTCGTCGAGTTTCTGTAATAGCACTGTCGGCTTTGGGAACACGACTTACCGCCATTACAGTGGATAAAGAGGGTACAAATCAAAGTACAGTAAATTCTACCAAAGAAAAACGGTGGTGATGGGGTCGTGCAATCCGACCTGGAGGAATACAGAAATTACCAAGTCGCAATAACGAGATTACGATTGAAGGGCCAAGTCGAAGGCACTATGGGACTATGTTACGAAGTGGCAATATTCTTTGCAGATACTTGAGAGACTGCTTCCCTTTCCATCCTTGAGTAGCAAGTACCTCAATATAACCTCACAACGCAGCCTTCTTGATGACCATGTCATGTCAGGTGACGGAAATCGATATGAAGGCGGACCGTGGCGCATACGAACAGGAAGGAACCACGGGCCCCCCCCCCCGTTCCCTCCCCTTTGATTGCGACACGCACAGGCACTTGCACGCGGCAGTCGCGGTCGAGTGGTGTGCTGCGGCGTCTAACAGCCTAAAGTTCCAAAAGGGGAGGGGCGCCTCCTGATACGAAGTCACGGGCGGCACGCTCCGACAAGCGCCGTGGCTCTTTGACAGGCCCCGAGGCCAGAGAGGGCCCCAGAGTTCTTCTGATCCACCAGCGCAGACGCCTGACAGCGTCCCCTGCTCTCCTGTTTGGTGCCACGGCCGTCTTTAGCAACTCGAGCAATTTCTGGCTGCAGCTTTGGACCAGATGATCCGATCTTGTTCCCACTCTGTTGCACCGGTTCTATGACACGACACATTGAGGCGGCCAGCAGCATTCGCACTGGCCAATTCTTTGACTGGCTCACCCAGCATCCACAGCCAACGGTCAACAAATCAACAAAGACCGCGCCCTGGCAGCGAGCGGGCTGGCCTCGTGGCTGGCTGGGATGTACCGTACGACAATCCCAGATGCGACAGTACCAAAGACTCCACTGGCTTCCCTCAGATTGGTCAGGACATTTCTGCATCTGCCTGCCCATTTGCGATCTATAACCTCACTGTCCCCCACGCTGGGCTGGGCTATTAAGTAGGGTTTGGGTGTTGGGGTGGCGGAGGTTACTTATGTAAGTAAGTCCCATAAAGTACTGCAGTACTTACTTCTTGGAGGCTGCAAGCACCAGTGACGTCAAACCCGCAACCTCCCACTGATCCCCCCACTGGCGCAATCTGCCCAGCACGCTCCGGCAGGGCCTTAGCAGATCCCGAGCAGGCCCCAGCACATCGTCCGGGCCTATCACCTGCTAACTTTGCGCCAACTTCCCGATCAGTCCAAGACGTCCGCCCAGCCGCTGAAGGGCCTCTTGTATCACTTGCATTAGCCTGCTACACCTCCAGCGCACCTTTTGCTGGGCACCCTGGCTGCAGCCCCAGCGGCCCTGGCAGCCCTGGGCTCCCAGCCTGCAAAGTCGACTGCCAAGTACCCGCTGGCCCGCTGCCTTTTCTCCCCACGCTGACCAGATCCTTCCCAGGCTCCTTGTTCCCCTCCTCTGGCCTCCGTCTCGTCTTCTCGTCCTGGAGTCGCTGGCCAGTCCAAAAAGAAATCACAAACACCCGATTCAAGTCTGCACTTGCAGTGCTAGTACCTCAACCATTTGCGCCGCGAGCCCAACCACCAACCCTCCTAGACAGTCTACGAGTCACTCGCAGCAGCCCACCGCTTCGGCACCGATATTAGTACGGTCGATCCACCCGCTTCCGGATCACATCGCCCCCCCCCCC